>JAQSEB010000107.1:0-600000 GCA_030063045.1 Pratylenchus scribneri | reverse complement strand
TTGAATTAATTAATTTTTTAGTTTTAATTTATTTTTATATTTAAATTTTTATATGCTTTGATAGGTCACTTTTTGAATTAAAATCATAAATTTATTTCTTACTTGATTAATTAAAATAAGCATTATTTATTTCTTATATATTTTAATACTATAGCAGTAATCAATCGAATTTATTTAAAAAATAAAATTAATTCAAAATAAAAATGTTCTTGATTTCTAAATAATATTTTATTGAACAATTTAATAAAGACATTAATGGACAAAAATTTAGATTTTTTAATATTTTTCATAAGTCTTTACAATAAATGCTTTTTCATATGATTATTCTTGAATGTTTTCATATACTAAAAATTTTTATTTGATTATTTTTTGTCTTTTTCCTAATTTTTTTAAATGATAAGAATAAACAGGAATCCCATACCGTGGTACCGATCGAAGCACCGTGCCGATCTCTAATTTCAATCATGATCATCAATGAAATATTATTTATTAACTAACCAAAATGATTTATATTTTAAATTAATTATTATTTTTTTAAAATAAATTCGAAATTGTACTTTGCTGTGATATTTTAATAAATATGGAAAAAATATTCATGTAAATTAAATAAATTAAGGAAATAAATTTATGGGAAGCAAGGAAAACTGGTCAGTACGGTAAACTGGTCAGTGGAAAAGTGGTCAGTGGGTAATTTCTTTTTTAGGTAGACAAACCGAAAATATTATATTTAAATCGATGCAATTCGGAGAGCTTTGCATGAATCAAACCTTAATTTCCTATAATGGCTCGAAAATATACAAATTAGAGCATTTTTAGACTCATTTCTTTACTGACCACTTTTCCACTGACCAGTTTACCGTACTGACCAGTTTTCCCCATTGACCAGTTTTCCGTACTGACCAGTCTTCCACTGACCATTTTTCCTCACTGACCAGCTTTCCTCACTGACCAGTTTTCCGGGAACCGCATTTTATATATTTATCAATTTATAATGCTTTTATTAAAAATCGTCTGAAAGCCCTGAACAAATAAAAAATTTTACAATTTTAAAAATTTAAAAAAAAGTGGAATAATCCATACATTCAAGTCATTGAATAATCCGCATACTTATTTAACTACCCAATTTATTTGCCTAAATGAATTCGTCTTCTGCATTGAAAATTGTATATACTCATACTTACAATATTTTATTCTTGTATTACGTGGTCGAAATAATTATTCTTAACGTCTATCAAGAATTCATGGTCAAACGTTAAAATGTTGATTTTCTCAAGCTTAAATTTCCAAAAAAAAATTCATATATCATCTCCTATCTTAGATGCTACATTTAAATTTTTAGTTAATAATTTTGCTAATGACATATGTAGATAATATCTAGATTTAATAAATATTCATAACTAACTTTTATGTTCATTTTGCTATTTGACGAATATTTGTGCATGGCTTTTTTTATCGCAAATTTTATCATAATTTTAACAAAAAATTTGATAGATAAATTTTTTATTTTATTTTATAACAATTATTTTCATTTTTATATGATCTATAGGGCCCGGAATTTTAGGCACCGAAAAGTGCCAATATATGCGCATATGTATGCACCAAAAAAGGCCAAAATATGCACTAAATATGCCAAAAAATTCTAAAATATGCACATTTTATGCACAAAATTAAATGATTTTTTGATATTAAAGTCAAAAAATGATTAAAAAAATTTTTATTAAACACTGAAATTAATCATTCCGTTGCTTAAAATTGCAAAAAAAAATTAAATTTCCAAAAATTTTATACCACTGAAAAAAATTGGATTTTCTACCAATAGGGGGGAACCTTCATTTTTTAAGAAATATTTTCTCTTTTATTTTCTATAAATTTTCTCGTCAAAATTAAGAAATTTTCCCGAAAATTCTATTCTAACTTAAATTTTGTATAAATTTTTTCCAAAAAATTAATAGAATAAAAAAAATTTTTCTAAAAATTTCGAAAATTTCACTAAAAATTGACAAAAATTCACGAATTTTATTAAAATATGCACCAAAATATGCAAAATATGCATTAAAATGACAAAATATGCAAAGTATGCACAGAATCCCAAAATATGCCAAAATCAAAATCATTATTTGAACCCAAAAACACTTTTTTCGCACTCCCCAATTTTGTGCATATTCGCACACAAAATATGCATTTCCATAAAAATCCGGGCCCTAATGATCTGAGCTGATCTATGTAATGTTTTCTCTATTATCTTCAATTTAAAATTTATTATAAATTTAACATTAAAATTTCAGTGGAAAATTGTATGAGTTTAATAAATAATTTTTATTAATTTTACAAAATTTTTCATATTAAAGGAAAAATTAATGAAATAACATTTCTGAGGAAAAGTGTTTCTTTCATTGAATTTTCTTACAGTGCTGCGCGTCAGCTATTTTGAGCCCCAGCCCCGGCCCCGGGCCCCGGCTTTTCAGAATTTTGGCCCCGGCCCCGGCCCCAGCCCCGGAGCTTAACACCTGGCCCCGGCCCCAGCCCCGGGGCTGCCCCGGGGCCGGCCCCGGACAAATAGCAAAAAAATTTTTTTGGCTTCAAAATTTTGAAAAATTCTTTAAAATCAAAGAAATTTTGTAAAAATTATTAAATTATTTAATGTATTTTTTATTTTTAACTATCTATCCTCAAAATATAACGATATTTCCATTATTTCATTTTCAAAAAAATATAATTTAACCCTTCAAAATCAAAATAATGACCATAATTTTCGTTAAACTCGGGGCCGGCCCCGGGGCTGGCCCCGACCCTCAAAAAGTCGGCCCCAGCCCCGGCCCCGAGCACCGGGTTTTTAAGATCTCAGCCCCGGCCCCAGCCCCAGCCCCGGGGCCGGGGCCGCCCCGGGGCTGGCCCCGGAGCCGGGGCCGGGGCCCGCGCAGCACTGTTTTCTTATATGGAATATGGATTATTCCACATCAACTTCCTTCTGTATGATTTCACAATTAAAAATTGAAAGCTATTTCCTATCTTTGATGGATACAATGCACTATCCACAAAATTCGATCAACACAACAGTAATTGGGATTTCGCCATCGCAATTGGTTTGTCCCCATTAATAATATCTGAAGCATTTGCCTTCACAATTGTTGTTAAAATTTATTTTTATTTTATTATTGATAATTATGGTCTCCAACAAACTTACGATTATTTTAAAATTAAAACTGTGGTAATTTTTTATGAGTTTAATTTGTTAGGAGAGAAGATTACCAAAAATTGATAACAGAAAATGACATAATTGTGGGGAAAGGCTATTTCTGGTATTTAAAAATCAAATCAATTGATTTCCTTTTTTATTTAAATTTGCAACAATTGCTAATTTAATTATTTTCTGCATGTATTTTATACCATCAGATTTTTATGGGTTAATTGGGACAAAATATAATAGTCCTATGGGTCATCTGTTATATGCATTTAATTAAAATAAATAACTAGCCCGCAAGCGGGCTCTTTAACCGCCTGTTACACTGTTGCGATATATGTGGAGGAGTGGGAAATGGGGGAATAAGTTTTCGAGACTGTTCTCTAGTCCATTTCAACTAAAAGTTTAGGGGCAAACTACTGGTTGTTGCGTCGTCAATTCACTTGGGACTCGGCTTCGCTCGCTACGGCCGCTTCGCGGCCTCCGCTCGCTCCGCCTCATCCCAAGTGGACCGCCGTCGAGGGCCCAAAATAACGGGGGATTGATTAGAATAGGGTTTTATAGCGAATTTTATCAAAAAATCACGAAAATAGGAGAATTGTAAAAATTTTACAATTGTAATTACAATTGTAATCACAATTGTAATTACAATTATGAATTTGTAAATAACACCATTGTGATCAGCACCATCGATTACCCTATAAAATATCAAAAAATCGCAAAAATCACTGAATTGTAAAAATTTTACAATTGTAATTACAATTGTAAAATTGTAATCACAATTGTAAAATTTGAAAATATTTTTATTGTGTTCAGCAAGTCCGAAAACCTATTCTGGCATCATTTAGGGCTCAAAAAAATCATTAGCCGCGGCGGGGGCTCGAACCCGAGACCCGCTGGAAATCCGGTTTCAATTTTGTCCGAGGCATAACTCATCAACAAACCGGAATTAGAATTTGAATGATAGCTCATTCGATAGGTCTCACTCTAACTTAGTGCCCTTTCTCCGGTACCAAATTCGTACGGTTCCATGGCCACAAGTTATGGCCCAAAAACTTGGCCAAAAAATTAATTTTTACCCACTGCGCTAAAGGGACCCCCATAACCTATTGCGCACGGATTTTTCCCATACTCCCCAGGGGATCAGCTTTCAAATGAGCTATCACTCAGCCCAATAGCTCAACGTTGAATATCTAAACTTGATTTTTTTAGTTTCACTCCCCCCCTTGTTTGTAAATAACACCATTGTGATCAGCATCATCGATTACCCCATAAAATAACTAAAAATCACGAAATTTCAAGATTTGTAAAAATTTTACAATTGTGATTACAATTGTAAAATTGTAATCACAATTGTAAAATTTGAAAATATTTTTATCGTGTTCAGCATGGTCGAAAACCTATTCTGGCATCATTTTCGACCAAAAAAAATCATCTGCCGCGGCGGGGACTCGAACCCGCGACCCCTTGAAAAATTGGGTTTCAATTTTGTATCACGCGTACAGCCAAACCCATAAGGAGTTTCGGGTTAAGTGATATACCGTTCGATTCCCCACACTCTGAAGATGATTCCAACAGGGTACACCAAATTCGTACGAAATCCTGGAAAAAAGTTATGGCCCAAAAACTGGGCCAAAAAAGTGCAAAAAACCGGTTTTTTAACCATTACACCACGCAGGTCACCGGAAATTTTACGCACCGATTTTTCCCAGATTCCCCAGGATCTCAGCTATCCAACGGTATATCACTCAGTCCGATAGTCCACCGTTGAATACCTAAACTTGATTCTTTTAGTGTGGGCCCCCCCTTGGTCTCATATATATATTATAAAAACATAATTAATTTAACTAAGGACGCCATACCAATATTATTTACTCCTCATCAATTTTTTTTATTACACTTCTTTTCTTAAATAAAATAAAAAAAATAGACTAAAAAAATATTCTCATTACTTAATTTCTAAAATTTCATTAAATTGTCAAATAAATTATAAATAAATCACCCTTGCACCTAGCAAAAAAATAAATTATCAAAAAATTATAAATAAATCACCCTTGCACCTAGCAAAAAAATAAATTATCAAAAAATTAGAAATAAATCACCCTTGCACCTAGCAAAAAAATAAATTATCAAAAAATTAGAAATTATATTAACTTCAAATTTCCAGTAATTTCAATTTTTCTTCCAAATTCCTCCTAAACTTCATCTTAACATAGAAACCGCTTTCTTTTATTCAATTTTTAATATCAGGAAGTTTTTGATTGTTTCATAATTCGAACCTAATTTAAATGATTTTGTAGAATTTCTCAATTAAAAATATGTTTTATAGTATTTTGAAAGTGTGAGTTAAATTAAGTAAGATATTTCATTTTTCAAACTAAATTTTGAAAACCATAAATTAATGCTAATTGTAATTTAATAAATTTATGCATTTATTTTTTTTATGAGAAATTCTTTTTCCAATCTCATTACAAAAAAATTTTATAAATAACAATTTTAATATTTAAATTTTAATTTGGTTATTTTTGATCATCAAATTAAAATAAATTAAATATTTTTAATTTGAAAAATAAATTTAAAATATTTTTAAAATAAAAATTTTTTAATTTAATAATCAGCATGTGAACCAATATTTAAATACTTTTGAAAAAATTCTTTAAATTATACACATAAAAAAAGAGCACACAATGGATATCTGGTCATTTCTAATTTTTGGTCATATTCATTTAAAAAGAGTAAAATTTTTATTTTTTTTAAATTCGGGTCATTAGGTCATTACTGTCACCAAAATTAGTTCTAAGTAAACTTCTATATATAAAATTATTTTATAACTCATAAAATTTATTTTCACAATTAATGTTAAGTGTCTAATAAAAATAGGAGGAAATAATTCAAAAACTCGGCAACGTCATCATAAATAAATAATAAAAATTAAATATTCATAAAATAATATTATAAAATTTGTATGAATCCTGGAATTGAAATTGTTGAAAAAATTTGGAAAATTTTTTTATTTTAATATTTATGAATAATTAATTATGTATTACTTAAAGAAGAATTGGCTGGCGAGAGTCAAAAATTGTCTATGGTAGACAATTTCACTGAGCAACATAAATGAACTAATTACCACTCGATTTGATTTGCCTATCGGGGGCCTATTTCAATTGTTGCCATTCCCCAGAAAATGGCAACCATTTCCCATAAACCATGAATTTTTGTTTCAATTCCAGCCATCCCCCATAAATTGGCAGCCATTCCCCATAAACCAATTATGGCGGGCCATTCCCCATAAACCATGCCCATTTGCCATTTCTGCTTTATGGCTCGCCATAACCAGAAACCATGCATTTCAATTCATTAAAAAGTGTTCCAACCATTTTATGGCGAGCCATTTTTCGCGTTTCAATTGTTTTATATTGTCTGTTTGCTTTTTAGCGCACTATTTCACCATCGCATTGCCATTCTTTAACGTAACTTAAACTATTTCGTTATTTTAGATGGCATAAAATAAAAAATAAGATATTTTTAATGTAGAACGAAGTAAAAATTTAAAATTATTCCAAAAAAAATAAAATAAATTAAATCGTGCAAGGATGCAGTTGCTATTTGACACAAATATTCTGGATTTAAAAGGCTAATTATTTGACTCAGATTCAATGCTATCGACAATTTTTGCAGTTGCTGATCAATGCATTGCAGCCGGCATTCAGAATTTTGATTATCCGTTGCAATTTGACGATTGTTGACTGCATCGTGAAATTTTTCCTACAGTTATCCTCAGAGAAAAATGCCGAAATATTGGAAAAAAGTTGGAATTTGCAAAAAGTTATCAAAAAATTTTACTTTTCACTCTTTTTACTTTATTTTTGTTCGAAAATATACTTGAAAATATTTTTTAAGTTTTTCATCAAAAATTTATGGCCAAAATTTTCATAATCTCATATCTTGGCCAGAATTTAAAATTTCAATTATTTAATATCATCATAATTTTATTTCGATCCCAAAAACCCCTGTGGACAAGCGGAAAATATTTTTGGACGGCACAATTTCGAGAAAATGCGTTTCGCCATCGCTATTTAGCAGTGGGATATGGTTATGGGAAATGGGAAAATAAAATGGCGAAATGGTGACAATTGAAACAAAAATGCCCATATCCCATAAAATATTTACCCATTTACCATAAAATGGGATGGCGAGCCATAAAATGGGGCCACACCCACTTCCGGAAAAATGGCGGCAATTGAAACAAAAAAAGCCCATTTCGCCATAAAACAATTGAAACCCATAAAATGGGAAGTGGCGGGCCAAGTCCCATTCCCCATGCCATAAAATGGCAACAATTGAAATAGGCCCCGGTTAGGGCAACGGTTCTCCCGCACTGGTTAGAACCAAAAACACCACTCCAAATTTTTTGCCTCATTGAAATTAATAATTTAATTTTTATTTTATTTATTATTTTTGAAAGTACTTGTAGTTCCTTATTTTAA
The DNA here is from genome assembly GCA_030063045.1 of Pratylenchus scribneri. NCBI lineage: Eukaryota > Metazoa > Nematoda > Chromadorea > Rhabditida > Pratylenchidae > Pratylenchus > Pratylenchus scribneri. Next base: position 592,332 of record JAQSEB010000107.1, on the reverse strand, counting down.
TTATTATCATAAATTATTGGTTATTTAAAATTAAAATAATGGGAATATTTTATGAGTTTATTTTTTTTCAAATTTTTAAGAGAAAAAAGAATAACATAAGATGAATGAGAAGGAAATGGGTAGAAGTCAACGCGGCACCGTATACTGCCTAATATTTTTCTATTTTGCGATAGTATATTATTTTGCGATATTATATTATACTTCTTTTAATACGCTAAAATCTAGATAAATAAAAAGCTGATAATTCTGTAATTATGCAAAGAAGCATATTCAATGCAGCAGATCTATTTTCCAGAAAATTTTGACCCAATTTTTAGTTCCCAATTGACTAAATAAAATTAATTTTTTGAGAAAAATGCCAAAATTAATAAAAAAAATTTTCCATTATTATTTCATTTTCTAAATTTTTGATAGTGCTCAAATTTAATCATTTCCAATTAAATAATTCCTCTTTTTCATTGTAGGAAATTTACTAAATTATAATATAATTTTTATAATAAAAAAATCAATAAATAATTTTATTGTATAAATTTATTTTGAAACTCATAAAAATTATTGCACAAATGATATTAAATATTCGATAGAAAAAAGGAAATAATTAAAATACCCCAGAACATCTCCATAAGTAAAAAAATTTAATTATATATAAAATAGTAATAAAAAATTAATGAATGTAGAAATGAGATTATTGGGCAAATCGAAGAATTTATTTAATTATAATAATTATACACAATTAATGCTGGATGTTTTTGTTGGATTTATTATTTCGGTATTTACTTTGAAGAATTTCCTCATCTTATTTATCACATTTTCATTTAAAATAAATTGTGTTCCACTAATTTCTCACTATTTATTTATTTTTGTTTATTCCAATTGCTAATAGAATCTTTTATATAAATTGAACTATTTCCAGATCTTACAATCAAATGAAGGACAGAATATAATAAAACAATATTTTTAAAATTTATAAAATGATAAATTTGATTGAGAAAATCATTGATTTTTTTTAAATTCAATTTTGATTAAATAAATTTATTTATGATCGGTCTCTTCAGGTAATTTTATTATTATAGAAGATAATTTCTATTTTTATTATGCAAAATATTTATTAAAAATTTTATGAGTTTTAAAGAATTTTATAATAGAAAAATATTTTTGAAAATGCCGATCGACTGCTGAGAATTCATTCTCATCATTCAAGTTGCTCTCGATTTGACAATGTATATAAAATTATAAAAATTCCATAGATGCAAGCTTCTCTTACAAAAGCATTTATGGCTTAAAAATTTGTTACAAAATAATCCTTGTTTTTATCTTCAAACAATTAATATTATTTCGCTAATATATCATGAGATTTTTATGCCGCAAATTTTTTTACTCACAATATTTCTCCTATCTATTAATTTGCCTCAAAAAAGATCATCTTTAGATATGCAAAAAGCTTAATAAATAAAATATATATTCTTTTTTCAAAAAAAGCAAATAATAAATGGAATTGTTGTATGATTAATTTTAGAATGTATTTTTCCCAAGAATCTAAATTTAATTTATTTATCATCTCGTTATCTATTCCTGCAATTAAGGCGATAAGCCAGCCATATTTCCGCTGCTATAAATGCGAAAAGAATTGACGAACATCCTTGCAATTTTTAATTATATTCTTTTCTCCAATAATTCTATTTTTATATTAAATTCATTTTTAAATTCTCATTTTACCTCTTCCAACGATAAAAATTTTGTGAATTGCGGTTGCTGAACAGAGAAGAACAAAAACCATGAGCAACACACATTTTCGAATGAAATTTTATTTATAAATCAAAATAAAACCTTTTTGTATTTTATTTAATTTTTATATTTTTTAAATAAATTTTGATGATGTTTTTCCTATGAATTATTTAAATATACCTATATGGAAAAATACTTATTTAAATTAATTAAAGAAATAAATTTATGGAAAGTAAAAATTAGTAACAAAATAATTTTTAACAAATATCAAATTCAAAATTGTTCCCTCATTTAATTATAATATAGTTTAGTAGTGAATATTATTAAAAACAAAATTATTATTTTAAAAAATTTAAATGTATAAAGAAATTAGAATAATTTTCAGCAACTTGGTACAAATTTATTAGTTTTTCTGTTTAATTAAATTATTGTCTCGCTAATGAAAAATTAATAAAAAAAAATATGAAAATTAATCAAAAATTAATTAAGTAGGTCTCTTGAATGAAAAGTCACATTATTCCATCTTAGAAACTAATAAAATTTCACAAAAATGACCAATCAAAATCAAATATGATTAATAGAATAAAAATCACAAATTTTTTTTCATAGGTACCAAATTTCCAAAAATTATAATTGAGAAAATAATTTTAAATATTATTTCATCAATTTCTAAAATTTATTTAAATAAAAATATTAGAAGTTAACATTTTTTTGCATTTCATAAAAAATTTCATTTATTATAAAATATAATGAATCAATAAATTTAAAATAATTAATTAGAGGGATGTATCCGACGACAGAAAATAAAAAAATAATTAAAAATAATTTTATAAAAAATTCTTAAATAAGATCTATCAAAAATTGTGTTTTTTTTTTAATTAATTTATATGTTTAACCGATTTGAAAAATCGGATGTTTCTGAAACGGCTAACCGATTTGAAAATGCCCATTTGTTTCCAATTCGGCTAGCAATTTAAATGTTTCCAAACCCAATACCCGATTTAGAAAAAAGCATTTATTTCATATAAAATCTGAGCAGTACAAAATAAAATCAAAATAGCAGAAATAAAATAATTTTAAAATTTAGTAGAATTTTATTTTTTTATTCAAAAAAATGAAAACTGAAAATTTAAAAATTAAAGTAATTGGTTAAATTTCCACCATTTTCTACAATTAAAATTTGATCATAAATAAAATTTTTATGAAAAAAATTATAAAAACCATAAAATAAGCCTGGCTGAATTTTATTTATATAATTTTTTTCTTGCCTTTATAAATAATGCAAGCCAAACAACCCCATAAATATTAAAAAAATACAATCCAAAAATTTAAAATTAAATTAGATCTATTTTGATCTTCTTCAAAGATAGTTATTCTCTTACTCAATTTTATTAGTTTAAATCTTCGTAAAAAATTTTCTTAACTCCATTTCAGATATTGCAATAAGAATCAATCTATACAATAGATCACATCACAGGCTGGTATTATAAATTTTGAGTTGGCAATGTCAACTGATGATGATGAGGGAATAAATTTGCTTATACAAATTGCCTACCCGAAATTGAATTGCGCCACATGCACAGTGGCGCAACCAAGACACAATCTCGCCATTTCTGAGCACATTGGTCAAAACTAGGGTTGTGCCCCCGTCCCCGCGGGGACGGGGCGGGGGAGGATCCCCGCGCTTTTTGGGCCTCATCCCCGTCCCCGCAAGTCCATCCCCGCAAATCCCCGTCCCCGCAAGAGCCACCCCCGCGCCCACGCACCCCCGCGCGGGTGAACATGCACCCCATATTTTTGGATTTTTCAAGGAAAATGGGAAAAATTTTAAGCAAAATTTTTATAATTTTTGAATTTTTGGCTAAAATTTTTTCACTACATGGCTAATGGCCATTATTGAACAGAAATTTTTCTTTAGAAAAATTTTTGTGAAAAATTAGACCTTTTTCAAAAATTCAGTCTATCCCCGTCCCCGCGCGGGGATCCCCGCAAGGGTCATCCCCGTCCCCGTCCCCGCAAGTGCCATCCCCGCATATCCCCGTCCCCGCAAACTCGGCCCCCGCAGTGCGGGGGCGCAACCCTAGTCAAAACCAATTGGGAATTCTGAATTCAGTAAGAATAAGTTTTATTTGATATATAATAATTTAATTTATATTAATTTAAAAATTAAATTATTAAAATTAAATAAAATTATAAATTTAAAAATATAAAATTTTATTCACAAATGTGAATTGTATATTTTAATTTTTTAATTCTGCAAAATTCATTTTTTAAAGATTTTTTCCAAAATTTTAAAAACTCATAAAAAAATTTTATAATCTTTTTTATATTTTCATTGTTAATTTTTAATATTTATAAAATAGACCGCGAACACCAGTCCAATAAATAATTTAAAAAAAATTAATTTTAAGCGTTAGTCATATTTCACAGATATTTTATACTTTTTCATATTAAACTGATTCCCAAAAGAATTAAGTATTATTACTTTCTCACAGTAGAAGGCGAAATCAATTTTTGAAATTTTTTTGCAAATATGCTACAGATAGGAGTTGGGAAATTGCAATTTATTCGTCCCTTAACAGCAGTCCCATCACCAATCACTATTGGTATATCACTAGCTCTGTGCAGCTTAATTAAATATAAGATTATATTGTATTTATTTTTAATTAATAAAAAAGTCTCCTCACAATACGATCCTTGCCACTTGGATTCGGGAATTGATGTATAGCATAAATTGGCGCGGAGATTCGTCTAATATTTTAAAAAGAAAATATTTATTAATAAAATTCAAGCTTTTATGAATTCTACTAAAAAATTTAATTTTCATTGTTTTTTATTCTTATTCTAAAATTAACTATTTACTAATATAATTGAAAAATGAATTAAAAGAACAGTATATCATAAGAAAAGGTTTAAATTTTTAATAAAAAAAGAGGAATTCGTTACAAAAAATAATTAAAATTTTTGGATAAAATTAGCCAAGGGTCCCCCTTTGTTTTTTTCGGAATTTTTCTGAATTCGACCACTTTCGGAACCGGAATCGGGACAGATCTCAAACCTCTGGAATTCCGGCTTTCGAAATCGGAATTCAGAATTCCGGTTCCCGCCTTGCATCCGAACTTGATTGGTGTTCAATATTTTTATTTTATTCTTTTCTTTATATTGAATATTTATATTTATTCTGAATAAATTGGTGTAATATTCATTTAAAAAAAATTTATCTTTAAATATAAATAAAACAATTGGAAAATTTTTAATACTAAAAAGTGGTTAAATTTTTATAAAAATTGGATTTAAGTGCGATATTAATTTAAAATTATTAAATTACTTAAATTTTTACAGAACAATTTGATGGTCCAGAAATAATCAATAATATTTAGGTAAAATTATGGGGATGAAGTTAAAGATGTACAACAATTAGTTCGCCCAGTATTATCAGTCCCAACACCCATCAGAATTATTGGCGTATTACTAGATCTTTGACAGCTTAATTAAAAATTAGAATATTATTTTATTACAAAAATAATTTTTAATTAATATCAAATTCAAAAACCTATTCTCATTAGCTATTATTTCATTTATTAGTGAATTATTAAAATAAAACAAAATAATTATTTTCTAAAAACTTTTAAGATTTATTTAGATATTAGAGAATATGTATATTTTAGCGAGATAATTTGGGATTAAGCAAATTTGTTAAAATAATTTTTAAAAATTTTGAAAGCCATAAAATAATCCCAGTTCAAATGTAATATAATATTCATTAAATTTATGCTTATTAAAATTAAATAGCGGAAAGGATACCAAAAATAATTAAAATAATAATACAAATTTCAAAATTTAAATTCATTGTTGATTGAAATATTAGCTGTTGAAAATATTTGCCTTTGAATTTTTTAATAATAATAATTTATAATAAAAAAAATTAAACTCATAAAATATTCCCATTACTTAATTTCTAAAATATCAATAATTTGGAAAATTAATAATAAATAAATCACCCTGGTCCTATACAAATAAATAAATTACCAAAAAATAAAAATTGTATTAACTTCAAATTCCCATCAATTTCAACATTTTTCCAAATTTCTTCTTTTCCTATTCTCCATCTTAACGATTAGAAACTGCGTTCTTTTATTTAATATTTAGTATCAGAATGTTTTTGGTTGTGTCATAATTCGAACCTAATTTAAAATGATTTTTTTAGAATTCTCGATTAGAATATATGATTTTATAGTATTTTGAAAGTGTGAGTTAAATTAAGTAAGATATTTCATTTTTCAAACTAAATTTTGAAAAAAGATCCGATGATATGATACGACGATTCGCTTGTTTTAAATATGATGGAATGGAAACAAAAATTTATCATTAGATGAAACATCGTATCATATCATTGAATCATCGATTTGACGGGAATTAGGAATTGATCAATAATTTAAAGAAATAATTAATTTAAAAGTAAATAAAAAATTAGAACAATTTAAGATAATTCGGGGCTAAACAAAATTGATTAAAAAAATTCAAAACCATAAAATTATCCTGGTTTAAATGTTATAATATCCATAAAATTTATGCTTTATTAAAATAGGACGAAAATTCAAGTGCAGAAATTATTTAAAAAATAAAATTTCAAAATTTTTACTCGAAAGATTATTTTGGATTCAGGAAATAAAATGGGTAGCATGTTTTTTAAACTTAATTTATTTGCTTTAAATAGATTTACAGAACCAAAATTTTGCTAAAAATTATTTTCTGTAGTGCATCAAAAATCTGATAAAACCATTTTTATTTAGCGTATTTTTCTTTTGTTTATAAGTAAAAGGTAAATAGAAGACAAAGGAATTAGTAAAATATTCTTTTCTAATAAAAAATCTGGGAAAATTAAATCCCCTCATAAATACTATAGTTGTTCTGACCGTATTGAATAAACCAAAGTCTCTGGGAATCTAAGAGGAAGGCACAATGGAAGAATTGAACAAACAAAAGAGCTTTGGCAAAAAATTTGCTAAAATATGCAAAAATCTGCAAAAAATAATAAAAAATTTTTCTGAAACTTTTTATGGTAGAAATAGCAAAATTGGCAAATGTACTGTGAAAATTTGGATAAAGTTAGGGGAAGAAAAAATCTGTATATTGATTTAGAAGGGGTTTGTAGAGAGCATGGAATTTTGAATGTCGGAGGAAAATATTTAATTTAATATTTAATAATCTAAATTTATATAAAAAATTTAATTATTAAAAATAAATAAAATTATATTTAAATCTAAAAATATTAAATTCTATCCACAAAATGGGAATTGTATTTTTAACCTTTTTTCTCCTTGGCATTGAGAACCAAGTTCATTTTTTATATTTTTTTTCCAAAATTTTAATAACTCATAAAATAATTTTATTATAGTTTTTACAATTTGAGTTGATATATAATATTTTTAAAATAAATGGCATGCAGAATCAATAAATAATTTTTAAAACAAAAAATAATTAATTTAAACCATAATAATATTTCACAAATTTTTTGCACTTTTTATAAATGACTAAAAAATTTAATTTTAATTTTAAAAATACCTCAAAAAAATATTTTTTAATTAATTCAAAAAGTTAAAAAATAATAGTTTTTAAATTTTTTGAAAATGAAGAAACTGGAAAGGAGGAAGACAAAGAAATGGATCAGTAATTTCAAATTAATTATTTTTATTTTGTTGGAAATTTATTTTTTTTTTAAAATTTAGAACTTAATTTGCGCCGCAAATTCTGCTTATAATTTTTGTCAAATTAATGGTTATTTTAAAATTAAAATAATGGGAACATTTTATGAGCTGTTAAATACTCCTTAATTAACCGCACTACCTGTTATCGCCTTTTCATTATCCGCTCTTAGATAATTAACTCTACTCCATAGATTGGAGGACCAGGATTTCAGTCATTTTTACGCGGGTGTGCGTTTTATAAAAAGTGAAAATTGTTGCGTTTTATAAAAAAGTGCAAATTTGTCGCGTTTTATAAAAAAGTGCAAATTTGTCGCGTTTTATAAAAAAAGTGCAAAAAAATATTGATACTAAGTCAAAAAGGAGGTGAGTGGGATTAAGACGGATATATGGGGATTAAGTTGGATATAAGATAAGGGGGATTAAGTCGGATAAGCCTATTCAGAGGCTAGGGATTAGGGTTAGGGGTTCGGAGCATAGGATTCTCGCGAAGTCGGAAGCAAAACAGACTAAACCAGGACTCGCGCCCATCTATTTCGGGGCTCAATCCGGCTTAATCCCCTTATATCCATCTTAATCCACCTATATCCGGATATATCTCGCGTACTCTCAGGGCATTTGTCACATTTCCCGACCTTTCACTGGTCCTCCGGACAATTTTCCATCTATTTCATAGCTTAATCTGACTTAATCCCCCTATATCCACCTTAATCCCCATATATCCGGCTTAATCCCACGCACCCCCTTTTTGACTTAGTATCAAGGTCCGAGCATTTTATCGCTTTAAAAAATTTTATGAATTTAAATTAAATAAATTAAACAATTAATTCCCTCTTCATTTTTATTTAATTTCCATATTTTCAATTCCCTTTCCGATTTTCTTTACATTTTGTTAATCTCGTCTAAAATTAAATTATTTTTTTTCATATATAATTTTTTGCTGGGCAGCAGTTCGGGAAATTAATTTGAAAAGATCGAAATTATTATTTTTAATATAATTCCTTTTACAAAATATTTTTATGGGTTGCATTCTAATTTTTATTAAGGCAAACTTTTAGAGCCTTGATTGATTAATTTTTAATATGTATAAAATTTTTTTACTAATTTAATTGAATAAAATAAAGTTGATTGAAAAATTTAACATTCAATGAAGTTCCTAATTGAAAGACCATTCAAAGTAAAGAAATATTTTTCTAGGAGGAACTGCTGTGAATAAATAAAATAAAATGATAAAATATTTCATAAAAAAAAATAAAATTTTCAATAAATCATCTATTTTTTTCATTTCAACAATTTGCCAATCAAATTTATAGCGGTAACCTATAAAATTCCTCAGATGTGGTTGCGAAACATGATTGTTCTCAAAATTGATTTAAAAATAGGAGAAATGTAGGCCAAGGATTTTTTATTTTATAAATTATTATGGAATTAAAATTCGTTGCCAAAACGATGGCATTATTAAAAATAATAATTTAAAAAATCCATTTCATAATAAAATTTCTACTTTATTTTAATCTCATAAATTTATTTTATAATTTAGAATAGAATAGAAAATAAAATATTTATTTTTTTTTAAATATGGCCAACATTTAGAAATTAAAATTATAAAGAAATAAAAAATAAAATAAAATAATTTATAAAGTGTCTACTGCTTTCACTTTTGATTTCAACTAAATTATTAAAATTAATTCTTGTTCATATTTTTGTCCATTATTTTCGCGTTCGACTAACATTATTAGAATATAATATTAAAAAATTAAATACTTATTTTTCTTTTCATACACTAAATTTATGGGATGTAGAAAAATTAAATTTTCAGCTTTCCTTTGAAAATTATATTTCTGTTTATGAAGTGAAAGAATAAATATTTTAATAAATTATTGAACAATTGATTAAATGAATATTTTAAGATTTAAACCAATTTGATAAAAAAATTTAAAGAAATTTAATAAAATATTATAATTAATTGGCATAATATTTTTTGCCTTTTTATTTATAAATCAAAATATGCGAACAATTATCATAATCCTAAAAAATTATTTTTTTTTATGGAATAATTTCTGTGTTGAAAAATATAATATCATGTGTTTGTTTTTACTGAACCTATTTTTAAACCCAATTTTTTTCATTAAATTAATAATTTTACAATCTAAAATATTTTATTGGTTGTAAAATAATTTTGAATTTCTCTAATTTGGAAGAGAACTATCCAATTAGGACAAAAGAAAATTTTTAAAAATTGTTCAATTAATTCTCTTAGTAATATATAAATTTTGGTTTTTATCGTATCTATGCTAGAGGATGTTATCCTTTTAGAATCACTCGAACACTATTGTCTTCTTATTTAATTAAACAATATGAAATGAAAATCGTTTCAACATATATATAATTTTATTTAATTTGCAAATAAATTTTCTTATTAATTTATTTTAAAATTTTTTTTTTAAAATTATTTTAATATTTTCGCTCCGCTTGCTGTTGTCGATGAATTTATTTCCTTTCTAATTAGATATGAATTATTAAAATTTTTATGCGAATAAATATTTATGAGATGTAAATTTTACAGTACTATAACAATTGATTCAATTAATCAAGTTAATATATAATTAATCATAAATACAATAAGATTTTACTTATTTCAATAAAGTTCAATTTTGAATAGTTTGCATAAGTGAATTTCCATAATCCGCTGACCATAGCCATTGATCCGATATCCCAAGTATTAAAAAGGAATTGGAATGTAATTAATGAATTTTTTTTATTTAAAAATTTACATCTTATAAATTTTTTCATTTTAATTATTATAAATGTTTCAGTCTTTGTGTTTTTAAATAATTAATTGATCGAACAACAATCCAAAAAATTTATAAATTTAAATTAAAATTGCTATTTATCGAATTAAATTTATTCATTTGCAGGCTACTATTAATTGAAAACAAATAAATTGAAAATATTTGACAATTTTTTTCTGAGTTTAACCTCGAAAGATTCAAGAAATAATCTTTTAAACCGAATGGACTGACACAACTTTTTGCCTAAAATTTTAATTATAAAATATCATTTATTTTTTTAGTGTAAAAAAATTATTTTAGATTTTTATTAGTATTTTATTTAAAAAAAAAATCATGATATTAATTATCAGCAATTTATATCAGGAAAATCTCAATATAATTTTAAATATGCAAAATATTTATTAAATTTTTTAAGCCGAGTATTGTTTATAATTTTATTTAAATTTATCACACGTTTTTAATTAAAATAATGCATTTTTTAAAATCTCATAGATATTTACTGATCAATTTTAATAAATTTATCTTTAAATTAGTTTTTGCTTTATAAAGAAAGAAAGCAGCAACCAGCAAGCACGTGCAGAAATTAAAATAGAAAAGCTTTTATAAAAAACAAAATTCCCCAAAAGTAATTCATTATATTATGAAGAAAATTTTCAACTATTTTTATTTTAGAATTTTATTTATCTATAAAAAACACGTGGATGAAGTGACCAAAATTAAAATTTAAAACAAAATAAATTAAATTAAACTTGTAAAAAATATGCTATGTATTAATTCGCTAATAGGTTTAATGTTCATGACTCGGACATGGTTTTCCGAATTAGGGGCTAATATATCAGACCATGGTTTTTAGGGACTATGGAATAGGATTAGGCTAGGGTCGGAGCATGGGTTTTAGGGGCTAAGGGCTAAGACTAAGTCCGGAAATGTTAATTAATTTTAAGGACCCATTCTATAGAATTCATTTTACCTTCTGCTGATTGTAAGCGTATGAAAAATGTCGAAAGTATCTAATTACATATCCAAATTTTTTATTGAAATGGAAATTTCCTATTGTAATGAGCAATAACAACAGTTGACATGGAATTGGAAAAAGAATCAGATGAAGTCAAGGAATTAGCATAGCACCGATCGATCGGAATGATTTTTTGAAAATGATCCGTTCAAAATATTTTTCTCATTAGATATTGCCTGTCTTATTATTTAAATTTTATGATTAATTTATATTATATTTCAATATAACTTTTCACTTATTTTATTAATTCCCATATTGAAAATTTAGTTTGTATCACATAAAATTATTTGGTAAATAAATTATTATAAAATATTAAACAATGTTTTAAAAAATTTTCATTGACCAAATAATCCAAAAAATGAAATTTGAAAATAAAAATTAAATCGAATAAAATAAAAATATGTTCAATTAATTTTAACACCAATTCTATTTGGAATATAACTATTTTAAAATTTCTTATCTCAGCGGAACAATCTATTTCCTGGAAAAATATGATAAATACAATTTTAGCTTAGAAGTCTAAATTTTAGGTCAAAAATTTAAATAATCATTCCCTTTTTAAATTGTACACTTTTAATTGTCGACTAAACAAATATATATATACTAAATATGGCTGTTCTAAATTATTTTTATTTAATTTTAATTTTTCTTTAAAATTTGCATCATTCGGAAGACTATTTTAATCATTATACTGTTATTTCTTTGAAATGTCGAAATAAATCAAAGAACAATTTATGAGTTTGGAAAGAATTTTTCCCAAAATTATTGTAAAATTATTTATTCAATAAATTTACTAAATCAACAAATTAAATTGTAATTCTTATCACTAAGCAATGGATAAGTGAAATTACAAATTTATACAATAATTAATATAATATGCATTAATTGTATCACATTGAAAAGATGAATGGCGAGCTAAAATCACTTATTACTAAATGAGTTCTGTTCGTGTGTGTAAACATAACGCCAAGAAAAATTTAAAAATGAGACAATTTATCCAACTATTATTTTTTTGGAAAAACAAAGATGCAAAATATTTGGGAAACAAAAAGCACGAAATGTTATTAACAAAAATCATAAATGTTAAACAAAAATACAAAACTTTGGTGAAAACAAACTTTTTGAAAAAATAAAAAAATATAAACATCAAGTTTTTGGGGGAACAAAAAACAGAAAACATTTGAAAAAAAAAAACGTAAAATCAAAAATCTTTGGAAAAATAAAACCAAACAATGTTTCGTAAACAAAAACAAAAAAAGTTTGGAAAATAAAAACACAAATGTTTGGGGAAAAAATACAAATTGGAGAATAGAAACATCAGGGGACAAAACATATAAAAAAAATATTTGAGAAAACAAAATATTAAATGTTTGGAGAATACAAACATTTCTAAAAACAAAAACACATAAAACATCCAAAATGTTCAGAAAAGGAAAAATTTTTGGAAAATACAAACAAAACCATAAAATTTGATAAAGTAAAATAAAATATTTGGGAAACAAAAAGAAATGCTTGGGTGAACAAAAACATAAAATGTTTGGGAAGAACAAAAAATCAAAATGTTAGGAAGAACAAAGACATAAAATGCTTGGGAGAACAAAAAAAATAAAAAATGTTTGGGAATCAAAAATACAACAAATTGGGAAGAACAAAAAGAATATGCCTGAAAATCAAAAATAAAAAATGTTTGGGAGAACTAAAATACAAAATTTTTGAAAAAACAAATACACACAAATTGTTGGGAAGAACAAAAAGAAAATGCTTGGAAATCAAAAATACAAAATGTTTGGGAGAACTAAAATACAAAATTTTTGAAAAAACAAATACACACAAATTGTTGGGAAGAACAAAAAAAAACACAAAATATCTGGGAATCAAAAATACAAATGTTTGCGAAACAAAAAACACAAAACTTTTGGAAGAAAAAAAAACTCAAATGTGGGGAGAATAAAAATATAAAATGTTTGGAGATTGGAGAAGCAAAAAAATAAAATTTTGAAGAAATAAAAACATAAATGTTTGTGAAATAAAAAGAAATGTTTGGGAGAGTAAAAACACAAAATGTTTGGAAGAACAAAAACAAAAATTATTTAGAAAAACAAATTTTTAATAAAATGTTTGAAAATTAAAAATGTTTGGAAAAACAAATAAAAAGACTCCAATTTTCGAGCCGCATGTAAAACAAAAAAGAAAAACTGAGTTAAAATTGGCCACAGATCGTAAATTAGACCAAAAATGGTTCCATAGGAAAAAAAAGAATAATTAAAGTGCACAATAGTAAAAAACAAGAATATATAAATCTTTAATTCCAGATTCGAACCCTCAAAATTTGTAAAAAGTACATCTAAATAGTCTGATTATTATTATTATTAATTAAGTATTCAATTTATATAATTTTTTAATGGCGTTTAGCAAGCGCTCGGGAGCCGCGAAGCGGCGACCGAGCGCTTGTAGCAACTAATTCGAAAAATGTGAATTTTTATCATTAAAAGAGATGATTCTTGCCCCAAAAAAATCAACAAAATAATAGTACAATGTATTGAATCCATATGATTTATAATTTGATTGACAGTTTTATTTTATTAATTTTATTTAAATTTGAATTTGACCTCTTCACTGTGCTCCATTACAATTTGAAGAATCCAGAATAACTATGATTTTAATATTATTTTTTATCTAAAATTTATGGGATTCAATATGCAAACTTAAATGAAAAAAATGAAAAATAATTCAAATCTAGCTTATTAATATCAATTTAATTTATAAAGGAAATGGCATTTTTATATAGATTAATTGTATTCCATTTTGAATTGATTAATCAAATTTATTTATTTAATGTAATACATTTGAAATAAAAAGTTTTACGAATTATTATTGGCTAAATTTTTTTCAATTTTGAATTGATGATGTAATTATTAATTGAATAATTTTTTATTTGGCAATCCTAAAGAATCTGGGACACAAAATAAAATTTTTTAAAAATGCATTATAAGGGTAATCGGGAGCCTAGAGAACGAATCTGACATTCTTTTTGTAATAACTTGCCATCTTCGTATGGAAATGCCGACTTTTACCATGAAAAACCAAAAGGGGGACAAAGGCCAATTTTGGTGAAAAATATTGCCACAAAATAGCTCAATCAACGCAGTTCGGCATGTAAAATCGATGGTATCATTTTTACAAGATAATATTCATTTATTGCAAGTTATGACCAAAAGAAATATTTATCTTGGTAAGATGTTTTGACTTCTAACTTGCCTATATTGCAACATTATTCAATAAAAATGGTACCATTCGATTCAGCATGACGAACTGCATTGAATGAATTTATAATTTGTATATGTAAAAATTTTCACCCAAAATGCCCTTGGTCCCCCTTTTGCTTTTCCATGGTAAAAGTTGGCATTATCTTACCAAGATGGTGAGATATGAAAAAATACATGTGAGATTCGTGTTCTACGCCATCGATTACCTTTAGAAATGTGTTTTAAAAAATTTTTTATTTTGTGTCCCAGATTCTTTAGGATTGCCTTTTATTTTATTTATTTAATTTTTATTTTCAAATTTCATTTTTAATCGAACATCCTTCAGGAAAATTTTTTTATTCGGATTCTGGAATATTTTTTAATAATAATTTGTTTAATAAATAATTTTATGAGATGCAAACTAAACTTACAATAGCTATAGATTTGCAAATAAAGAAATCCCGTAATTTTTAAAATTAGCAAATTATTAATTTTTACATTTATATTTATATTTTGTTCTTTTTAATAAAGTTTATCGAATTAGTCAACAATTTTCATTTCAAGTTTTTGGTATTTTTTGGTAGCCCTTCTCAAGTAAAGGAAAATATTTTTCAAAAACGTTTACATTTTTAAAATGAAATTTTCCTTCAATAAAGTGCCAAAATAGCAATATAAAATTTTTGTTTCTCGTAAATTATTTTTATAATTTGTAATTTAAAATGTCTTATTTTATTGGATTTTTGTAAAATATGGAAACTCATGGCTGAACGAAATTCTTAGAAATAAAATCCAATAGAGATAAATTTAATCGGATACGAAACTGAGAAGCAATATGAATTGGAACGCCTCCGTCTTTGTACAATTGTTGAGGCACAACAAAGAAGTATGGCAGCACAACATCCAGCACCAATTCTGGGGACACAACCAGCAGCTGCACTTCCGGTGGCAACATCAAATATGGAAGCATAATTTTGATGGCATCGGAATTGAAGAAAAGATTGTGAAGAAATATTTGGAATGATTTTATTGAAAAAATGATTTGACTTCGAAGTTATTTAGTTATTTTTTTATTTAAAAACATTTTTTCTTTGATAGGTCACAGTTTGATGGCTCTTCGTAAAGCGATCTCATATATTTTTCTAGTTAATCCGCATTCAATTAAAAAATTAATTTTTTATTTTCATTTTAAATTTATTCGGTTTCCATACTAGTGACATATACTGAATTTAGACGATTAATTAATTTGTATATTAAATTAAAAAAAGGTAAATATTTTATGAGTTTAAAAAATAAAAAATTAATAGATAACATGTAGAATTTTTGTCAAGGGCAAAATTTCTGCTAGATTTTTGTATGATGGTAAAATTGTTAATTTTTATTCTTGATTCAAAAATCCAACAAAAAAATCTATAAAATATTGAAGAAAAATATCGACCCAAATATTGTATTGAGCAGAGAAAAAGCACGTGAATTTTTTATAATGTTACAATTCAAATAGATTTGCTTAAATTGGCAAATTAAAATTTAAAATTTATTAATTAAAATTTTTCACAATTTTTTTAATCTTTTCAATAAATTCAATTGAAAATTCTATAAAATTTAAAATTTTTAAGAACAAGTTAAAGCTAGTGAAATTTAATATTTATTTATTACAATTTTATTAAAAATTTTTTGTGTTTTGTCTTTAATACATTTTTTTATACATCTCCCAATTTTCCTGTTGAACCCAGTGGACAAAAATATGAGAAACTAATAATTTTATTTTATTTATTAAGAATTTGTCTTTTTTTATATTTTTTATTTTATTTTTTTATATTTTTATTTTCCAATGGTTGTCTCGACACTTCTTTTTTATCATTGACAAATTATTTTTATTTATTTACTTTCCTTATTAAAGAAATTTTATGGGTTATAAAAAATATAAAAAATTTTAATGAAATTGCTAATAATTTATTAAATAAGATAAATTTCATTAAAAAAATATGGGAAAAATATTTGATAAAATTTTAATGAACAAAATTTTGTATGTTGGCTTAAAAATTTAAGCATATTTTTTTTAAAAGTCTATAAGAAATACATGTGTTTTTGTGAATAATTGCCAAAATCAAGCATGATTTTTGTCTTTCGCATTTTAAAATGTAATTTCGTTCTCATTCTCATGCCTTTTCCATACGCATTTTTCCCAATTTTCCAAATTAAATGTTCAAAAATAGAAATGTCTAATATTATTACCGAAATGAATGGAAATTGTGCATATTCATAATCTAACATTATTTATGTATTTAAAGAATTTATAGTTATATAAATATTATATTTATAATAATTTTATTTTTAATTTAATAAAACGATTCGTTCAGAATAATTTTATTTTTCTTTAAATTTTCTATTTTATTTTCTTAATTTTAATAGTTTACTTGTTTAGTTTTCTGCTGATGTTTTTTTTATAATTATTGAGAAATTTTTAAATTTATTTAATTTCCATATTTAAAAATGTTTATGAGTTATAAAAAATATATTTATTGTAAAAAATTCCTTTTTGATCGAAGATCAGCTGACAATTTATTTTTATATAACTATTGCAAAATTTAAATTTATTTATTTTCTTTTTAGGAAAAATTTATGGTTTATAAATAGTTTGAAAATTTTAAAGAAATGGCACATGAATTCTTTTTAGATATACTTTTGAAAAAGTATGTCTTTTTCCCTTTATTTGATGCAATTTTTCTTAAAATTTATATAACCCATAAAATTTCTCAATAAGGAAGTAAATAAATTTAAAAAATGTTTGCAGTAAAAGGAACCTTGCAAATATCGTTCAATAAAAAATTAAAATTAAAATAAATTCAAGATTCATTTGCTTTTATTCATTAATTTTATATTTTTATATTATAATTTTTTAATGATCATGTATTGTTTTCAATGTTTTTTATAATTTTTGCGAAAACCTTAAATTTATTTAATTTCCTTAGTAAAATAATTTTATTTTTTTTATTTTCATTAAAAATTTATTATGCACATCGGGAATGACGATAATATTTATTGAATTTATACAAAAATGCTATCTTTTTATTAAAAAAAAGACATAAAATTTTATGGTTTCAAAAATTTTATTTTTTTTTAAATAATAATTTTTTTAATTAGATTCTATTTTAATTTTGAATTTTAAATGTTATAAAAAAATTGAATTTAATTATGACTATGTTTGAATTTATTTTTAAAAAATAGTTGAAAAATTGAAACAGACAAAAATTTTCAAAAATATTTTTATTTACTTTCCATTTTATTATTCATTTATGAAAAAATGAACCAAAATGGAGACAAATTAAAATCTTAAAAATAATTAAAAAATTTTTAACCGATGATGCATCGAAAAGTCATAGATCCACACAACCTTTGATTATCAAAAATCGTTGATCCCATTTTTGAAGTGCATCTTCCGCCAAGCCTTCATCCAATCTTCACTCTAACCAACCATATAGCTGATCTGTTAATTTTATTTCAATTCAGAAAAATTAAATTTTTATTCATTTTTTCCAATTTTAAAAAATCAATGCTTTTTATTATTTTATTTTTTCTCTATATATCTAAAATTTAAAATATAATTTTTAATCTAAATTTAAATTCATAAATAAAATAAATTTTTTCATATTTTTTTATTTTTAATTTAAATTATTTTATGAATTGGTTTTTTGTCTGTCTTATTTAACGCTTAATTTAATTAGAATGAATATTAAATTAAGAATCAAAAAATTCTTTATGAGTTTAAAAATATAATTTTTAATCTAAATTTATAATTCATAAATAAAATAAATTTTTTCATATTTTTTATTTTAAATTAAATTATTTTATGAACTGGTTTTTTGTCTGTCTATTTATCGCTTAAATTTAATTAGAATGAATATTAAATTAAGAATCAAAAAATTCTTTATGAGTTTAAAAATAATGATTTTTTAAATTTTACAATTTTTGACCCTATCAGCAGATGTAATTATTACTCATTCGAAAAATAAAAATTTAGAGCCCATAGAATTTTTATTTTCTTTAATTTTTATACTTAAATTTAGAGGCTTATTTAAATATTGCTCAAACGGTTTAAATTAAATACAAACAAAATAAAAAAAATAAAAATATAAAAAAAATACGGAAATTCACCTTCAAATTGTGGGTTGGTCATTTAGAATATAAATTTAACAAAATTCTATGCCATCTTTTTTTTAATTTCATTAAAAATTGGTTAATAAAATTACAAAATTTGGTACTATTTTTTTATGAAGTTAAATGAATTTTTATTAACCAATTTTACTAATCACCACAAAATCCCACGGAAATTGCATTAAAATTCAACAACACAGTCAGACGAATTTAGCAAAAAAATAAATCATAGGTATTATTTATTTTTTAATTATATATATCTATGAGGTTTATAATTAATTAATTTTAAATTTAAAAAAATTATTTCAGATTTTTTGTTATTTACATTTTTTATTTTTTAATATTTTATTGGTTTTCATTGACCCGAATTTTTATAATCATTAAAAAATTTTTTGAATTTTTTAATTTCCTTATTAAGAAAATTTTATGAGTTATAAAAATATTTTAATAGTATTTTTTTTAATTTAAAGAATTCAAAAAAGTGAATTTAAACCCCACTGCATAAGATTGATTTAATTCAAAAATATTTAAAAATGAAACGCATAAATATTGAAAGCCCGGCAAACGTGCAGAAGTGTGGTCCCTCCGGGTTTTGAATTTAAAAATAAGGGAAACAATTTTTTAGGGGTAGTTTGATGCGCTGAATACGAATCTGAGCTCGGATTTTTTATATCTTGCTATCTTGGTAAGATAATGCCAACTCTTACCAAGAAAAAGCATAGGAGGGACCAAGGGCATTTTTGGTGAAAATTTTTACATAGCCAAATAATAGCTCAATTAACGCAGCTCGTCGAGCTGAATCTAATGGTACCATTTTTAATGAATAATATTGCAATGTAGGTAAGTTATGACCAAAAGAATGATTGGTCTTGGTAAGATATTCGGACAACTAACTTGCTTAAAATGTAATATTATTCATTAAAAATGGTACCATTAGATTCAGCTCGACGAGCTGCGTTAAATGAGCTATTATTTGGCTATGTAAAAATTTTCACCAAAAATGCCCTTGGTCCCCCCTATGCTTTTTCTTGGTAAGAGTTGGCATTATCTTACCAAGATGGCAAGATATAAAAAATCCGAGCTCAGATTCGTATTCAGCGCATCAAACGACCCTTAAAAAATTGTTTCCCTTATTTTTAAATTCAAAACCCGGAGGGACCACACTTCTGCACGTTTGCCGAAAGCCCATTACTATTTATTTATTGTTTTATTATTTTTTTTTATCAAAAAATTAAAGGTGTTTTAAAATTTTAAATGAAAAAATAATGAATAAATAAAAAAAAATAATAATTAAATTTTTTTGACAATGTCATTTTTCTGACATGGAGCACAATCGCGCAAGAATTGAATAATTTCAGCAAAAATTTAAAAATTTAATTATTCATTGGAAAAATTTTTATACTTAATGTTTACAATAATATTAAAATATTATTATTTAATTTTAAAACTTCTGTAAATTTATTTAATCAATAATATTTTTAATTTATTTAGAATTAAAAATTTGTAAACATATTTTTTGAACCCATAAATTTTTTCTATTTGTTTTTTTAAATTAAAGGAGAATTTTTGAAAAGAGTTAAAAATCTATCATCTCCATCCGAGCGAAATTTTTAATAAAAAAAACAGAAGAAGGAACAAAAGAATTTGCCGTTGTGTTGAGGCCGAATCTTTGACAAATGCATAATTTCCGCTTGATTTTTGTAATGAATGGTAGAAAATGAATATTAAATTTTATAAGAGGTGGTTCTTAAATAAAGCAAAAAACAAGTGAAGGACAAAAATCGAACAATATTTGATACTATTATCAATGGAAAAAGCATTTGAATTCATTTTGAATACTTTTCAAAAAATATACTAAAATGGGCAAAAAAAAATTACATTTATTTATTTTGCCTCTATTTTTCTTTAAATCCTTAATTATAAATTGATTCGTTTTACAATGAAAATTTTAAAGAACATTAAAAATTTTTTATAATTCATAAAATTTTCCAGTAATAAAGTAAATAAAACAAATAATAATTGCAATCATTATAAAAAAAATTGATGAACTGGAGAACATTATAAAAAATTAATTTTTTTATAACTCATAAAATTTTTTTATTGAGGAAATTAAATAAATCCAAAAATTCTTTAATGATTATAAAAAACAACGGCAATCATGACCATAAATATTAAAAAATAAAATAACAAAAGAAAATCTGAAATAATTTTTTATTAAATTAAAATAAAATCCTAATATACTTCCTAATATACTAAACGGATTTGTTAGTCTGTCTGTCCGTCAACCTTAAAGGGTCAGTTAAATTTGCGCCTTTTTAGCGTTTTGTTTTTTTATAAAATTTTGGACTTTTTGTCCAAAAATTAAATGATGGAGTGAAGGAATAAAGAAAAAGAAATTTTAAGTATAAAATATAAAGAATTAAGGAAAATGAAATAAATTATAAAACAAATTATTGAGGAAATTGAAGAGATGCATGAGGATGATCAAAAATTATGAAATAATTTTAAAAAAATGGATGATTAATAATAGGAGAATTTTTCTATGCTGAGATTGAATAAAATTGGAATATATATTGTGCGCAAAATCAATCATAATTTGTATATTATTTAAATTTACAAATATTATAATAATTTTTTAATTTATTGCTTATAATTTATTAAAGATAATTCCTTCAAGAATATTATGAGAAAATTTTTAATAAAATTTTATTAAACATATTTTTTAATGCTGGCTTTAGAATTTTAAAACATATCTTTTCCAAAAGTATCCAAAAGGAATTGATGTGCCCTTTCTCTAAAATGGAGCTTAATTCTTATCTTCCATATTTTACGACTTTTTAATATATTTTATGACGAGCTTCTAATAAAACTCAATTTTATTATCAGGATTAAAATCGGATGTAAATTATGCATTTGTCAAAAAAACCGAGCTCAGCCTAGCTGCATCGGGGTGTTTTCAATTGCTATTGCCATATTTTATCATATAAATGTGGCATCCAAAAGGAATTCAAATGCATATTATCTGATCGGGAAAAAAGTTGATCGAATATTGTCTGTCATTTTAACTATTTGTTTTATTGGCTTTT
This sequence comes from Pratylenchus scribneri, assembly GCA_030063045.1. NCBI lineage: Eukaryota > Metazoa > Nematoda > Chromadorea > Rhabditida > Pratylenchidae > Pratylenchus > Pratylenchus scribneri. The sequence continues at coordinate 570,612 of JAQSEB010000107.1, read as the reverse complement.
TTTTGCTTTTAATGTTCTATTTTTATTAATGATCCTGTCCATTGCCGAAATTTTTATATAAATTTCAAAATTATCTTTATTATTTCGCTTCCTTATTGAAAAAATTTTATGGTTTAAAAAATTAAAGTTCTTTAAAATTAACTTTAAAATTTCATTGTAAACGATTGATTATAGTAAATAATAAAAAATTGATAATAGAACCAAAAAGTTGAGATAAAATTTTTATAAATGAATTTTAAATTTCAATATCTGTATTTTACCCTTCTAACCCTTTTTGCTAGATTTTACTCTCATGTCTAATTTCATCATCACAAAAAGCGGCATCCCAAAGCACATCAACTCATTTATGTTATTTGCATTTTTTTATTTAATTTTATATATAATTTTTTGGTCAGCCCAGACAGATTTTTTATAATCATTGTCAAATTATTTTCAATTATTTGTTTTTTATTAAGTAAATTTTATGGGTTATAAAAAATATTTAAAAATTTTTATTCCTGAGCTTTGCCAAGTTTTTCCTTTTAATAATTCTTTAAAAATAAAAAAAAACTATATTTAAAATTGTATTGAGATTTTCCTGTTATAAATTGCTGAAGATTAATATCATGACATGATTCTTTTTTAATAAAATACTAATAAAAATCTAAACTAATCATTTTTCTACACTAAAAAATAAATGATATTTTATAATTGAAATTTTTTGGCAAAAATTGTGTCAGTCTACTCGGTTTAAAAGATAATATTTTTTGTTTTCGAGGTTAAACTCAGATAAAATTGTTAACTACATTCAATTTATTTGAATTCAATTAATATTAAGTAGCCTGCAAATAAATATATTTATTTCGATAAATAGCAATTTTAATTTAAATTTATAATTTTTTGGACTGTTGTTCGATCAATTAATTATTTAAAAAACACAAATGCTGAAACATTTATAATATTTAAAATGAAAAAATTTATAATATTAAAAAATTTTTTAATAAATAAAAAAATCATTAATTACATTCCAATTCCTTCTAAATACCTAGGATAATCCGATCAGAGTCTTTGGTCAGCGGATTTCGAAATTCACTTATGCAAATTATTCAAAATTGAACTTTATTGAAATAAGTAAAATTTTATTGTATTTATAATTAATTATATATTAACTTGATTAATTGAATCAATTGTTACAATACTGCAAAATTTACATCTCATAAATATTTATATGGATAAAAATTTAATAATTCAGATCTAATTAGAAAGGAAATAAATTTCATCGACACAAGGCGGAACGAAAATATTAAAATAATTTTAAAAAAAAATTTAAAATAAATTAATTTAGAAAATTTATTAGCAAATTAAATAAAATTATATATATGTTGAGGCGATTTTCATTTCATATTGTTTAATTAAATAAAAAGACAATAATGTTCGAGCGATTCTAAAAGGATAACATCCTCTAGCATAGATACGATTAAAACCTAAATTTATATATTAATAAGAGAATTAATTGAACAATTTTTAAAAATTTTCTTTTGTCCTAATTGGATAGTTCTCTTCCAAATTAGAGAAATTCAAAATTATTTTACAACCAATAAAATATTTTAGATTGAAAAATTATTAATTTAATGAAAAAATAAGTTTAAAAATAGGTTCAGTAAAAACAAACACATGATATTATATTTTTCAACACAGAAATTATTCCATAAAACCGATGAAAAAATAATTTTTTAGGATTATGATAATTGTTCTCATTTTTTGATTTATAAATGAAAAGGCAAAAAATATTATGCCAATTAATTATAATATTTTATTAAATTTCTTTAAATTTTTTATCAAATTGGTTTAAATTTTTAGATGAAATTAACATTGATATAAATCTTTTAAATTTTAGTAAAAATATTTATAGGCTTTACTAAAAAAATAATTTTTAAAATTGAAAATGGAAGGGATTCAATATGATTTTTTGGAAATAAAAATTATTAAATTTTACTTCTCATAAAATTTTAATTGAATATTTGATATAAAAATTTATTTTCACTGATAATTTTAATGAATTGGAATTGGAACATAACAACAACTGAAACAAAAATATTAAAAAAATTTATAAAATTTAAAATTTTTAAAATTTTATAACATTAATTTATTAAATTCTTTAAAATTTTCAATAAAATTCTATTGATAATTTGAGTCCCAAAAATTTTTATTGGGAAAAATGAGAAATTATGAATGTGAAAAAGAGCTAAATGGGAAATTTATTTATTTTTAGCTAAAATATTAGATTTCAAGAAAATTTTTAGCAACCATAAAATATTTTTTAATAAAAAATTATTAAATTTTTTCGGAAATTATTGAATTAAGAAAGGTAGAAGCAGGAAATGAATATCCAATTTCTCTAAAAAAGAAATTTTTAAAAAATATAAAATAATATAAATACAAGAATTTGTTTAATTTATTGAATAATTGATGTAGAATTTTTGGTCATGAACTTTATTTTTCTTTTAAACAAATTTCTTTTTATTTTAATTAAAATCATTTCTTTGTTTGCCTCAAAAACTGCACAAAGACGACGGCGTTCCAATTCAAATTTCTCATTTTTGATCAATCGTTCGGAATCGTAGAAAACCTGTAGGAAAAAACAGGCAATGGCTAAGTATATAAGGTTTCCGTAATTCGAATCAGAATCATGAAATTATTTTTGTAAAATCATTTTATTATCGCGCAATACCGTCGAGGCACATCTTTATTTTTGTATTAATAATTTATTTTTTATAATTTTATTGGATAAGGAAAATTTTATGGGATGAAAATTTTTACAATTATATTTTTTGATTTTATTTTTATTTTAAAAGTTTACAACATATAAATATTTTTTCGTGGCGGATTAAATCAGCCTCAATTATAAACAGAATTATTTTATTGAATTTTTAAATTTGGAACATTGAAAAAATATTATGAGATGTATTAAATAATTTAATCTGAGCAAATTTGCAATGGAACATTTCCGCTTTAGCAAATAAAATCAATTTAAAAAAAATTAATAAATCATTTATTAATTCAGATTTTTTATTTATTAATTTTTACTTTTTTTAATTGCTTCACATAAAAATTTCCATCTCCATCAAAATTATAAAACAAATATTTGATACTTAAATGTATAAGAGGTATAAAACAAATTGTATAAAAATAATTTTTTTCCATCATCCGCAAAGATGTTCATAATCATTCGTGGAATTGTAATATTTTTGAATATATTTTAAAATTTCATATTATATTTCACATTGAACGCATCCCCATCCACAACTAAATTAATTCTCTTATATATTTTTGCCTTTTTTAATATTCTATTATACAATAAATTATGGGATGCATAAAATTTAAAAATTTCTGAAATAATTAAATTTAATGATAGAAAACAATTTTTAATTTTTTGGATTATTTTTCTTGTGATTATTAGAATTTATAAAAAAATTTTTGAAAAGAGTACATAAATTAAGGAAAGTAGCAGATGAGTCATACAAAGTGGAGTAGAAAAACAAAATTTTGAAGCCACAATTGCAAAATGATCTTTATCTTATAATTTTAAATTATTAAAATCAAATTAAACAAATAGTTGGAGGTGGAACAAGAATAATCTCAACAATAATTGAATTCCTCGTTTCTCCACATGCACATCAGGGATGCATATCGTATTGTATATCGGTATCGTATATCGGCTATCGGATTTTTGAAGCCATATCGTATATCGGATATCGGCTATCGGATTTTTTGGAGCCATATCGTATATCGGATATCGGCTATCGTGTTTTTCGGAACCATATCGTGTATCGGATATCGGTATCGGATTTTTTTGGGCGACGATATGCATCCCTGATGCACATCCAATTCCCTCCCCCCCACCCCCCAATCAAATGAACAATTTACGATGGATAACTCTGGCCAATCAATTAAAATAATTTCTCCTCCTCATCATACATGCATCAAAATTTTATTATGAAGAATTTTAATTTTTTAAAAATTCATTTTTCATTGTGCAGTGTTAGGAACACCATTTTATTCTCGGGTTAAAATTATATTATTATCAATATATTAGAAATGGAAAAATTTATGCGATTAAAATTTTTATTTAAAATTTAAAAAATAAATTATCTTTAAATTTGGCTATTAATATTCATAAAATTTTTTAGAGATCAGCAAAATGGAATTTGCTGTTTTCCGTATTGTATTTTTTCCTAATAAAATTTATGGTACGTATTCCGTACTGTGAAATACAGCTGCATTATACAGCATTTGCTTAATTCCACTAATGACTTTGAAAATGTTCCTCAATGATAGGCAACATTTGTTTGGCTTAAAATTTTTTTTATTTATTATTTTTTATGATCGAAAATCAGTTCTTCGCATTTCTAATTTTAAATTCCAAATTTTTTTTAATATTAATTTTTTATCCTTAAATTTATGAGATGTAATCCAATAATCGAATAATTAAATTAAAAATAGCAAAATAAAATAATTAATTTTAAAAAATCAAATTTTATTTAAATAAATTTTTGTGTTGATTAATATTATCATAAAATTAATAGAAGATTTTTATACAATGAATTCCTATTAAATATTGCAATTTTCGCTTAATATATTTAAAAAAAAATACATAGGACGAAATAACAAATTTTTGTTAAACGCAACACAATTCTGTAAAACTTTTTTCCCTTATTTGATTAATTCTTCTATTGAAAATTTTAGTTTGTATCTCATAAAATTTTTTGCTAAATAAATTAATATTAAAAAATATTCAGAAACGTAATAAAAATTTTCCTTCGGGAACTGTGAAAAATAATATTTAAATCGAATAAAATAAAAAAAATTTATTCAATCTATTCCACAATCGATTCTATTAAAAATGGCCAATATTATATGTTTTGTCTTTTCAATTGCTTCATTCCATGTCCAATTAATTTCATGTATAAAATAAATTTTTTAAATATGGGTAAGCAATTATCATTTTCATATAGAAATTAATTCGATTTTGTTGACCAAATTTATATAAGGGAATAAAATGTAGCCAAAGGCAGAATATAAATGAATTTTCAAGAAGTTAACCTGATAATTTAATTATTTTTTAAATTTATTATTTTAAAATGAAATTTTTTATTATCGTCATATCATATTTCTGAGCTTTTTTTAAATAATCGGTAAATAATTTTTTAAAAATACTTCATTATTAATGAAAATATATAGGTTATAAAAAAATTCGAAAAAGTTAAAATTTGTAAAAGAAAAATTGCATTAGATATGAGAAAAAATTTGATAAAATTTGACAATATATTTTTGCTTACTTTATTCATTTATTTTATACTTTTATTTTTAAATTCATTTTTTATAATTTAATTTTTTTATTATTCTGTGTAAGGCTTCTTTTTGTTTTACAAATCAATTTGAAATTCTTTATTATTATTTACGTCCTTAATGAAAAATTTCATGGTTTTAGAAGTAAATATTGAAAAATATTAAATTTTATAAGATTCTATAGCTGAATTTAATAAATTTTTAAAGTTGGTTTGCCATTCTACCCATATTTTTTTTAAAAGTAAAATGCAGTTCATAGCAAATTCAAGTGCCTTTTCTTTGATCACAGGGTGAAAATATGGCTCGATTTTTGTTCTCCATTTTCCCCCCAATTTTTGCTGGATTTTATGACTCGCATAAAATTTAGTACTTAATTTTACTCTCAAAATTCACATTCAAATAATTGCAAATCGACCCATTCCTCCTTAATTTTCCTCGTTTTTCCACAAAAAAATTTTCGCAGGTTTTCCTGCTATTACCTCAAAATTTTATTAACATTGTCATGTTCATTTTCTGCGGATGAGTAAAAAATATCAATTTCTATAATATTCTTGGCCATCGGGCATGAGATTTTGGCAGTTAATTTGGAGCCCGATTTCTTGCAAAGTGAGAATGTGAGTTTTGGGGACGGGTAAAGGACCCGGGATGTCCCAAACTCCCCGTCTATGGAAGACGCAAAATTTCAACCACTTGTGAAAGTGGGGTGTGTCACGCACTGAGAGTTAAATACTTTTATTTATGTTATTTGCATTTTATTTTATTTTATTTTATTTATATTAAATTTTTAATGATCGTTTTTCCACCAAATTTTTTAATCATTTCCAAATTATTTATATCAATTTAAATTCCTAATTAAAGAAATTTTATGGGTTATAGAAATATAATCAAAATTTAGCTCGATTTTGTCTTCGATTTTATATTTTTTATAAACCATAAAATTTTCTAAAATGTAAAGAAAATAAATTCTAAAACTTTAATGATTATAAAAAGAATTATAGAATCAAGCAAAACGCTGAAAAATTAAAAAATAAAAAAATTAAATAAGGAATGAAAATAATAAAAATAAATATAAAAAAATTTTGCTAGGGAAAATTTTATGATTTATAAAAAAAAATAATTTTAAAATTTTCATATCTTTAATAATTACACATGATTTAATTTAAAATATAAGAAAAAAGTTGCCAGATTCAGCCTCTAATCAGTCCAGCACTCCCTCTTACTTTTTCTATGTATAATTCACCCAATTTTCGTGCTGAAAGCATTGTTCAATAATAGGGGAATATTCTATTATTGAAATTGAATAAAATTGAATGTGCATGTGAGCATTATCAATCAAAATTCAAAGTATATTTAATTTCACAAAAATATTATAACGAATTTATTTTTAATTTATTAAAAAAATATATATTTTTTTATTTAAGTTTTATTTGCATTTTTTTTTTATTTTTTTTATTATAATTTTTCAATGGACTACTGTTCATTTGTATGTTCGTCCTATCTATAATCATTGCAAAATTATTTTTTATTTATTTATCTTCTTAATTAAGGAAATTATATGGATTTGAAAAAATTTAAAAATTATTTTGATAAATTTAATCTGATATATAATATGAAAAGTTTGTTATATTTAATTGTTAGAGGGAATTAAACAACAACATCTTAAAAAATTTACCTCATTCTTATGTTTTTACCAATAAGTTTACTTTTACCAGAAGAAGCTGGTAAAATGATAACCTATCCCCCTATCGCGGTTAAAATTTTACCAGCAACTCCTAGTAAAGTTACCAGTTACCTTCTTTTTAAAATGTGGGGAAAAAGTTGCTGGTAACTACTCGAGGTAAATTTACCACATTTTTAAGATACGCGTTTTATCAGTAAAAAGAAGTTGGTAACTAGTAAATTTACCATTACCTCGTTTTTTAAGATACGGGCCCTGGTGGAAATTATAAGATAATTTTTATTGAAAAAGATTCAAAATTAATTTATGTGAGTTTTCTCAAAGAAAAATTTTCAAAATGTGGCTCGAATTTCAATTTGATTTTTTCCCCAATTTTTTGCTTGTTATAATCCATTAATAAAATTTAGAGATAAATTTTTACTAACCCCAAAAAATCAAATGGAAATGCATTTTGCAAAGATTCGGCCTAAAACCAGTGAAAATTGTCCATTGTTTTTTACCCCTCTTGTTTTTGCTTTTTGCTATTCGAATTTCCCCCAATTTTCTTAAATTCAATGCTCATAAGGTCTTCTTATACTGGAATTGAAGATCAAATTTGGGCATGGGCATAATCATATAGCACATTATTATTTATTCATTTCTATTTGTAACAATTTTAAATTTATTTATATTTTAATTTTTGTTTGCATTTTTTAATTTAATTTTTAGATGATCGATTCGGAGCCTTTTTATTAACATCGGAAAATTTTTAATTTATTTATTTTCCTTATTATGGAAATTTTATGTGTTATAAAAAATTTAATATTTGTGTTTCGCTTTCAATATTTTTTGCCAGATTCCGAGCTCTAAAATTATATATAGGATTCATTTTAAAAAAATTATTATTTTGATTTTTTTTCAAATTAATGATGTAGTCTTGCATGATGATTTATTTAAATTTGTATATAATGTTGCTCTTATTAATTCTGTAATTTTAAAAAATTTTATGAGTGGCAAAAATAAATAAAATTTTCTTTTTCGTGATAATTGATATACGTTTTTTTTCATTTTAATAAAAATTGTTTATTTTTAAATATAAGATTAGAAAATAAATGAATTTACTCGATAAATTTATTAATTTAATAAATATTTTGGTAACTCATAGAAAATTATCCATAAAAGAATTTTTAAAAGACACTAAATTATTTCACTGAAAACCATCGTTAAGCAATGTAGTGGTAATTTTAATTTTTGGAATTTGGTAGAGTAATTTCACCCACTTAAATTTGAATGAAAATTATGACATTTAAATAATTTCTTTGAAATTTAAAAAAAATTTTTTATGCTTCGAATAAAATTGATACTTATTAAAATTTTAACACTATATAATCCTCCGATTTTTCAATATTATCGCCCGATTTTCAATATAATTTTCCAGAAGTTCATACAATCCTCCGGTTATCCAAATAAACCTCCGGTTCCACAAATAAACCCCCGGTTCCACAAATAAACCCCCGGTTTCCCAAATAATCCCCCGGTTTTTCAATATAATCGCCCGATTTTCAATATAATTCTCCAGATATTCGTACAATCCTCTGATTCCCCATATAATCTACCGGTTTTTCAACATAATCGCCCGATTTTCAACATAATTCTTCAGATGTTCATAAAATCCTTCGGTTCCCCATATAAACCCCCCACGACGGCGGTTCGCTTGGGACGAGGCTGAGCTCGCGGAGGCCGCGAAGCAGCCGGAGCGAGCGAAGCCGAGTCCCAAGCGAATTGACGACGCAATATCAAATAGATAAAACTTCGCATGTCCCAAATAATCCACCTATTCCCCAAATAATCCCCCGGTTTCCAAAATAATCCCCCGGTTTCCAACATAATCCCCCGGTTTTCTATATAATCCCTCGGTTCTCAGCTCTCGACGGCGGTTTGCTTGGGACGAGGCGGAGCGAGCGGAGGCCGCGAAGCGGCCGGAGCGAGCGAAGCCGAGTCCCAAGCGAATTGACGACGCAATACCCGCATAATTACATAGTGTAAATTTTTCAAAAGGACTAGAGACAGCCTTCCAATGCGTCCTCATATACCTCAACAGTGTAACATTCCTCAACAGTATAACATTCCGCAACAGTATAACAGCCGTTTAAGAGCCCGCTTGCGGGCTAGTTTATATTTTAATTTTTCTGTGACAGGAATGATGTTTTTTTAATTATTGGGAAATTTTTTAAATTTATTTATTTCCGTTATTAAGAAAATCTTATGGGATTAAAAATAAAAAAATTATAAAATAAAGGCAAAATATTTTAATAAAATTTTGGTAATGATAAAAATGATTATAAAATTGCATCAATGGAGAAAAAGTCTTGATAAAATTTCAAATAAAAAAAAATGTAAATTTTTCTGTATCAGATAAAAATTTTTGAATTAGAGCATTCAAAGGAATTCTTTTGCTTTTTCTCTGATCAAATTAAAATAACAAAATGAATATTCAATTTTTTCCTTCATTTTACTCGTTTTTAATATTTATTAACAATAAAAAAAGTTTCAAGTTGATTTTTTCAATAATTTTTTCAATTAATAAATTTCATCAATATAATTTATAATTTAAGATTTTTTTTTTTATTAAATTTTTAAAATTTTTTGAAAATATAAAATCAAAAATTTGTTAAATTAAAATTAAAAAGAAATGAAAATTTATTAAAATGATTACAAGAAATTTATTTTTTCCAGAATTTTGCATCCCATAAACTTGTTGCATAAAAGATGGAATTTAATATCTACTTTTTCATTCAATTTTTATAAATAGTACTCGTGGCAAACAATCAAAAAAATTTAAATTAAAAAATTAAAAATTAATATAATTAAAAATCTGTTTGAAAAGAAAATCATAGAAAAATTTTTTTCTTATTTTTCAGATTGTTTATTTTTTATTTTTAAATTAATTTTTTTTTGAAACAGCATTTTATCTAATTTTTAAAAAATGAGAGATGTCAATGGCACATTCGAAAATAAATGTTTATTAAAAAATATTTTTAAAATTATTTTTGTTTACCACGGTGTCCATTTCCTTCAATTTTGGTGCTGCAACTTGGTCCAATCTGAATTGGCCATTTTCCATCTTTTGTTTTTGTGCCACCAATGCTCCTAAGCGTAGAAATAAATTTATTGTAAATGCCAATTTTTTTTGTTTATCTTTTGGGCCAAGTGTGATGATCACAATTCAGGGCCCAAGTTCTAGTATTCGTAAGGAAATTATGGAAATTCAACTCATAAAAATTGGGCGTTTTCATTTTACTAATTTTAATTTAATTTTACAAAATAATAAAAAATATTCGGTCGACAATCATGAGCAATAATTATTAAAAATTTAAAAAATTAAAATTAATTTTCTATAGCTCCGGCTCCAATTCCGGCTCAGCTTGACTCCGGCTCCGGAGTTAGACTCAGGAAATTTTTTATAATGAGAATTGGCTCAATTGCATTTTTTTTTAAATTCTTTAAAAATATATCAATTTTTCTATTTAACAATGGAAAATAGTGAAAAAAAAAATAGAGAAAATATATTGAAAATTTAATTAAAAATGATCTAAAAAAGAAAATTTTTCTCAAAAAAACAGGAATCGACCGTAGTCCGGAATTACCCAAAATTCTTAACTCCGGCTTCGGCTCCGTGCTCTGCCCATTAAAATTTTTAGCTTCGGCTTCAGCTCCGGGCTCCGATCTTTCAAATTTTTCGCTCCGAACTTAAGTCGGATCGGAGCTTGCAACAAAGGGTACAATTTTATTCAAGAATGTGCTACTATTTTTAAGTCATAGTTTAGGGAGAAATGCTCAATTTTTTATCCAATTTGAAATGAAGCAAATATTTATCTTTTCATCAATGAATCAATTTTGACTTCATTCTTCAACAAAATTCTATTCCACGCATTGCGCACATTCCACACAAGCATTTTATCCCAGGTGGGCAATCATCACTGCTCAAACCTTTAAAAAGAAAAAAAAGAAACAATAAAATTTTCAAAAATTAATTTATTAATTTTATTTAAATTTACAAGCAATTGCAAAATTGATGATGGCCAATATAACGAACAGAAAGAGGAGGTAAAATGTCAGCAATTTCATTATTAGCTGATAATGCAAATATTAATCTAAATTTTAATTATTGTGATTTTTAAAAATGTTACTTTTTAATTTTATTTTTAATATTTTTTTATACATTTTATAAAATTTCATATAATTGATAATGTGAAATTGAGATAAGTTATAATTATTTTTTCGAATTTCTTTTTAAAGCTAACCGAAACAGTCAAGTTTTAAGGTAAAAGATTAGAAAGTGGAATGATAATACAAAAATTATATCAACCAAAATTAATTTTAAAAATTGTAAGGGAAAAACGAAGAAAACAACTCAAAACCAAAGGTTAATATTGAACATCCATGCAATTTCATTTTTTTTTGATGTGATTTATAAAAAAAATCAAAAATTAAGTAATTTGTTTACGAAAATTCCTCTGTTTTGTGAGTAAAATTGGGCAAGATCACAATGAAAATTATAAGGGAAAATTAATTTTCCTAAGTTGTGATCTTTAAAAAAATTTGGCCTTCAACACGATGGTAAATGAAAATAAATTTCTTGGGAATGGTTTGATTGATGGCATCATCGAAAATAATAATTATATTTTGATAAAATCCAATTTGTTTATAGTGAAAAAATCTTAATGAATAAAATAATATATTCAAACAAATTTTCGATTCAAATACTAAAATAATTGTTAAGAAAAATTATGCTTTGGGTGATTATGCTAATTTTTGGATCAATCGAATTTTTTATTTGTTACTAATTCTTAAAATATATATATATAGTACAAATCTGAGCGATTCATAGTCTTATGCAAAAATAATAAAAATATAATTGTTTAGGAAACGAAAAATATTTATGTGATTTAATTGGAATTTTAATTTAGAAATTTGTATACAATAGGAAGTGTTATCAAAAATATCGTAATCTAAATTTAACGGATTTTGTGAATTGTAGCAATGTTAAATATAAAAAATGGCTAAATAAAATTAAGGTTAAAATTTACTATTTAAATTTCATAGAATGGAAAAATTTTAATTGAGATTGCTACAAAAATAATTTTTATAATTTATTTAAATTTTTTTATTGACTGAACAATTTTATTTTATTTTATTCAAATTTATTTTGTCTTCTTTTGTCGTCTTACATTTTCAAGTATTATGAACTATTATGTTAATAATATTAGTTATTTTATTCTATAAATTTATGGGTTGCAAATCATAAAAATAATTTAATCGAATTTTACGCTAAAATTATTGGGAAAAATGAATAAATACTGAATAAATAAAAAATCAAATTCAATGGAAATGAGAATGGAAATTTGAACTTAAACCTAAACTGACTTTATCATATTATTATATAATGTTCTGAAAAAAGAAAGGATGGATTTATGACCAAGATGGTAAATGTTGATAACCGAGAAAATTTGGAGAAGAGCAAATTTCCTTGGTAATTCAGTTTTCATTTGAAGAATTCCTGATTATAATTTCTTTATTAAGTTGTTTTATTACAAAATAAATTTATGGGATGCAATCAAAGTTACTATAGAAGATTTATTTTAAATAATAATTTATTATTTTTGATTAAAAGTAATTAGATGAAAAAATGGTTAGCAGACATTTGCGCCGGAGCTTTTGCGCCGCCGACATTTGCGCCGCCGACATTTGCGACGCCTATATTTGCGCCGGAACTTTTGCGACGCCCCATGAAATGCTATTAAATTTTGTAAAATAATGTAAAATAAAATCAAAATTATGATTATTATATTACTTTGAAAATTAGAATTATTAGCTAAAAAATGATAAAGCTGATTAAAAATTATTTAAAAATTTCAATCATCAATCAATCCAATTATCCAATCCCTTTGTTGTTAAACAAAATTGAAATGCATGAAGATGAGTAATCCATATTGCATCATTGCGTGCATTAAGATCCTGTTGCTCAAACTCAAATCCATTGATTAAATCCCGAATTGCCATATCATTTCTTATATATGTATTTGTATTTGAACGGGGCACATCTTGCATCTCTTGCGTATTTCGCTTTTTAATGATATGAGTAATATAATTTCAAAAAAATTCTTTTGATAAACAATAGTTCGCATTTCTGAAGCGTCGCAAATGTCGGCGTAAAATAAATAAAGCTTTACTTATTTCTGAAAAATATATTACATTTTTCACATAATAAATTAGCCATAAAAATTTAATTGATTTACAATTTTTAAGCTCACCACGTCCCTTCAATTTTGATGCCCCCATTTGGTCCAATTTGATACGATCATTTTTCAAAGATTGCGCCACCAATGCTCAAAACTATTGGCATTAATTTGGTAATTAAATATTATGTACTTTTTGGGACAAGTATATAACCAAGTATATAACAATTCGAGAACCAAGTTCCAAAAGTCGAACACATTTTTCCGTTCCAAAAAAGAATATTAAAATAAAAGAATCAAAAAATAAATTTTTTAATTGTATCATTTTCAAAAATTCATTCTCCTTCATAAATAAATTTCATGGCAAATACAGGACTAATATATTATTTAATTTTTAAAATTTAATTTTTCTTGCAAATGCGCTTTGTTATTTATTCATTGTTGGAATTTTCTCTCTTAAATGGAATTTCTTAAAATAATTATGTGATGCAAAAAATATATTTTTTGCTCAAATTTATTTTTAATTATTTATCATTAATTTTTATTTGAAAAATTTAACAAAAATTCTAGAAAAAATCTGTATTTTATTAAAAATAATAATTTATGATTTAAATTTTTAAACACATAAAATGTTTCTTTTATTATTTACATAAAAATTTAAAATTTTCTCTTTATGGTAAAATGATCTTCACCCCAAATCCAAAAATTGAATAAAAAATTTAATTTATTAAAAGAAATCCCAAAAATGGCTACCTAGATTTTCTTCGTATAAATTAATTTGCTAATGAAAATTCTCTATTTTTTTTTAATATTTTCTATTGAATTAATTATTAGGCAAATAGACTTATTCAAAATTTTGACTCCAACGCCGGAGTCCGGAATCGGGAGCAAACTCCTGAGTTTGATAAAGCACTGCTAAATAAATAATAATTAAATCTGTAAAAATCAAATACCATATACATATAATTTAGTAGTTTTAGTCTTGAAAAATTCATTTTATTTTTTTAAATTATTTTTTTAGTGAGGGTTAAGGCTCAATTATAAACAAAATTATTTTTATTGAATTTTTAATTTTAGAAAATTGAAAAATTTTTAAGATATGTAATAAATAAATTAAATTAGAACAAATTTTAATTAAATATTTCCGCTTTTGGAAATAAAAAATAACTTTAAAAAATTAATAAATTATTTTTTAATTTTTTAATTGCATCACATAAAAATTTCCATGAAAAGCAAAATTATAAATACAATAAAAATGGAACAGATTAACCAAAAATAATTTTAAAAAATTAAAAAATCTAGGTTTTCATAAATACCCAGGATCAGTGTTGCCGCGAGTCGCCAAAAAGTTCGAGTCGAGTTTCGAGTTCGAGTCGGCCAAAATTTTTCGAGTCGAGTTTCGAGTTTCGAGTCGCCAAAAACCTCGAGTTTCGGGTTTCGAGTTTCGAGTCTCGAGTCAAATAAAAAAAAAAATTTCACATAGAAAAATTTTTTTATCCAAATTTAAAGAAGAAAATGGAATTAAAATTTGCTTTCATATTCATAAATCAAAAATAAATAATAGCAGAAAAATATTGAGATTAAATAAATAGTTAATATTCGAAATTTGTTAATGGAAGATTTTCATGGATGAAAAGTAACTTCTCCAAATTTTCTGCACTTAAACGATTTCGCAAATCAGTCATAATTGCACCGGCCGTCGAAAAAAGCCGTTCTGATTCCTGCGAACCTACAGGCGCAAAATTAAATTGTCTTTTGAACCACCCTCCCTCCATTGTGCTTCAATAATTATAAGATTGAAAGAAAATTTTTACTAAATAACAAACTAAATGTTTCAATAATTGTGGGCTGGCTGCCCGAATCAACACGACTTCGTTTTATTCCGAGATCAACTAAACCTGAAAAATGATACCAAAATTACAAATTTAATTATTTGAACCGGTTGAAGTTGATTCTGAGTTGGTCGGACAATTTGAAGTAGTGAAATTTGTTATTTTTGGCATTGTTGAGAATGCTTTTTCTGCCAATTGCCTCTTTTTTTCCTTAGCTTTTACATATTGAGCATAAAGTTCTTTATGATGATTTTTTAAATGTCGATTCATATTTGTTGTTGATTTAGTTTTTTCTCGTTTTTGATTCCATTCGCAATTTTTACATTTGACAAAATCGTTGGTCAATTCAATAAAATAATGCCAAATCGAATCTTCTTCCGCCATTTTTACTATTCTGATAAAAAATTCATAATAATTCAGTATTAAAGTATAAATTTAATATGATTTATGACAAATAAAATGATAAATAAATAAAAATAAAAAAGAATTGACGATTTTATTTAAAATAAATAA
This sequence comes from Pratylenchus scribneri, assembly GCA_030063045.1. Classification (NCBI taxonomy): domain Eukaryota; kingdom Metazoa; phylum Nematoda; class Chromadorea; order Rhabditida; family Pratylenchidae; genus Pratylenchus; species Pratylenchus scribneri. The sequence goes on along the minus strand of JAQSEB010000107.1, from coordinate 555,043 downwards.
TAAAATAAGGAAAATCCGTTCGATAAAAATTTAAAATTTTTTAATAAAAAGTGCCAAAAATTTCGAGTTTCGAATCGAGTCGATCGAAAATTCTTCGAGTCGAGTTTCGAGTTTCGAGTCGCCAAAAACCCCGAGTTTCGGGTTTCGAGTTTCGAGTTTCGAGTAACTCGAGGCAACCCTGCCCAGGATCAGACATGACCACGGCTACGGCTAAGCCGCGGTTAACCGCGGCTAGCCTCGGCTACGGGCGGCTAACGGCTATAAATTTTTGAAAATTGGACGGCTACGGGCGGCTAACGGCTTTGAACCCATAGCCGCGGCTAGCCGTGAAATAGCCGCCATATACAAATTTTCTATTTTTTGGAGATTTTTTCATAAAATTCCCTCCATTAATATTTATTATTTTTAAAATGACAAATTTTTGCCATTATTTTAAATTTTTTTGTAAAGAATTTTAAAATTTTTCCCAGCGGAGTAATTTTTTGTCTTTTTTTTCTTTTCTGGGCTATTTTGTAAAAATATTTTTGAATAAAAAATTTATTCGAAAATACGGCTAACCGCGGCTAGCCGCGGGCGGCTACGGCTATAAAATTTGAAAAAATACGCGGCTATGGGCGGCTACGGCTATGAGATAGCCACGGCTAAAACGGCTACGGCTATAGAAAAATTGTAGCCGTGGTCATGCCTGCCCAGGATTTAGTCAGATTTTTAATTTTTGCTTAAAAATTCAAAAACTTTCACTGCTATTTTTTACGGTCGAAATTTTAGTTTATTTATGTTTATTTTTAAAAACGATTTGCTCAAATAATCAAATTACAAGTTGAATATCAAATAAAATTTTTATAAGAAATTTATTTTTTATTTTTATGTTTATATGCATAATAGATGATTTTTTCCAAGATTTAGAAAATTTTTGCTAGGTTTTTTTCTATGAAATGATGGTTGGCATTCACAGATTGTATTTATTCGTTGGCCATAAATTTGATTGGAGTTGCCATTGACCATTAAAGCACTTAGTCAAATCGCATGCTTCTCAAAAATTCCCACTTCCCTTCTACAAATTCACGTGATGGATGTATGGATTATATAAAATTCAGAAAAAATTGGGGTTGGGCATTGGCATTTTACAAAGAATAAATTTATTATCTCATTCCCCCATCAATCAATCTTATAATAATTTAAAATATTTTGTCCGAGCTAATATTTCATCACTTTTAATAATTTTCATCCCTCATTGCAAAATATGAACAGATTCTTTAAATGATTCCATTTCTGTCCATTCCTCCATCAAATATTTTTGCAATAAAATTTAAAATAATTTAAATTAAAAAAAATAAAATTTTATAACTCATAAAATTTTCATAAGAAAATTAATTAAAAATTTTTCATAATATTTATAAAAAATTGCTCGTGTTCAAGGAACAGAACCAATAAATAATAAATATAAATAGTAAAATTTAAATAAAAAAAATTTAAAAAATAGAGATTGACAATTTTTTGTTATTTTGTACAGGCCATCTCCATTTATTAATTTCAATATTTTTTATAACTCATAAAATTTCATTAATAATGAAGTTATAAATAAAAATCATTTTAAATATAAAATACCCTCTGAAACTACAATTATTTAAAAATAAATAAAATTAAAGAATATGAAAGAATTTATTTAATGCAAATGGATGGACCCTTAAAATTATTCCATTTTTGCCCATCTTCCCATCACCTATCCAAAATTACTTGACTGGTTATTATTCTCTTTTTTTTCTTTTGTGAGAAATGGCAACATGAATTCCTCTTGGAAACTTTTGAAAAAGAAATGCCTAAATTTGTAAGCCAACACTTAAAATTTATCGAAATTTTATCAAACTTTTTCTCAATATATTCTTGATGGAATATAATAAATTTATTAAAAATTTTATTTATTTTTTAACTCATAAAATTTTTCTAATAAATAGTTAATAAATAAAAATAATTTGCTAATAATTATAAAAAGGTCGCGATAGTTGTCAAAGATCCATTGAAAAATTATAAATAAAATGCAAAAAAAAAAATAAATGCAGATTTTTATTAACTAAAAATATAATTATTATAGTATTTGTATTATTAAAAACATATATGAATTTTGAAAGATTAAGAGCACAACGCACATCCCTTTTTATCAATCTCAGAAAAAGAAATTTCGAACTCCATTATTGTTGAGTATTGAGTACAGAAAAATTTTTAGAAAATGCGCAGGGCAGAAACGGAAGAAGGAACAAAAGAATTAGAATTTGCGATATTGTTGAGCATAAACATTGATCATGAAAATTGGGAAAAACATGCATTGTAAAAGCATGAGGATAAGGAGGAAAAATATAATGAGTATTTTCTGTTTGATTAACTGTAAAGACGAATCTTTGAATGCAAATTTTTGCCGGATTTTTATTGTGGTGGTGAAATAAAGAGTAAATTTTATTTAAAGCAGGTGATAAAAACCCAGCAAAAAAAGTAGGGTTGGAGGGTAAAATAAATCGAGCTCAATTTCATATTTTGATTAAATAAAAATGTATAAATTCTTTTTAAATAACTAAGCACAGGAATCCTTAAAAATATTTGCTAAAATTGGCAAGAAAAATTTACATTTTATTATCAAATTATTTACTTTTATTTAATACATAAATTTTTTACAAAAATTAAAATTTTTATAACTCATATTAATTTATTACTTTGGAAATTATATAAATTTAAAAATTTCAAAATGACTATAAAAAATTTAAGAATGCAAATTTGCATTAAAAAATTAATATAAAAAGATAAAATAAATAAATGAATAAAAAGAAAATGAAAGAATTTTTATTAAAAAAATTTGTGCATTTGTTGCTAACAAATCTCAATAATTTACAAAATGCTATATAAAAAAAATGAATGTGTGCAATTCATTGGACAAATTTAATTTTAGATTTTATTTTCGAATATCTTTAGTTGTTTTCTTTTTAAATTCATTTGAATAAGTAAAATATAAATTAAAATTGTTAACAAACAATTTTATGGGTTTGAAAAATTTTGCTATATTCTCTAATATTTTTATTTTTTTTATCTAATTTTTTATGATTTTTATTTTAGATATTTTACTAAATTTTTTAATATTAAATTTACTTTCTTTTTTCATTAAAGGAACTAACGAAAGTTTGATTTGTATCACATAAATTTATTTAATATACAAATTAATAATTAAAATTATAAATATGAAATTTTCTTCTCATTCACAGGTAGTGGCAACGAAAAAATATGATTAAAAAAATTATTCCATTAATTCCAAAATCAATTTAATGACTATAGCCATTTTATTCTTCATTGATGTACATCATTGAGTCTGAATAGAAATTGTGAAGAAAAACATATTTATATAATTGATTAAAGAATAAATAAATTTAAAAAAAAATAAAAATCATTTGTCTAATGATATTTTCATGAAACTTTTTTTCAAGTACCATAACAGATATTATAATTTATAACCAACCTAAATATTCATTTATTTGGATAATTTTCAAAAAAGTTAAACCGATCCTTCGATATTAAATAAAATATAAAATCTTTCAAACCCATAAAATTTTTTGTCAACGAATTTTTCTTAAATTTTAATTTATTCAAATAAAATATAAAAAATCGCGCTCATTCTACGCATTAGTATAATATTCGAAATTTAAATTAAAAAATAAATAATAGAAACGCATGTTTTTTTTTATATTGAAATTGAAGATTGAACACAATTTTACAGACTTGCAATGAAATTTTCGATATGATATTAAAAAATTTAAATTTTATGTTTTAATATTAATTTGTTTATGTTCTAACTTCTAATTATTTTTCCAATTAGATTCTTTGTCAAATTTCGGATGTAATATTTAATTTTATCTATAAATGAATATTTAAAATTAATGATTTCCTTTATCTTATATTCCTTTATATTCGTTTCCATTTAATCGGGAAAATTTTATTTAAAAATGATCGAGCTTGTAAAATACATTGGGCCGAATTATATTCAAATTTCTTGGTGAATAGTAATTATTTTTTTATTTCATACTTTGATCAAAATCTCTAATCAAAAAAAATTATCAAATGACTTCTGTCTTCTAATAATTAAGGATTTTAACTAGGCCAAGACCCTCTTTTATTCAATGTCATTTCAAAAACTACTAAACAAATTTCGGAATTTGAGAGGTATGAATATAAATGTACTGAAAATAAAGCAAATCTATTAAAACCACATTTCTCTATGAAATGGTTCAATATATTAAAAATGAAAATCTTTATGAGATAAAAATTTTTAGTTGAAAATTAAAAATATCTGACTAAAAACGGAAATTATTTGTTTCTTCTTATATTTTAGCTTATTTTTAGCGACGAGGTTCAATTACACCTTAGACAACATTTCGCTCTTTAGGCGACCTTTCGCTGTTACCAAAAAAAGTAAATTTTGATAAATAAATTATTTGTAAATTTTTTCTATACACATTTTGCGACAATTAAATTGCTGTCTAATCATGGCATTACCGAACTGTCATGCCATCAAAATCTTCATCCTTTTATTTATATTATTTACATTATTTTTAATTTTAATATTTTTTATTAATCTTTGACGGCTCTAACTGATTTACTTTTTATATTTATTGACAAATTATTTTTATTTATTACTTCCCTTATCAAGATAAAAAATTTTAGTGGAATTGCTTATAATTTATTAAATAAAGATAAATTTCATCAAAAAATATAATTTTCACTAATAAAATTTATAAGAAAAATTTTTTCATTTATTCTTCTCAATTAATTTTACATGAATCAAATTTTCTTTTTTATTTTTGAACTAATTTGAATTACTGTATTCCTAAAATTTATATTATTCAGAACAGAACAAAAATTTCACCAACCTTTTGTGCAATTTCTTTCTTCTTTTCTTCTAACAATTTTTCAATTTCATTTTGCAATTCAATGTTATTCTGGTTGTATTTCTAATTAATTTATGCCTAATTTTACATTATTTTTATTTTTACTTTTCTAAGATACAAGAGTTCCCTATTTTGTTTTCGGATTAATTACATATAATAAATCATTAAAAAAGCAAATACAAATTAATTCGATAATCTTAAAATTCGAAACAACATTGTGAAAAAAATTCTAATTTGATAAAAATAAATTTGATAAATCAATCAATTGAAAATGAAATCCATTGAATTCAGCAGATTCAATTAAATTATTTTTAAGAAGAAATTTTATAAAGAAATAGATTTTTTTTATTTATTTAAACAATTTTTTAATAATTTTAATTTAATAAAATTTCATTAAAATTAATAATCATAAGATTTCCAAATATTTATGGGTTAAGCTTTATTCACAATGGTCGTGTTCGTGTTCGTGTTAATGTTCGTGTTAGGCTAAAATCAATGTTTTTGTTGTGAACACCCCAAAAAAAAGCATGAACTCGCGGAGTTCGTGCACAAAAAATCCGAGTTAATGCATAGCATGAACTCGAGCACGAACAAAATATCTACGGGATTTCAAAATTATTGATTAAAATTAATATAATTTATATATTTTTCTCTTCAAATAATTTTAATATTTATTTATTTGTATTCATAAAATTCTTTTAATTAATATTAAATTACTTAAAAAGTCATTTAATAATCTATTTTACATATTTTTCAGCACCTAATCTTGGCACTTATATAGCGACGGAGAATTTAATTTACATCTCATAAATTAATTTGATAAAGGAATTAATATAAAAATAATAAAATCTGATTATCAAAATTAATTCGCTCGTTTGCGTGGAACAAAAAATGAAATTGAATAAAATAAAAATAATAAATTGTTCATAACTTCCATTCATTTATTTCATAAAAGAAAATTATTAAGTTTCAATTCTTTTCATGATATCTTCACCGAACAATTCCAATTTCTAATTACTCAAGGTCAAGCCATGTGGTTATAAATATTCATTTGATCTATTTTTTAATTAAAAATTTCATATAAAAGCCAAAAAGGTACTATTGAATCTATCAAATAATAAATAAAAAAATAGATATATTGTCAAAATTGGAGAAAATAACTGAACGGAAATTGTGAAGAAAAAACATATAATTAATCAGAAAATAATAAATTGGATAAAAAAATTTAAAAAAATCGCCTTTAAATAAGACAACTGCTGATATTTTCATGAAATTGTTTTCAAATGCTATAAAATTTTTTAAAATAGTATTTTTAAATGCCATAGTATTTTAGGGAACAGAAGATTTTATTTTCTCGGCTGATATCCGTGGATATATTTATATTGTATTAATCTTAGAGGTGGAAAAGAAGAGAGTAAAATGGAATAGGATTTTTATTATGCACCAAAAATCGGCTTAAACATTTTATGAATTCCATCTTCAAATAAGTTACAAGCATTTTAATTTTACAAAATTTTGAGAAAAAGTCTTTTTTCAAAAATTGGAATGCCATTTTTTACTAATTTTTAGAGTTACAAAAATTAAATTATTTTTGAGCAATATTTTTTAATTAATTTCAATTTTTTGTTTATAAAATTTTTAATAATTATTGTTAATTCGATCTGCTGGAATGTATTTTAATCTTTTCCAAAAAACATTAAAGCTAATAATATAGATATTTCTCCTAATTTTCTTTAAAAATTTTTAGGGTTTCAGAACTTAAATTATTTTTGAAAAAAATTTTATTAATGCTCTTTTTTAATTAATTTCCAATTTTTTTTTCTTTATAATTTTTATTAATAATTTTTCATTTGCCCTGGTGCTCGCTGATATTTTATTTTGACATCGATTGATCAGCTGAAAAGTAAAACTCATAAATTATGTGCAATTTTACTATAGAATTGATGATGAAATTAATTAAATATTTTTTTTATTTTATTCGATTTATTTTTTTTCATTCTTTAATTTTTTGTTCAACAATTCGTTTTTTATTTATTTTTATATTTTATTTTTTTATTGAATATAACGATCGAAATTCTTTTTATAATTATTGCAAAATTATTATATTTATTATTTCCTTATTATAGAAATTTTATGGGTTTTAAAAATGTTTATTATTTTAAAAATTTCTAAAATTTCTAAAATTTTCTGCTTAATTAATCATAAATAATTAGAAAATTGAAAATTGAAAATAGAGGCAAAAATCAAACCGTTAATAAATACATTTTAAATTTGGATTGCCAATTTTAGATCTTTTATTCAATTGAATTTCATGTGTGACTTTTCGTTGATCAAATGATTAAATTTTGGCTCGATTTTTTTCTTATTTTGTCCAACTTTTTATTGGATAAGCACACGAAACAAAAATTGGGCTTACTTAGTAAATTTTTTTCTCTTTTTAACCTATCCCATAAATTTTTTTTTCCTTTTTATTTTATTATATTTATAGAGGAATTTTGGAAGCAATTAAAATATTGTAATATGGAACAATCAATGAATTTTAAAAAAATTTTATTTAACAATATTTTAATAATAAATTTAAACTAAAAAATTAACGCCGAGTAAATAAATTTTCTGTTAAAAGATACTATTTTTTTCTAATTTTTAAAGACATTTTTCAGCTTTTGCATGATTCTACTGTGCCCCAATCTCCACCCCAAATCACTTTGACATTGAGACAGTACAGCGCCTCCTTTGTTTGACCGTACTCAATCAATAAAATCTAGCCATCATTTGACAATGCAATATAAATAGAGAAAAACGAATGAATTTCGTTGAATAATTTTTGAAAAAAAATAATATTTAATGTTACAATTCAAAAAATTATATTTGATGAACAAAAATTTACATTTTTTTTATTTATTTATTTTTATCAAACTTTTCTCGTAATTTGATGAAATTTATATTTATAATTTATAAACAATTCTATAGTAATTTTATAGTATCTAAATTTTTAAACATTTTCCCATAAAAAAAAATTATTTAAATGAAAATAATTAAATGTAAAAAATTCCTAATAATAAAAAAGGATTGTTTTGCGACATCGCCAAAAAATATAATTCAAATTAATAGTCATTTGCCGCTGGGCTGATGTGAATCTTATTTGAAAAGTCCATAATTAACGTCTTTATTAGAGGGATAGTAAAATGAGTAAATTTTTATTGGCTAATAAAAAATTCTAAAATAAGAGAAAATGGAGCCATATTTAGGTTCCATGTTTAGAGAAAAGTTAAAGAATTCCTTTTTTAAAGCTAATATATAAATGTGCTTTTTTTGTACAATTGTCAAAAGCAAGCTTAATTTTTATCCTCCGCATTTTAAAATTTGGCAATTATTTTTCATTGCATTTTTCCCAATTTTCCAAATTAAATTTTAAAAATAGAAAGATCTAATATTGCCAAAATGAATAAAATGGAAATTGTGCATAACCATAATCTAACATTTTTTATGTATTTATTTTGCAACTATTTATAATTATATAAATATTATATTTTTATTTTCATTACATTTCTTATTTTATTTTTTAAATTTTGATAATTTACTGTTCTGGAATACTGATGTTTTTTACCGTGCGTGTGCGTTTGCTAAAAAATGCAAATTTGTTGCATTTGTTAAAAAAAGTGCAAAATTGTTGCGTTTGTTAAAAAATATGCAAAATTGTTGTGATTGTTAAAAAATATGCAAATTTTGTTGTGAATGTTAAAAAACATGCAAATTTTGTTGTGATAGTTAAAAAAATGCAAAATTTTTTATAATATATGTTATGGCAAAAGTGAAACTCAGCAAAAAGGAGGTGATTGCCAATGAAGGAGGAGGAGTGCCATTGATGAAAGGGGAAATGCCACTGAAGGAATGAGCGTGCCATTGAATGACGATGAGTGCCATTGAGGAAAATGAGTGCCATTGGACGAAAGGAATGCCATTAGTGAAAGGGGAGTGCCAAAGGATTTTGGCAGCTTTCTGTAGAAGGAGGCTAATGAGGGTGGAGGAGAGAATCAGGATGCCGAGGCAAAATTCTGGAAGTGTAGGCGAATATCAAGAGGACAAATTCTGATGCTCTCTTGAACCATTTCTTTAACGTCAGAATATCGTACCTCCAATGCTCGCCTTCACTGGCAGAATATATCGCCTTGGCACACCCACCCAATACCAACCTTCACAGCTAGGATGTCGCCACGGCATTCCCATCGCTCGCTAACCCTCTAGGATGTTAGCCTCCTTCTACAGAAAGCTGTCAAAATCCCTTGGCACTCCCCTTTCACTAATGGCATTCCTTTCGTCCAATGGCACTCATTTTCCTCAATGGCACTCATCGTCATTCAATGGCACGCTCATTCCTTCAGTGGCATTTCCCCTTTCATCAATGGCACCCCTCCTCCTTCATTGGCAATCTCCTCCTTTTTGCCGAGTTCCACTTTTGCCATAACATATATTATAAAAAATTTTGCATTTTTTTTAACTAACATAATAAAATTTGCATGTTTTTTAACTATCACAACAAAATTTGCATGTTTTTTAACAAACGCAACAATTTTGCACTTTTTTTAACAAATGCAACAAATTTGCATTTTTTAACAAACGCCACAGCACCTTTTTTATAATCATTGAGAAATTTTTAAATTTTATGTTATTTCCATATTAAGAAATTTTATGAATTATAAAAAATATTTTTATTGTAAAAAATTCCGGTACTTACGTATTATCTTTGCGGAGATTTTTTAGGTCAAATGGGTAAGGGTAGCGACCCCACATGAGTTATCCGGTATAGGATTATGGTCTTTAGGGAATAGGTTATCATCTCACTTATCCCTAAACCTAACCCTAATCATCCTGTGGGAGGAATTCTTTTCATATCTCCGCACAGATAATACGTAAGTACCAAAATTCCTTAAAATTTTCAACTGAATTTTTGCAAAAAAAAGAAAAAAATTTTGATAAAATTTTAATTAATTTAAATTTTAACTTTCCAATTTTCATATATTGTTGAATTAACATTAAAGGGGAATTCATTTTTTTTTCTTTGATTAAAGACAAGTTCGCATTTTTTTACTTATTTTACACACTTTTATTGGATTGAATTTTATGACTACAATAAGAAAAATTTTTTTCAATACCCCAAAAATTCTGTGAAAATTAAACAAATGCAAAAGATACTGCCTCAGAACAGAGGCAAATAAATGCTCATTCATTTGTTAATTCTTCTGCTTGCCCTGCGCAATTTCTAAAATTTTTCTGAACTGAATGCTCAAAAACAAAAATGTCTTCGACTGCTGGGATTGAATAAAAACAGATTTGCGCTTAATCTTAAATCATATTAATATTCATTTAATTTTATAACTATTTATAATTGTTAATTTAAAATTTTTTTATATTCATTTTTATTTTATAATTTTTAACGAAAATCTGTCAAAAAACTTTTTATAATTTAAGAAAATATTTTTTATTTTGTTTTCATTCTTCTTTAATAAAATTTTATGGTTTAAAAAAAAAATAATTTAAAAATTTTCATTTCTTTAAAATTTCGAGCTGAATTGATTATAACTTTTAAATACAAGATTCAATCTCAGTATAGCGTTGCTCCTAATTTTTCTCTGTACTATTCTCTCATTTTTCCTGAACGCATTGTTCAACAGGGATGGGTTCGATGGCTCAGAAAAAAAATCGAAATCGAAAATCGAAATTTCGGAGGGTCAAAAAATTTATCGAAATCGAAAAACGAAATTTCGGAGGGTCAAAAAATTTATCGAAATCGAAAAACGAAATTTCGATGCCAAAAATGACCGAAAATCGACATCGAAACGAAAAAATCGAAAAAAATTTTTTTCAGAGAAATTTTAAATTTTTTTATGCAGAAATTATATAAATAAATAAAATAATATAAAATTACATAACTGCAATATTTTGTGTCATATATCAATAACCAAAATCGATAATAGGCAAATTGTTATTCAAAAAAAGCAGTTTCCTCAAGTTTTCTGATTTGAGTCGGTTGCGAAGATCGGTGCAAATTAAACCGGCTTTTGAGAACAGGCGCTCACTTTCCACTGAACCACATGGAGCACTTAAGAATTTTTCGGATAATTAAGTTGGCAGAGGAGATTCCTGTTTATTTAATTGGTAGAATTTTAAAAAAAAACCGATATTTCGGAAAATCAGACAAATTTTGTTCGCAGATGTATCACCCGCATTTGTTACTTTGTTTGACTATGTGGATGCGGATAAGTTCACTTCTTCTTCTATTCGCATTTGTTTAGTTGGGCCATTTCATCGGTTGAAATGAAATATGTTTGAACATATTTTGTTGTTTTTCCAATTGTATTTGTCTTTTTCGGCATCTAATTTGTTTTTGTATTGTTCTGGATGATTGGTTGACTAATGTAATTTCAATTTCGACGTTGGTTTAGTCGGTCCACGTGCTTTTTCCCATTCACAAAAGTTGCATTTAGCATTTTCATTAATATTGGTTTTGGTGAAGTAAAACCACCAATCGGTGGGGTCATTTGACTTGGCCATAGCCTGAAAAATATATTATGTTTGTGATAATTGATGAGATTTGAGATAGGATATGTGAATGAGAAATGGGAAGAGGAATGAGATTTTTCTTAGCAAATAATAAATATTTAAAATGGAATCGTGTTAAAATTCATTTCCATATTTTATAATTTCGATCGATTTTTTCGATTTTTGACCAAATTTTTTCGAAATCGAAAATCGAAATTTCGGAGGGTCAAAAAATTTATCGAAATCGAAAAACGAAATTTCGATGCCAAAAATGACCGAAAATCGACATCGAAACGAAAAAATCGAAATATCGAACCCATCCCTGTTGTTCAATAATAGGGAAATCTTTAATCTTATACTGCTGAGAGATTGAATAAAATGGAATGTGTGTTTGTGTGCTGTGTGTGAATAATAAACATAATTCATAAAAATAATTCAAATTGCATAAATTAAAAATCTCATTCATTAATTTATTTTATTTTTTAGTTTATAATTTTTCAATAGACTGTTCATCGGTGCGTATTTTTTTATAATCATTGCCAAATTATTTTTTATTAAATTACTTTTCTTATTAAGGAAATTTTATGGGTTATAAAAAAATATACAAAAATTTTCAATTGAATTGCTAAAATAGTATATGATGCTCATACTGTCAAATGCCAATGCGAAGTGCGTATTAAACAATTTATTATTTCTCTTCTTTCCTAAGAAGTTTAATTGTTAAATTAAGAAATTTTTAATGACAAAATTTTATTTGTCTTTCTAAATTGATTAATTTTTGCACCAAATTGTTAGAATCAAAATGTGGCTCGATTGTTGTCTTCCGCATTTTAACTATTTATTTTTTATTCTTATTTATTTTATTTAAAAATTTTTAATAAGTAATTATAATTTTAATTTGCATTTTTTTTCTATTTTTAATATTATTATTTATCATTGAACACCATTGTAGTTATTCATTTTTTTTTCTAACAGAAATTTTTGTAAATTTATTATTCCTTAATTGAAAAAATTTTATTGGTTATAAAAATAAAAAATTATTTAATGCATTAAAAATTTTTAATTTCTTTAAAATTTCCGGCTGAATTGATTATAAATTTTAAGAAAAATTGCATCAAATTCGAGTAAAAAATATGATAAAATTTTAAATTTTTACTCATTAATTTAAGCATATCTTTGAGATATATCTAAAAGGAATTCATGCGCATTTTATGTTTTCATTAGAGGCCGGCCCGGATTCCGGGTTCGTAAGTTTGTCTCAATCAGTATTCCGTAATCCGGTCCGGACGATTTTCAATTCGCCGACCTCTAATTTTCATATGGCCAAAATAAGGTCAGTTTTTCCTATTTTTATGGCAATTTTTTACATTTTAATTTTATCGTTCATTATGATGGCTATTTTTTATAATCATTGCAAAATTATCTTTATTTATTTTGCTTCTTTACTTGTAAAATTTTATGATTTATAAAAAAAATTCTTTAAGTTCTTTACAATTTTCATTGTTAAATAATTTCAAAAATTTTAATATTTTTTGCATATTCTAATTTATTTTAAAATGGAATTTTATTTGGAATAATTAAAATGCATATCAGCCGCTACAACAATTATTATTAAAAATTGAAATTAATTAAAAAATTTATGTCTAAAATTTTTGATCAAAAAATAATTTTTCTATAAACTCTAAAAATTTTTGAAGAAAATTAGGGGAAATGCAACCCATAAAAAATTGTGGCTTTCTATATTATTAGCTTTAATGGAATTTTATTCAGAATTATTTAAATGTTTCAGTTTAATGAGCAATTATTATTAAAAATTTTGTAAACAAAAAAATTAAAATTAATTAAAAAATTCATCTCTTAAAATTTTTGCTCAGAATTAATTAAAGTTTTGAAAAATTAAAAATACTTGTAGAAAATTAAGGGAAATCTAACCCATAAAAAACTAATAATTTCAATATTATTAATTTGAATGGAATTTTATTCATAATGATTAAAATCCATACCCAGGTCTAATTGAACAATTATTATTAAAAATTTTATAAACAAAAAAATTATTCATTTTTTAAAAACTTTTTGCTGAAAAATAATTTTAGTTCTGAAACGCTAAAAATCCTCGAAAAAACGGTTATTCTAGACTTTTTAACAAAAATTTTTTTATTTATACGGAAATAGATTTTTATTCATTTTTTAAAACAAATTTTTAATAATTATTGAGTATTGACCCATAGGTTGGAAAATACACTATTTTAATCTGAATAAAATTCTATTAAATTAATAAATCATAAGATTCCTAGTTGTTTATGGGTTACATTTACATAAATTTCATTTATCTTTCCATTTTTTTCTTCCCTAACTTCTCTTTTCACAAACAAGAGAAAACAAGAGAATAAGAGAAAAAGATAAGAATGAATATTAATTTTCCTTTCTATTCACTGAGCTACAACTCATAATATATTACTCCAATATTTTTTAAATAAACGCGCTAAATTAAATTATTTTTGCTTTGCTTGCTGCAATTATTGAGGTTATGGATTTATAAAAAATTCGGCCTTATTTAGGCGTTTAGGCCTGAGAAAATTAGACTCTTTCATATTTTTTTATTTTATTATTTTTAAAATTAAATTTTTCATGATGGTCATAATTTTCAGTTTTTTTTAAATAATGGGAAAATTATTTTTTAATATATACTTCATTATTAATGAAAATTTATGGGTTATAAAAAATATATTCTAAAAAATTTAAAATTTTAAGAAGATAAACTGAAATATATATTAGGAAAAAAATTGATAAAATTTGACAATGTAAATTTTTGCCCATTTTCAAATCCACTTTATTACATATATTTAGGTAGTTAAATTCATTATTATATTTAATTTTTTATGATTCGAGCAATTGGTACTTTTTTATAAACCAATGGAAATTTTTTAAATTAATTTACTACCTTAATGAAAATTTTTATGACTAGAAATTAAATATTAAAAAAATATTATTCTATAAGATTCTATAGCTGAATTTAATATAAATTATAGTATCATATACGAGAAAAAAAATTATTTTAAATTTTTAAAATTTTAAATTTGATTTGCCATTTTAATTATATATTTTTTTTTGTTAAAAGCATTCCATAGCATATTCATGTGCCTTTTCTCTGTTGATCACAGAACAACAAAATGAAGGTTTGATTTTTGTCCTCAATTTTTACTCCCAATTTTTGCTGGATTTTATGACTCGCATAAAATTTAGTACTTAATTTTACCATCAAAATTCACATTCAAATCATTGCAAATCGACCAATTCCACCTTTATTTTCTTCGTTATCCACCAAAAAAAATGTTCGCGATAGACAAAAATTGGCAAATATCTCTAATTTGAATCATTTTGCCTGTGAAAAAATATAATGAAAAATGAAATATTAGTATGAAAATCATACAAATTTTTTTTATTAGAGGTGTGTCCTCGCCGAGAAGAATTATAATTTTAGAGACTTTGGGATCAATATTATTTTATATAATATTGCCTTTAAAAAATTAAAAATTAATTTAATAATTATATTTGGAACAAATTCTAAAATCTAGAGCAGGCTAAATGCTTAATAAATTAGAGAAGGGCTGTACCTGAATCTTGAAAAAGAGCATAATATAAATTTTTGAAAAAATTATATTTCTTAAATTGACAAGCCAGCATTTAACTTTCTTCAGTAATTAAAAATTGTAAAATTTTTATAAACCATAAAATTTTTCTAGTAAGAAATTAATAAAATAAGAATAATTTGTAATAATTATAAAAAAGAAACGCGCGAACAAAGAACAAAAAAATACGTTTAAAAATTATAAATTTTAAAAAAAAATAAATGAAAATTGAATATGAAAGAATTTTTATTAATAATAGAATTATTATAAATATTGATTAATAAAAATATTAATTAAAAGTTTTTTTATAATAATTTTTATGATAATGTTCATTTATGTTAGTTCTTTTTAAATGTGCAAGGTAAAAGCATAAGTGTGCAACACACTTCTAGAACCATTTCCTTTTGAATCATTTCTCTGGGCCATCGCGAGCGTTTTTATTTGTTTACCTTTTTCTATAAATGTTCCTTGGCTCTCAGTTTGGGAGCAATTTCTAACTAGAATTTGGTTCAAAATGGCCTTAGACTATATTTGAATTTGAACCAAATTGGTCATCTGCGACCATATCTGATGTCTGATGTTTTTGGTCCTATTTTTGTGTTAAATACTCCTTTATATTATAGGTTGCAATGGCCGCCTATGTTGGAGATGACATTTTTGCAAAATATAATCAAAATTCTATTGCCCACCCAAAGTGGAGCTGACATTTCACACATTTTAACAATGAAAGGCCATTCCATCGGCACCGAATGTCAATTACACCGCAAATGCTGCTGATTTTTTATTTTTGTCAATTTATAATTTTTCTAAAAAGGGTCATTTTGGAGGCTGAAAATCCCGATTTTAATGAATAATTTTTATTAGTATAACTCAAGATTGGGTATATGAAAATTCTTTCAGGATTAATAAACATATATGTTAGCTTTATTATTAAATAAAATAGCTCATTCAAACTTCAAAAATTTATCAAATTTTTTTGTCCTTTTTTTGATGCTTGAAACTTTTATAGAAAAATTTCTTAAATTATTTTAATAACCCTTAAATTTTTTTTCTAGAAAATTAAATAAATTTTTAAAAAATTTGCAATTATTATAAAAAATCTGACCAATTTGAATGCTCATTTAATTAATATAATAATAAAAAAAAATAAAATAACTGGATAAATGAAACTGAAAGAATTTTTTATTAAAAAGCATGAGAAGAACAAAAGAATGGGCATTTGCCCCTAGGTTAAAATTAAAAGGTTTTGACAATTGCTGATAAGAGGAAAAGATTTGAAATTTGTTACTGGGCTGAAGCCGAATTTGACGGGGTCATAAAATAAACTCGATTTTAGTGATGATCATGATAGTAAAATTGAATAAATTTTATTAGAAGCTAGTCATACTGAAAAAAACTGCAAATTTGCTATATTCTGATAATATTTTAGTAAAATTTTTAAATATCCTGTGAAAATAAGACAAAATAAATTTTCAAAATTATTAAATTCTGAAAATAATCTGAAAATGTTTATGTATAAGAATATTTTAAATTAGATATATTAATTTAAAAATTATATTATTTTTTGTATAATTTTTCTACATCCCTTAAATATTTGAACTATAAAAAATTAAAAATGTAAAATTAATAGAAAAAATTATTCCTTGGAAAAGTCCAATCAAATTTGAATGGGTTTTGAAGAAAAAAAATCATTCTATTTATTTTTTAGATTAATTAAAAGATTATTATTTCCTTAATAGATTTAATTAGATTAAAAAATAATTTTTCCTATAGGAAGAATACGAAGTAAAATAATGTAAAAATAAATTAAGAAAAACAAAAAGAGAAAAATTATTTTTAAATTTCATAAAATTTGTGAACAAAACAGATTTTGTTCATTACTGGCGAAAATATTCACTAATTTAATAATTTTTTGAGTCAATTCCAAACGCATTTTTTAAATTAATTTTTACGAAAATTTGCATTTAAATAAAGTTTAATAGTTCAAATAATTTATGAAATGTAAAATAAATTTTTAATTCTTTAAATTATGGGCAATAAATAATTTTTCACTATTTGAAATGCATTATTTCTTCCAGTATTATAAGAATTAAGTAAAATTTATGAGATATAATATTTATTTTGAAATATTAATAAAGCCTCGCAAATTTTATTTGCGCTATTTGCTCGCTCTTTTAAAATTATTTCTGACAAAATCATTGAATTTATTAAAAAAAATTAAAGTAGCAAATGTGATTGAATTTAAATTTATTTTGCCCAAAATTATCAAACACGTTCAAAATTTTTCGCGGAATTTGAAAATTTATTATTTTTAAAGATCAAGCTTTTCCAAAATACAAAATTATTTTCTTTAGAATTTGTACATTTTATATTATCTTTATTGATGAAATAATTTATGGGGTGCAAAAAATACTAAATAATTATTAATAACAAAAGCTCTTTGTAAATTTTTATAAAAGGTTTAAACAAAATTCTTCACTGTTTTAAATGCATTTCCTTTAACGATTTTTAGAATTATATAAAGAAAACATTTAAAATATCATTTTTAAATTAAATATTTAAAAAAAGGCGGAGAGAATTTATAAAAATAACCTTATAAATATTAAATAAAATTTTTCAACCTCATAAAATTATTTAACAACAATTTTTACTTATATTTTAACACAAATGAATTTAAAAAATGAATGCCCGATCAACAAAATTCCGAAAATTAAAATTTAAAAAAAAATTTCCATGCATTAATTTTGCATTCAATAGCATTTTATAGCAAGGTTTTCTCATTCACGCTGATTTTCAGAAATTTCTTCATTTTGAGGGATCAATTCTTATATAATGAAAATGTGTTAATTTTACTGATTTGTGCTGATTTTTGATAAAATATCTGATTTTTTTAAATTTTTTTCTGCATTCTATTTTTTACTTAAATTTTTTGCTGTAAAATGGATGTATTCTATAATAATATTCTATCTATTAATTGTGAAACTCTTCATGGAATCAGAAAAACGAGATATTTTATTCGTGCTCGAGTTCGAATTCCTGCTATAGCATTAGTTCGAATTTTTTCTGCACGAAGTCGCCTAAATTCATTAAGTTTTGGAGTGTTCACAACTAATATAAGAAGCATACACAAATATTAGATTCTATAAAATTCTCTACATAATTATATATAGTTCATTATTTTGGGTCATTTCTAGGAGGAGATAGGCACCAAGTCAAAGCTGCACCGAAAACATAATTATTATGACTATATTTTCTGAGGCATGTGTATTTAGCAAATTAAAATAGCAGTTTAAATGTGGGTATCTTAAATTTCATGTAAAGTGACAAACTTAGGGACAACTCTTAAGCTTTTTGATGTTTTTATACTTTTTTAAGAAATTTGACATTTTTCTTTTTAGGAAATACCATATTTACACTTTTTAAGGAAATGTACATGCACGAAATTTGTAATATATTTTTGACTCATGTCTTTGAAATAACAATTGGTATATGTTAATGCGTCATTTCCATCCAATAAAATAAATAAAAAATTTAAATTTTTTTTGTTTCCTTTTATGTATTAAATCATATTTTTCATTTTTTTAATTTTATATTTTATTTAAAATTCTTTTGTATTTGGCTATAGAGTGATCATTACAAGAAAAACTCAAAAAATTAGATCTTAAATTCAAATTATAAAAATAATTTATGATATGCAAAAACATATTAAAAATCAATTATTAAATTTAATAAATATTTTATTATTAATAAATTTAATTAAATTTTCATGTAAGTTATCGGGAAGCAATTTGGACGAGAAGTGCAGTCTTGGCTTTACTGTATGTGTAAAACATTGTTGAATGCAAAATCTATTTGTAGAAAATCGTAGGCTGAGGTTTATTCATTTTTAGTTTAATTTTTTAAATTTTTAATTTCGTTTATTCCTCATTCTTCTTTTTAAATGTATTTCAATTAAGTTAAAATATAACAAAAATTATTGTAAAAAAATTTTATGGGATTAAAAAATTTTTTTTCATTAATCTTTTATATTATATTCATTAAAAATAATCATTTATTGGATAAGACAATTAATATTTAAAATATATTATTATGTTTACCGATTTATTTATAGGATCAAACGGTGCTATGTCAACTCCTGAATAGTGCAAATGTGGGCGTTTTCGATTTCTAAATAAACAGAAACCAGTTTTAGACCATATAAACCTTATACCATTTTGCAGATCTCATCGAGACGCATCGATTGGTATATAAATTGTCGTGATTTGGCCCAAAATTAAATGGTATTAAACCATTTTTTAAGTTTTTGGTTTTAAACTCTTTTATTTTGGCCAAACCATAACAAATTATATACCAATCGATGCGTCACGATGAGATCTACAAAATTGTATAAGCTTTGTGAGGTCTAAAACTGGTTTCTGTTTAATTAGAAATCGAAAACGCCCACATTTGCACTATTCAGGACATAACCACATTTGCATTGCCCTTTGTCTATTCAGGACATGTCCACGTACGGGATCAAACATCAAATCAAATTCTCAATAGAGCATATATATAATAAAAAATACTTCAAATTAAGAATAGTAGTAAATTTTGAAAATAAAATTACAAATATTGAAGAAAAAATTTCTTCATAAAATTGTTTGAATATAATTTTTATTTATAATTTATATTATTCAGATGAAATACAAAAAAGTGTGGATTAAAAGCATATCCGAAATTAAAATTTGATAAAAATATAAATCTCTGCCGATGTTTTCCAATTGTCATGCTTGGATTTGTATTCAGCAGCGCTTTGTAATTATCGAATTTAAGATAATAAATTATGGAATGCAAATATGTTAAAAATGAAAATATTTTAATTATATTTCTATATATAATAAATTTTTATTTCTTTTTATTTATTTATTTATTTTTTATTTAAATTTCGGTCCTTGTTCACGCGTATACTATAAAAATTCAACCAAAAAATTAAATTTTAAATACTAAACTATTTTAAAAAAATTATGTGATACAAAAAAAATTTGCAGTCGAATATTTTATGACCAATCTTTCGAAAATTAATTAGTGTATTTTTGGTTATAGATGATCACAATTCTGGGCACAAATTCCAGAATTTTTCACGCACATTTTTCTGTATCCTCATCAGACGTTTTCAATTAAATTTGCAAGCAATAAATACGTAAATCTATTTCATCCAATTCCTTTGTATAAAAAAAATAATTTTCACCTAAAGGTTTTGTTTGCATCTCTTAAATTTATTGAATATAACAAATTGATATTACAGAAATATTAATTTGAAATTCTTTAAAATAAATTAGCAATAGAAGAACAAAAAATATTGAATAAAAAAATTGCTTAAAACTATTCATTTTTTCGAATGATCAACCTACCTTACTCTGACGCCAATGGCGACTCCTCCAAGGCAAACGCTGATGGAAAATGTTTACATAAAATTCATCTGCCTTGGAATTGGATTCGGTGTTGACATTTGCTTCATTTGTGTAAATACCATCTTTGCAATCAATCAACATCAATGACATTTTTGCTAAAACGATTCTAAATGTATGATACAATCATGTATGTGTACAATAAAAAGCCAAAAAACATATATGAATAGGTGAATTTAAATTTTTGTAAATTTGCATATATTTCTGATTGAATCGTTCTTTCCTAAATTGAAAATTTAAATTTATTTGTTTCATTCAAAGACAAAGGATCAAATTTGACCTATTAAATAAATATATTATTGTCAAATATGGTCACAATATTTTTGAATCTGAAAATTATAATTTTAAAATTTTGTTATATATATCTTGATTTCTCCATCCAAATAAATATTTGTCCAAAATTTTAATTATTATAATTTTTTATTCAAATTAAGTATGGAATGTAGAAAAAAATGTAAAATACTAATTATTGACTTTTATAAATAATTTAATTATTTTGATTTATGTTAATTCAAATAAATAAATCTCCAAATTATGTAAAGAAAAATATATAAATTATTTAATAGTTATTTATTTTTAATTGACTTTCATTCATTCTTACTTATTTCGCTAGAGATAATTTGGATTACAACACATAAATAAATTTGATAAAATTTTAATATTAAACAAAATAATAACCCTGAATTCTTCAAAATACGAAGGTCCACAATGCTATGCAAAAATTTAAATTTGAAAAATTAAAATTCCCATTTAAATTAAAATATTAATATCAATTCACAAAATAAACCATAAATTTCAGAGGGTCTGGTAGTGGCATATTCGTTTGACCCTTTAAAAAGTCATTCATAACCCAAGAAAAATTCAAAGAAAAATTAAATCGGGGAAACATCGGACAAGACAAATGAAAATAAGTTTATCAATTATTAAAAAAGTATAAAAATTGAAAAAAGGACAAAAAAATAAATTTAATTAATTGAATTTTTTGGAATACTTTATTTTACATGAATAATATTTTTAAAATTTCAAACGGACTCCAAAATTGAATTTTAAATACTGTAATTTAGAAAAATTATTCTAAAATATTTGCCAAAAATTAAACCCATAAAAAATTGTGAAATATACTTCTATTTACTTTTTGTTTTATTATTGATTTATGAAAAAATAAGCGAGATGGATCAGATATAAAAATTAAAAATTTTGAACCAATATTTATTCGAAAAAACCATATATTAAGGATTGGATAATTTTTAATTTTTGGTCATTTCTTTCGATTATTTTCGCGGATGGTCATAACCAACAAATTGAAGGTGAAAAAAGCGAATACGAAAAAATATCAACAGAACAAGAATGAAAATATGAATGCAGAATAATTTGGATTATAATTGTAGCAAGCTGAAGAATGTGAAAAATTTTAATTTATACAAATGTATTTTCTTCTGCATTTTTCCTAAATAAAATTTGTTTTATCTTTTTTTAACTTTTAATATCCAAAAAATCAATTTAATTTGCATATATGTGCATATTTTGGAATTTTTTTTGGCATATTTTTGCCCTTTTGGTGTCTATGCGCATATATTGGCACTTTTCGGCGCATAAAATCCGCGCCTATATTTTAAAAATAATGACAAATATATGCCAATTATTTTTATGAATTTGTACAGCAATTGACTTTTTTTTATTCAAATTTCATTTTTTGTTGTTTTAGAATCATTTCATTTTGTAGAATTGGCTTTTAATTTTATGTTAATTTTTAAATTTTTTAAATTCTGTAAAATAAAATTTCCTATAGCAAAGTAACAAATCAAAAAAAAAGAAAGATTGAAATGGCCAAAAATTAAAGTGCATCAAATAAATGAGGCCACCAATCAACAAAAAAGCCAATCATTTAAAACCAACAAGGTGAGCAAATGTGACCTCATCAAACGACGGTTGCCTATCATTGCTGAGAATATGTTCATTTGAAATATGATTTTTTTTAATATTTTTAATTTTTATATTATGGCTTCGTTTTTGCCCTGGACTAGATTATTGCTCAAATGAATTTTACATTTTTTATTATTTATTGTTCAAATATTTTATGGGATGCAGAAAAACGTGAAAAATATAATGATAATAATGAGTGAAACAATTTGTGGTGTCGGCAGTGATGATGATGGCATTGAGGCATTGGCATGATTCAACTGTTCGCTAAACGCATTACTGAATAGATGATTATAATGAATGCGTGTTGGGCACATACACAATACACATATTGCCATCATGAGAAGAATAATGATGATTGTTGATCAGCCGAAGGCAGCCAAGCTTCAGAATCGACTATTGGTGATATGGAAGAATCTTTTTCATCACATGAAGGTATGTTCTATGTTTATTATATTCATTGAAATTGAAAATGTTTTGACAACAAATAACCTTTAAAAATTAACATATTCTTCAATTTTAAATTTTTTTTAAAATGATTTTGACTATTTTATTACGAAATTTAATAATATTTTATTGGGAACAGGTAAACTTGACGCCAATTATAAAAAATTTTTTAGGACTGCAACAATTTTGATTTTTTTAGTTGAATGATACAATTAGAAATGTAAATTTTAAACAATTGTTAAAATTATTTTAAAACCTATAAATAATTTTTTTATGTGAAAATTAAAATGAGTGAAATTTGGGTGAGAAATAAAATAATGCCCATAATTTGATCCGATTGAAATTTTAAAAATATGTATAAAAGAATTTGAAAATTTTTAAATAATATATTGTTTTGGATTTCTTGTTTGCGTCCATCGCGAAAATAGTCGAAAGAAATGAGTAAAAATTAAAAATGATACAGACGGGACTACTAATCCTTAATATATGATTTTTCGAATCAATACTGGTTCAAAATTTTTTAATTTATAAATGTTTTATTTCAATTTTTATTTAAATTTTGAGCTGTTTGATGTCTCGTTTATTTTTTCATAAATCATTAATAAAAAAAAAAGTAAATACAAGTTTATTCATAATTTTTTATGGGTTTCATTTTTGGCAAATATTTTAGAAAAATTCTTTCTAAATTACAGTATTTAAATTCAATTTTATTGTCTCGTTTGATATTTTGACTCACAGTCATCACTCACAGCAGTGACTCTCACTCTCATTGTGAACTGGCCTTTACATGACGATAGCGGCACTAATAATATTCACAATCATTTTTAAATTATAAATATTTTTTTGAATATTTTTAAAATTTATTATATATTATTTCTGGACAAAGGCCCCGCCATTAAAATATTCTATTATAAAATTTAATATTTTTATAATATTTTTGTCATTGAATTAAATGGTGGAATGCAAAATATTAAAACCAAAAACTGAAAATATGGTTTAAACGGTTTATCACTCTAATTTTTGACCAAAACCTGGCATTTTTATACCATTCAATGCGAATCGGCGAGATCTAAAAATTGGAATATGGTTTGTTTGATTTAAAACTGGTTTCTGATTTATTAGAAGTCAAAAACTGTTTTTTCTGCAAAAAGATAAATTTTATTATTTATTACAATTTAATTTTTTTCTTGTTCTTTTATGCACGGCCGAGATCTATGAACTAATTTATTTTTGTGATAATTTTAGCCCTTATCCCTCAAAACGAGTGAACAGTTTATTATTTCTAATTTATATAAATTTCATTTTTTGATGGAGGCATGGGAAGTTAATTTTAAGATTGTAAATTAATATTTTTTTAATATTTATTTCTTTATCAAATAAATTTATATGATACAAATTAAATTTTTCAAAAGATAATTAGTTAAAAAGAGAAAAGAAAAATAATATCGTACTTACAAATCGCAAAATATTTTTTCCTATTATTAATTTTTTACCTCAATTTTTTCAATCCCATAAATGTTTTATACCAACCAAAAATTATATAGTATGTAAATTTAATTTTTCAACTCATAAATTTTTTGCAATAAATTTTTATTTTTAATTTTGGACAATTTTAATTAATTAATAAATCTACGTAACAAAAATGATGATACAAAAAATTAGAATCATATATATTATATTGAAATTTCATAACAAAATTTAAAAATAAATTATTATCCTCCAATAAAAAAGTAAATTTTTCCTCATTTTTTGATTTCAACAAATTTTTTTGGCTGAATATTCCTATGAACAATAATTTACAAAATTATAGTTATTTATTTATAAGCAGCATATTAAAAATTTTTATGGTTTATAAAAATATTAAAATTGATTATAAATTATAAGAAAAAGCTGTAAAAAAGGGGGAAAATTTCCAATAAAATTTATTAAATAAAATTAAAAATTTTCTTGCCAAATTATTTTTTTTTTGAAAAGCATTCAAATGGAATTCATTTGTCTTTTCACTGATTACAGTTACAGTGCCAATTGAATGTTTGATTATAATACTTCATTTTACCTCCCTTTTTCTTGGATTTTATTTCCTATCTCTCCTCTTGCCCATTTCTTTTTTTTCCTCCTCATGCTTTTGCAATAAAATTTTTCCAAATTTTCCTGAATTCAATGCTCTACTATATACATAGAATGGTTTTTTATTGCTAGACTGTAATTGAATAAATAGAATGAACATAATCATAATTCAGGTTTGGGGGGTTAAAGATCTCTCCAAATATTTTTCTCTACAATAATTACTTGTGTTGCGCGTAGACAATTTGTGCCCCGGCCCCAACCCCCGTTCATGTTTTTGCTTTACAAATTTTCCCCAAATTTCTTGTGAGTTGTGACTAATGATCAACTATAGAAAGGGGCCTTATAAATTATAATTATAATGTTGAATTAGAAAGAATTGAATAAAAAATAGTATTTAGCAAATAATTAATTTTTTATTCATTTCATTTATTAATTTATATATTATTATTTTTATTTTTAAATTTTTTTTATATTTTTATTTTTACAATAATTTTGGTTTTTCAGCAAAATTCTTTTTTATATAATTGTAAAATTATTAAAATTTATTTACTTCCTTATTTAGGAAATTTTATGGGCTGTAAATATATATATTTTTTGAAAAATGATCTATAAAATTTTCAATTGATGTGAATTGAATATAAATTATTAAAAGGATAAATTGCTTTTTTGATAAAATTTCGATAAATTAATAAAATATAAATTTCAGCTCGCTAATTAATCAAATCATATCGAAAAATTTTATGAATAAGAAAAATTAAATTTCAGCTCGCTAATTAATCAAATCATATCGAAAAATTTTATGAATAAGAAAAATTATTTTAATTTCAAAATTTTAAATTCTCTACGATTTTAAATTGAATTTATTGCAAAAAAAAGAGGATTTTAATAAATAATAAATTTTAGTATGCCGATATAATTATATTATTTAGTTTTGAAGAATTCATTGAAATTCGTGTTTTTTTTTCTCTGATTAAAAAAATTAACAATGTATGTTCATTTCTTTGATCACAAAATGTGGCTTGATTTTTTGTCCTTCATTTTAGCTCGTATTTTTTCAATTCCAGCAGTAGAAGTTCCCCTTATTACTAATAAGCATTTTCAGGAAATTTTTAACAAAAAATAACTATAGCAAAATATGGGAGGAACAAATATTTAAATTTGCTATTGGGCTGAGGTAGAATCTTTGCCAAGGGCATAATTTCCGCTTGATTTTTGTGGTGGAGGGCAAAATTGTGTAAATATTATTAGTCTCGTCATAAAATCCTACAAAAAATTCGGTAAAATAAGGTGCAAAAAATCGAAATAAATTTTGCTTTAATCAGAGGAAAAGCATTTTATTTTTATATTATGATTTTTCAACGATGTTGAATGTCCAGTTCTTTTACAATCAATTAGAAATTGTAAAATTTATTTTTTCATTATTGGGAAAATTTTATGGTTTATAAAAAATAATTTTGAAATTTTCATTTCTTTAAATTTTACTACTGAATTGATTATAAATTATATGAAAAGTTGCCAGATTCAACCTCATTGATTCCACCTTCCTACATTTTCTCTGTAAATTCTCCCAATTTTCTGATGAAGCAATGCTCAATGATATTACTGGAATTTTCTACTATAGAAATAGAATAGAATGGAATGTGCATTGTGCGTATAATCAATCGAAATTCATTTAAGTATATTTTTTACAAATATAATAATTTTAAAAAATTTTACATTTTTTTAAATTTATTTAATTTGCATTTTTATTTTTTATATTATAATTTTTCAATAGACCGTTGGTCGGGTCGTATATTTTTTTAATCATTGTCAAATTTTTTTTTATTTATTTATATACCTTATTAAGAACATTTTATGGGTTTAATTTTCTTCTAATTTATAATCAAATTAGAATGAGCATTCTCCGTTGGCTGCTGTTGAGGTTGTATCCCTGGAAAGTACATAATTTTCACCTGATTTTTGGGATTAGGCTAAAATTGAGTAAATTTTATTGTGGCTGTTCATAAAATCAAAAAAAAATATGTAAAATAAGGAAGAAAAGAACGAGATATTTTAAATATTTCTCAAATGATATGCTTAAAAAATTAAAATTTTATTAAAATTTTTAATTTATTCAAACTATTGCCTCTATTTCACAAATTTTTCTTATAATTTTTAATCTGATGTTCGCTTATAATGAAAATTTTAAATTACTTTAAAATTTTAAAACTATTTAATTAACTATAAATTTTTCCTAAAAAGAAAGTAAATAAATTTAAATTTTGCAATGGATATATAAAAAATAAATTGCCAGCAGATTTTTCGATAAAAATTTAAATTTTAAAAATATAATGAAATTTACAATACGAATAGAAGAGGAACGAACAAAGAATGGCTATCTTGCAAAAATTTATTTGAAAATTTTTAAGGAATTTTTTACAATAAATATATTTTTTTTATAACTAATAAACATTTCTTAATATAGAAATTAAATAAATTTAAAAATTTCTCAAATAATATAAAATTGAGTAAATTTTAATAAAGGCTGCTCATAAAATCTAGCAAAAATTGTGGTAGAAGACCCTGCTATCGCAAAGAGCTTAGAAAAGTTTGGAAAAATACGTAGGGGAAAATCATAAGAAAGAAAGAAAAGATTAAAAAATTGCCATGAGAGCCAAATCTTTGAGAAACGAATAATTTACACCATATTCTAGTTATTTTATAATAAAAATTTGATAAAATTTTTTAATAAAGACTGGCGTTAATCGTAAAAGGAAAAATAGGAACAAGAAAAGCCGAAATGAATTTTGTCTGTATAACAAAATAACGAATGCATCGAATTTCCATATCCGGAAATGTAATCTAAATTGGCGTTAGCATCATCGGATAAAATTGTATTGTATCCCATAAATTTAATTTCATAGTCAATCAAAATTTAATATAGAATTTTGGAATTCAATAAAATTGCAGTGGCATGGACCACAAAAAATGTATAAAAAAATAAATAATTAAATAAAAACTAAATAATATATTTACTGTTTGTTAATTGAATTTATTAAATAATTGTGTAAATTTCCTAAAAAGTGAAGGGTCCCTACCCTCTATGCGTAAAAAATCCATTTTAGCATAAATTTTTGAAAATTTATTCTTTTGCAATTTAAGCAGTAGATTAATTTTTTTAAAATTTTTTTTTATCATTTTTTGGACTTATATCTTTAAAAAAATAATTGTGCATATGTGTGCATATTTTGGCATATTTTTAGCATATTTGCTGTGTATTTAACCTTTTTTGCTGCATATATATGCGCAAATATTGGCACATTTCGTTTATGGCAATTGACAGTAGCAATCATAAAATTATGTTCTTATTTTTAACATTTATTTAATATCTTAATTTTTGCAAACCATAAATTTTTTAAAATAAATTTTCCTTTTACATATTGTTGAATATTTTCTATAAAACAAAACAAGATTGGGGCGATGAGGACCAAAATAAAAAATTAAAATAAATATGCACAAAATTAATTATGCGCTTATTATTTTGATTATTCCTTTCATAATATATAATTATAAGGCGGTTTCGTAATTAAAAACTTAAAAAAACAAATGCATGTTTCCATTTCATAGACAATCAATTTTAAAAATTGTTTTAAAATTATCTTTTTTTTGTTATTTAAATTTATTTTGATTGATCACCATCTAGTAAAATTTTAATTATATATGAAAATATAATGATTTATTATAAAAAAATATAATGATTTTATTATAAAAAATAGATGTAAATATTTTATGGGTTCAAACAATTAAAAAATTTTAAGATTAAAATAATCAAAATTTCAGAATCAAAATACTATCTATCAAAAAATTAAAATATATTAGTTTTTTTCTTATTAAGAATTTTTATTAACATACATTTATTTCACATATTTTTTACATAATTTGTTGCATTTTTGAATAATTAATTTCCTTGTCTTTATAAAAAATTTAATAAATAATTTGACCATTTTTCTATTTTCATATTTTTAAACATTTTTATATATTAACAGTCAATCTTTTTATTTCAAATTTTTTCAAACGCTATTTTCTATATTTAAATGTGATATGACTGTCAATTTTTATTTTCATACTGTATTTTTTACTTCTTTGTGAAAATAAAAGAAAGTGAATAGAAAAAATTGTAAATTGGAGAAATTCAACTCTTAAAAAACTGGGCGTTTTTATTTTCTTTGTTTGTTTTATTATTACATTTTTTAAATTAATTTTTATTTGTTCAAGAGTCAATCTCTTAATTATATTTTCTTCCTGATTAAACCAAAATTAGTATATTTTTAACCTAACAAATTTTATATGATTTAAAATTAATTTTTTCAATTTGTTTTTCTTCATTTGTCGAATTGTTTTTAGGCAACCTTAAGTTTTGAAGATTTTCAGATTTGATTTTAGCCCACATCCAAAAACCATCCTCAAAAAATATCTAATAGATCTTTGGACGATCTATTCTCGATTTGGGAACAAACTGCTGGCACTGATGAAAATCAAAAAAATAAAATAAAATAAATCAATTTGGATTTGGATAGAATTTGAAGATTAAATTGTGAGACATATTTATTTAATAATAAGTAAATTTATTTGAATAAATAAATTTAAAAGAAAATATGAAAGTCGAACAAATTATTTTGTATTTTATATTATCGGCCATAATATTTTATTTGGTTAAATTTAATTAAATTATTATGTATCATTTTATTAAAACCATCAGATATACTTTGAGGCTAAAAATTTCTCAAAAAAAACTAATTTAGATATGATTTACTTTGAATGAATAAATTTTATAATAAAAATAATTCGCACAGAATATTTGGTGGAAAAAAATTAACGGGAAAGTATTATTGCAAATATTAATGAAAATAATAAATTTTTTGAATCGCATAACATAATTGGTTTACAATTTTAATTAATATTTTAGAATAATTCTAATGATACATAAAGAGGAACAAATAGAATTGTTCGAAATTAAAATTTAAAACAAAAATAAATTTTAAAGATTAAACCATTCCCAAAGATTTCCACATTTTAATTGGTGAGCTAGAATTTATAATTTTTTTTTAGAATTATAATCATTTCTGCGGAAAATTATAATGAAACTTAAAAAATATTACTGTTTTTTTATAACTCATAGAATTTCCTTAATAATAAAAGTTAATAAATTTAATAAAATTTCTCTTTAATTATAAAAAGTTATTGATCTGAAAAAAAGGTAATTAAATAATTTTGGATGCTTCTGATAAGATATGCTTAATTATTGAGCTAATTTTTAAATTTTTATAAAATTTTATCAATTTTTTTCGTCGTATTTGATGCAATTTTTCTTTAATTTATAATCAATTCAGCAGAAAATTAAAAAGAAATGAACATTTTTAAAAATAATTTATAACCCATAAAATTTCTCAATAATAAAATAAATAAATTTAAAAATATCTCAGTTATTTTAAAAACAATCATATTTACCGTGGCAAACGATCATTGAAAAAAATTAAAATATAAATAAATAATGAAAATTATATAAAATTGAATTCAACAGGAAATGTGCAGGGGTGGTAAGATAAGAACTCGGCTAAATGGCAGTCAACTTTTGGAAGTTTGCTTTGAAGCAGGATTGCTCACTGAAAGCATCTAAGTTATTAAAGTTGGCTGAATTCAATGAGCAAATTAGTGGCAGCCCTTCTTATCTTAAGCATGTTGCTTTTCTCTCCTTTTAGAGGCACAATTTTTCAAAAATTTATTAAAAATCAAGGAAAGGAGAAAATTGAAAATTTTTTATATGTATATGTAGAGGTGACTTTATTCTATATCCTAAAAATATTTCTAAATTATTTAGACAGCTCTAAAAAGTTTTTCCTAGGCCTAATAATTGATTGAAAAATTGGCGGCAGTGAGGTAGGGCACTTCCATCATTTTGCAGTCTGCTCGCTGAATTCAACGTTCTTATCTTGAGCCGCCTCATTTTCAGCGAGTAAACTACCATTTGGTAGCGAGCAAACTTCCATTTGGCAGCGAAGTTGGTTGCGCATCTTATCTTAGACTGAAAGCAGTCTGCGCCGCCTCATATTAATGTTTTATGATTATGTACAATAGTTTTAGTTCTTTTGATTAAAGTTATAGAAAACCCCAAGCCCCACCCCTTATTGTTTTGTATTGAATTCAAAAAAATTGGGGAAAATGTGCAAGTTTGGCAAACTAGCATTTAAAATTTATTTTTTTTTAAATTTATTAATTTTTTCTCCTTATAATCTCGATGATACTTTTTTTTATTAAATTATTTACAATTCAACTAAAAATTCTATATATTTTTATAACCCATAAAATTTCCGTAATAAAGAAATCAAATAAAATTTCAAAGATTCATCTTCATCAGTAGAAAATGACCATTCTTTTATATTTTTTTTTCGCTTTTTGCCTCGTATATTTTTCAGAATTTTCCTGAACTCAATGATCAACAATATGGAGTCTTCTACAATTGGAATTGGATAAAAAGTACCAACAAAATTGAACATAAAATATAATCTATTTGTCACATTTTATTTAATAAAAAACTTTTAATTAATATTTGTATTTATTAATCACTATTCATAATAATTTTATTTTTAATAAAAATTCTTTCATATTCAATTTTCATTTATTTTTTTATAATTTATAATTTTTTAGCGATCTTCGTGATGAATTTCTTATTATAATGATTAGAAAATTATTGTAATTTTATTAACTTTCTTATTAGACAATTTTATGGGTTGTTAAATTTAATTGAAGATGACCAAAAAGTAGACTGTAAAAATAATTCTTAATTTCATTGTAATTTTTTTTATTTTAAATAATTTTTGTACGTGCCATCCCTCGTAATATTTATTATTTTAATATTTCAAACTTTTAATTCTGTCCTAATTTTAAATATTTATGAGTTGCAAAATTTCAGTCTTTTTTAATAATATAAAATTATTATATTTTAACAAAAGCTGATTCTTCGCTTTTAAAAAATCTGTAAAAAAATAAAAAAATAAACCCATAAATTATTTTTAAATTAAAGAGGTAAATATAATAATTTTTTGAATATCAAATAAATATTCTTAATGACGATCATGCACGCAATTAATAAAAAAAATTATTATTAAAAATTTTACATAAAATTAGTACTAAAAATTCAAAATAGTTTAATGAATTAATTGTAAAATATTTTTTAAAACCCTATTTATATATAAATAAAAGTACAAAAAAAAACAAAAATGTAAAATTCTCCATGAAATCCATTACTCAAAATTTTCGTCCCATGAAAATGGGACCTCCAATAATTTGATATGAGGTCTTCATGGCCCTTAAAGATAAAGTCATCACAAGCAAAAAATCAACAATTTGGCTGATTTATTTAAAAAAGTTTAAAAAATTCATTTATAGGTTGCAGCCAGAAGGCACAAGAGAAATTAATGTTTCCTCTTATTTTTCTTCTTGTTTCGTCCTCCATTTTATTTTTTTTTGTGAAAAGAGAAGGTAGAGATAATTAGTGGAAATGTAACCCATAAAAAATTGAGGATT
This sequence comes from Pratylenchus scribneri, assembly GCA_030063045.1. Classification (NCBI taxonomy): domain Eukaryota; kingdom Metazoa; phylum Nematoda; class Chromadorea; order Rhabditida; family Pratylenchidae; genus Pratylenchus; species Pratylenchus scribneri. The sequence goes on along the minus strand of JAQSEB010000107.1, from coordinate 522,505 downwards.
TCTGTATTATTAATTTTAATGGAATTTTATTCAGAATAATTAAAATGAAATCCTTTTTTGAGTTCAAAATGAACAATTATTATTAAAAATTTGTAAACAAAAATAAATTGAAATTGACTAGAAAATTCAAACTAAATTTTTTACTCAAAAATAATATATGGGAAATTAAAAATAGAGCCCATTAATTTTTTTTATCTAACTCTAAATTAAAAAAATATTTATAAAAATTTAATGTCCCATTCTCACCCGAATGCCAAATTTTGCGGCCATCACTGCTTGGTTTGTACTTTTTGCTCCACAAAATCTTTTGAAGGATTTGCTCATTATCATTTCACCCTGTTTTGGAAATCGTTCCACATAGCAGACCTTTAATACCACATAAATTTTTTCCGATAATTTGGTATTTAATATCTAATTTTTTTTTCAAAATTTTCATAAAATATATCTGCTTCGGGATCCAAAGAAATTTAAATTAAAAAATAGCATATTGATCAAGCTAAAAATTTGAGGAGGCCTTAACAATTTGGCTGATTTATTTAAAAAAGAAAGGAAAATTCCTTTTTATCTATCACACTTTTTCTTATGCTACCTTCTCTAGAATAGAAAAATTGAAAGAGGGAAATGTAATATATAACTCATAAAAAATTGAGGATCTTTTTATTAATAATCTTAATTGAATTTTATTAAGTATGCTTAAAATTAATCAACCAATTTCTTCAATATTTATTAAAAAATGTAAAAAAATAAAACTAAAAATTTATTTCTTAATTAATTTAATCCTATAAAATTGTTTTATAAATTCCCAACTAAAAAATTTATTGAAATTAATGAGGAATTGTTCTTTATCTTATTATATGGGAATATTTGGTATCATAACTCACAACTTTTGGCAATGACATTCAGCGTGCCGAAAAGATTGGCCAAATTATAAGCAAATTCCCTATTTTTTGTTTTCATTAATGAAGTGAAATTTAGAAAAATATTTTTTCAAACATAATTCAAAATTACAATTATATTTAGATTGAAAAATTTCACTAGATTTAAAAAAAGGTTTTGAAATCAAGGATCCTACAAATTTTGTTAAAAAATTAGCACATGAATTCCTTTTGGATACTTTTGAAAAAGACATGCTTAAATTTGCAAGCTAGCATTTAAATTTGTTTATTTTAATTTTGTTGTTGAAATTTTTACTTAAATTTTTGATGAAATTTATCTTAAATAAATTATAAAGTAATTCCATTAAAAGTTATAATATTGTTTATAAACCTACGAGCGTTGGGATGCCGCTTCGCGGCATCCCAACGCTCGCTAAAACTTTAAAATTAAAATGATGAATAGCTTCAAAATCTCATTATCAGATCTATTTAAATGGAACAATGGAAAGCACAAATATAACTCCCTTATATTAGTTAGATTTTATTGGAAAAATTAGCTTGATTTATACTTGATCATCACCTCCGCTTATATTTAATTTATAATCTTACTTTTATTTTATTCATTCATACATTAAATTTCCATCCATTCATTCCGAAAATCATTGACCATTCTTGGTTTTCTATCCTTCATTCTCGGCTTTTTCTTTCATTTTTCACCATTCCCGGCTTTTTATCCTTCATTCTCGACCATTCCCGGCTTTTTATCCTTCATTCTCGACCATTCCCGGCTTTTTATCCTTCATTCTCGATCATTCCCGACTTTTTACCCTTCATTCTCGACCATTCCCAGCTTTTTACCCTTCATTCTCGACCATTCCCAGCTTTTTACCCTTCATTCTCGACCATTTCCGTTTAATACTTTTTATTCTCCATCATTCCCGTTTAATACCTTTTATTCTCCATCATTCCCGTTTAATACCTTTTATTCTCCATCATTCCCGTTTAATACCTTTTATTCTCCATCATTCCCGTTTAATACCTTTTATTCTCCATCATTTCCGTTTAATACTTTTTATTCTCCATCATTCCCGTTTAATACCTTTTATTCTCCATCATTCCCGTTTAATACCTTTTATTCTCCATCATTTCCGTTTAATACCTTTTATTCTCCATCATTCCCGGCCTTATATTTATACCTTTCATTCCCGATCATTTCAGTTTTATTTCCAATGAATTAAATGCTTAAGGGAGCGCCCGGTCGCCGCTGCGCGGCTCCCGGCCGCTCCCGAGTACCTTTCATTCTCGACTATTCCTGGCTTTTTTCTTTCATTCTTGACTATTTACGGCTCTTTACCTTCATTCTCGACTATTCCATGCTTTTAACATTTCATTCTCGATCATTCCCGTCATTTTCCATTTATGTTCTGGGTATTTAATACTTCATTCTCGTCAAATCCTTGAATTATCCCCCTCATTTTCAATAAATTCTATCATTTCCCCATAATTCTCAATACTCATTCCATGATTTACCCCTCTTTCCCATCTAAATATACTTAATAATTACTCATTCCCGATTTTTCCTTTAAAATTATTATCGATATTCAATGTATTAAATGTTTAAGGGAGCGGCCGGGAGCCGCGCTTTTTTGCTTATTTTAATTATTTTTCTTTAATCAATATTCTTTAAGCCGATCTTTATATTTTCCATTTTTTATTTGTTTCACAATCGGCTCTTTCATTAATAATAACCAAAATGTTTATCATTTAATTTATGGCAATATTTTTAAAAACGTTTTGCTTTCATTCTAAAATAATTATTTTTTCTTTATATTTTATGTTTAAAAACTCTTTTTCTTTATTCCTTTACTATTTCATTTATTTTTGGATTTTATTTCATAATACAAAACGCCAAAGTTAAAATATTCAAATGTCAATTTGTCCCGGAACTCTCCATTTAATATATTTAGATAAAATTTCCGTAATAAGGAAAGTAAATAAATAAAACTAATTTCGTAATGATAAAATGATTTTACAAAACGACCAACGAAAAATTTAACAAAAAATAAAATAAAAAATGCAAATAACATAAATTAAAGGATTTAGATTTTTGTAATAAATTAAAAATAAAAGTATTAATATTCTAGAAATAAATCCAAAATTTAGATTGATATGCGCACAACGCAGCTTCCATTTTATTCAATCTCAGCATTAAAAGATTCCCCTATTATTGAGCATGCGTTCAAGAAAATTGTAAGATTTATATAACGAAAAAGTAAGACGGAATGCTGCAGCTGGACTGAATTGAAGCTGATGAGGTTGAATTTTATAATTTTTCTTTTAATTTATAATCGATTCAGCTGCAAATTTTATAGAAATGAAAATTTTTTATAAACCATAAAACTTTCCTAGGGAGGAAGAAAATAAATTTAAAAATTTCTTATTGATTATAAAAAGAATTGATTTCAAAATACGTTGAAAAATTTAATATAAAATAAAAAATTAATAAAAATAAATGAATGAATTTTTGGGGGAGTTAGGATGATTTTGGGTGAGAAAAAATCTGGAGATGAGATAATTAACCAAATTTATTAATTTTGCTTCTTTTTTTATAATTCATAAAAATTTCTAAATAAGAAATTATATAAATGTAAAAATCTTTTAGTAATTATAAAAAGGTTCTGTGCATTTCGATCAAAATGGACGATTAAATTAAAGTTTAAAAAATAAATAAATCTAATTAATACAAATATGCTAAAATGGAGGACACGATTCGAGTAATTTTTTGGTCCAATGATTTGCAGATAAAAAGCTTATAATTCGTTTTGGATAGTACTCACCAAAAGATATGCTTAAATTAGTGGGCCAAATTAAAATTTTTATCAAAATTTTATCAAATATTTTTCTCGTATTTTATCCATGTTTTCTTTTATATTTAATTCAATTAAAAAAGCCGCCCTTTTAAATTTGGTATTGGGATTTTGGATGCTAACTATTATTTATGCCGATTTTTGGTGCAAAATAAAAATCCTATTAGTGAAAAGAGAAGATAGAGAAAATTAAGAGAAATATAACCCATAAAAATTTGTGGATATTATTAATTTGAATGAAATTTTATTCAAAAATAATTAAAATGTTTACCAATATGTGGATCAATTATTAAAAATTTAATAAACAAAAAATTGAAACTAATTTAAAAAATTCTTCTCTTATTAGTTAATAAAATTGGCAAACGTGCAGAAGTGTGGTCCCTCCGGGTTTTGAATTTAAAAATAAGGGAAACAATTTTTTAGAGGTAATTTGATGCGCTGAACTCGAATCTGAGCTCGGATTTTTTATATCTTGCAATCTTGGTAAGATAATGCCAACTCTTACCAAGAAAAAGCATAGGGGGGACCAAGGGCATTTTTGGTGAAAATTTTTACTGAGCCAAATAATAGCTCATTTAACGCGGCTTGTTGAGCTGAATCTAATGGTACTATTTGTAATGAATAATATTACATGTTAAGCAAGATAGATGTCCAAATACCTTACCAAGATCAATCATTCTTTTGGTCATAACTTACCTACATTGCAATATTATTCAATAAAAATAGTACCATTAGATTCAGCTCGACGAGCTGCGTTAAATGAGCTATTATTTGGCTATGTAAAAATTTTCACCAAAAATGCCCTTGGTCCCCCCTATGCTTTTTCTTGGTAAGAGTTGGCATTATCTTACCAAGATGGCAAGATATAAAAAATCCGAGCTCAGATTCGAGTTCAGCGCATCAAATTACCTCTAAAAAATTGTTTCCCTTATTTTTAAATTCAAAACACGGAGGGACCACACTTCTGCACGTTTGCCATAAAATTTTTGCTCAAAAATAATTTCCTATAAACTATAAAAATTCTTGAAGAAATTTGAAGAAATGTAATCCATATAATATTGTGTACTTCTATGTTATTAATTTTAATGGAATTTTTTTCAGAATCAATAAAATGGCTAACAGAGCCGCGAACAATTATTATTAAAAATTTTATAAACAATAATTGAAATATCTTTTAATAAAAATTTTTGCTCAAAAATTATTAAAATTCCGAATAAAAATTCTTTACAGGCCAGTTTTTGTTTCAAAATAAAAATATTGTTCCCTCTTGCTCTCTTCTTTGTGAAAAAGAGAAGATAGAGAAAATTAAGAGAAATGTAACCCATATAAAATTGAGGACTTCTATATTATTAATTTTAATGGAATTTTAAATAAACTAAGTTTTTAAAGAAAAAATTAGGGGAAATATAACCCATAAAAAATTAATGCTTTCTATATTAGTAATTTTAATGGAATTTTATTCAGTATGTTTAAAATGATTACCAGATCCATACAATAAAACAATTGTTAAATCTGATGATCAAAATTCAGGGACCAAGTTACAGAATACGGCATTCAATTTTTCTGCATCATCTGCCGTTTTCGATTTTAAATTAATTTGAAATTCTTCCTAAAAATTTGAAACTTTTAAAAATCAATTTATAATTTATTTTATAATAAATAAATTTCACTTGTTGAAATAATAAATTTATAATGAATTAGAAATTTTTCGTAGGTCGGATTTTTGACAAATGCATAATTTACAACCGATTTTAGTCGAGATAATAAAATTGAGTAAATTTTATTAGTAGCTCGTCATAAAATATAGTAAAAAAGCGTAAAATATGAAGGATAAAAATTAAGCTCCATTTCAGATAAAGGAGAAAGGACACATTAATTCCTTTGGATACTTTTGAAAAAGATATGTTTAAAATCTAAACCAGCATTTAAATATTTATTTAATAAAATTTTATTAAAAATTTTCTCACAATATTTTTGAAGAAATTTATCTTTAATAAATCGTAAGCAATTCCACTAAACTTTTTATATATTTTTATAACCCATAAAATTTTCTTAATAATAAAAGTAAATAAATCAATTTGGCAATGATTATAAAAAGAATCAAATACAACAATGGGCGTTGAAAAATTTAAATACAAAAAATAAAATAAAAAAAAAGTGCAAATAACAGAAGAATGTAATTTTTTTAATAAATTAAAAATAAAATAATAATAATATTAGTAAAATTAAATATATATTACTTATATTAATTATGATTGATATAGCTCGAAACCTGAATTATGTTTATGCGCATTTTTATTTAAATCTTTTATAAACCATAAGGAAGTAAATATAAGTAAAAATTATTTTTGACATGATTATAAAAAGAATGTACAATAGTTTCGCCAGTAATAATAAAATATAAATAAAATAAATGCCATTAATATAAATAAAAATTCCGGCCATATTTTCGTCCCGATCTGATAAAAACATATGAATTCGGAAGTTTCTCAAAATTTATGCAAATTATTGAGGCAAATTTTTTATTAATAATTTTTCAAATCTTTTTCCTCGTTTTTCCAATTTTTCTTACATAATAAAATTTGTTTTATGAAAAGTTGAGTCTAATTTTAGGACCATGGTAAGAAAAAATGCTAATGGATTTTTTTGGTTGCTTATTATCCAATAACAATTGGGCAAAATAAGAAGGAAAAAAAGAGCCACAATTTGATTCTTTGGTCAATGAAAAGTCACATGAATTGAATGATTTTCAAAAAATATTTGCTAAAATTGGCAATCCAAATATAAAATTTATATTTATTTTTAAAGGTTTGATTTTTGCTTCTTTTTTCAATTTTTTCTAATTATTTTTGATTAATTAAGCAGAATATTTTATAAAATTTAGAATTTTTTAAAATAAAAAACATTTTTATAACCCATAAAATTTGAAAAATAATAAAATAAATAAATGAAAATAATTTTTTTAATGATTCAAATTATTTAAAAATTTATTTAACATTAAAATTGACATATATCAATTCAACATTTTCCATTTTGAAGAAAAAATTAGCCGGATGGACATTGATTTAGCATTGAAAAGGGTTCAAATGGAAAACAACGAATTGAGCCCGGAAGATATGCTTGAATAGGTGAAAAAATTTAAGAAGACGGTCAAAGTTATGGAAAGTTGATGGAATTGGAGAAATAATGCTATGCCGAAAAGCTCAAATTCCATTTAATATTATTTAATATTTTTTATATATTTTTTAAATTTATTCCAATATTTTATCGAATTTTTATTTTAAAAATTCTTTGGAAAGATTCGTTGTTGTAATTAAAGTCCATTTCCATTCTGTTCCATTTTTACATGATTCACGATAGCCAGAGCATTTATTCAATGAAAGAGCGTTTTGATTCCACCTTCTCATTCTCCATATCAACATCAATGACATTTTTGGCACAACCAATTCCATTTTTCATGTGTCATTCTTCACACACACACACATTCTTATTTTATAATATTTTATTATTCATTCTTTATTTTCATTCCTTCCTCTGATTTATATTTAAAAAAAAGCCATCCTTTTAAATTTCTCAAAAATATTTACTCAATTCTAAATAAAGCAAAATATATTTAATTTATTCTAAGATGATTTTCAAATCTATTTGCGGAACCCGAGTGGATAAAGTAAGAAAAAATCGTGATAAAAAGTAAATAAATAATTAGAGAGAGTTACTTTTGTTACCCTTATTTAGGATCGTTTTTGGAAAATAGTAATATTCGGAAAAAAGACCATCGATTCATTCAATAACATTTTGGCACAAATTGCACATTTTTACCCTGTCAATGCTTAATTTTATGTTTGCATGTTAACATTTCATGCACTTTTGTTGCAATAAATAATTGCTATTTACTTAAAAGCACTTTTTGGCTTATTTTTTTAAAGTCGGCATTTTCTTGGTAAAAGTCGGCATTATCTTACCAAGACGGTAAGATATGGCAAAATGGATGTCAGATTCGTGTTCAGCACCCCAAAAAACCCCCGGAAATCAATTTTTGAAAAATTAAAAAAAAATTTTTTTTGGGACCCCAATTCGTAAGGATTACCTTATGGCCAATGTTTTGGCCATTCTTGGCTATTTGAAACGGATTCATGCACTTTATTTGCCCTACCTGATCGTTCAGGTGTCTCTTTCAAATTTTTACCTACATTTATTTCTCCCCTCATGTCAGGCAATTATAATTCTGCTCACTTTGGCCACTTGGATTTTGTTTTCTGTCGACGCGATCATTAAGGCAATTAATGCACCAGATTATGCTGCTGCTTATTATGGCCCTGGTATTAAGGTTGATCCCATTTTGGCTGCTAAGTCTGCTCAAGCTGCAGCAGGTTTGTTAATAAAGCCTTTTGGAATGGCCATATTAATTTATATACAACCTTTAAAGGACTTCGAGAAGGGGCTATTTTTGCTCTTATTATCGTTACGATCGTGAGCATTGCTTATTTGGCTATTGACGCTTTCTTCTTCATTGTTTTCTTCGATGCTTGGCGATTCATCAAATCGGATCGGGGAGATGCCAACAATCGTCATTTGCCATGCGGCGTCATTGGTAATCAACCAACAATGATGGGAGCGACTCAACCAAAAATTTGAATTGATTGCCCCAGTTGATGGCAAAAATTTGAAGAAGTAAAAAAAAGATTGATGATTTTGATGGAAAAGAAATTTATTTGTCGACATTATTGATGAAATTTTTTGGTTCAATATTTAAGTAAATAAAATTTTCATCGCCCCACTTGATTTTTATTGCAATAAATCCTCCTATTAAAAAAAACAAAATTTTAAATGAATTTGTAGCAAATTCTAATGGCATATTTTTTAAAGTTAAATTCTTTCTAGACGTTCTCAATTTCATTCAATTATTCAAACGATCATAATGATCAACATTTTTTATTTTAACTCAATTAAATTTGATCAAAAAAATTAAAAAAAGTTTTATACATAATAAAAATTAAAAAATAATTTCAAGGCTCTAAAATATTTGATGTATTTTTTATTTAAAAAAAATTGGATGGAATTTCCGTAATTTTCTGTTTTTCCCCATTGCAATTACATTCATTTATTTAATCCATCGCTGCCAACATTAATTCTACTTCATTTCTCTCCGGATATGATGCCTGTGCCCCGTGTTTTTGCACGGAAATTGCCGCAATATGGACGGCTTTGCGAACGCACTCAACCACCGAATTGGCCTCCTCATCAATTCCCATATTTTTGATGCTTCTGGCCAAGAGGAAATGGGCTAATGAGCCACAGAAACAGTCACCAGCGCCCTTGAAAATTAATTTAAAGATTATTTAAATGATTTTTCACAAATATTTTAGCATCTCGTAAATTGTTTTATTTATTTTCGAATTTATTTAAATTCTAATCTTTTTGTTATTGTATAAAATTAATTTAAAAAGCGAAAATCGAAATTTAATTTATCAAATTAAAAAATATTGAGAAACAAAATAATATTAAAATTTAAAAATAGTTTTTAAATGATCTAAAAAATAATAAAATTTCAAAATAAAATAAAATAGAATTATTTGCATCCCATAAAATATTTTTATCTATTTTTTAATATTGAATGAAATACAAATAATTATCATGGTTTTCAAAAATGGCATTGTTTATTAAATATTATTTAAATAAGATTTTAGAAATTAAATATGATGAAAACAAATGGCACATAATTTAATTTGTGCTTAATTTTGAAAAAAATTAACTTTTTGACCAAAAAATTAGCCATAAAATCTATTAAGAATTTTTTACACTTACCACAGTGTCCACTGCTTTTACTTTTGGTGCAGCAACTTGGTCCAATCTGATTTGGCCATTTTCCATCTTTTGTGCCACCAATGCGCCTAAATGTTTGGATAAATTTTGGAATTAAATATTTAAATTTTTACCTTTTGGGCCAAGTGTAATGATCACAATTCGGGGGCCAAGTTCTAGAATTCGTCGAGCACATTTTTTCGCATCCTCTGCCGTTTTTAATTCCAAATTGGTCAGAAATTCTGCCTAAAAATTTGAAAAATCGAAATTCTTAGAAAATAAATTTAAAAAAAAAATAAAAATTAAACACATAAAATATTAATCTAAATTCTTAAATATAAAAATTATTTTTTTAAGGATAATTTATAATTTGTAAGACGCTATATTTTTTCAAAAAAATAAAAATTTAATTTTAGTTAAATATTAAAAAAAAAAGAATTGCCTCATTTTCGTTGGCACAAACAATATCACAATTGGACAAAATGCTTCGATCCATTTTTTCCATGGCTGGTGCCGGGTTCAAAAATGTAGTGACTGAAAAATAAGAAAGTGGAATTTATAAGTGAATATGACTACAACTTACAATTAATAAAGCTAATTTCTTAGTTAAATATATATTTTATTTTTAATTAATTAAAAAATATTAATTACAAATTTTTCGTTTAAATTTTATAACCCATAGATTGTATCCGAATGAAATGAAATATTTGGGCAATTAAGAATTAAAATTTAAAAAATTTTATAAATGTAAAGTTTTTATTAAAAAAAAAATTTAAAATATAGAAACAAAAAATTCCTACACACCTCCATGTGCCTTTGCAATGCGAAATGCTTCCAAATTGCCGGCTTGATCAATTTCCTGTTGGCACATTATCATTTTGGCATTGGCAATCACCGATTCCAATTCCCTCGCTCTTTTTGCACCCATTTGTTCATTGGCACCAAGAGTGACGATTATATTATTTTCGCCTGAAATTTAATGGAAAATTTAAAAATTTTTACATCTCATAATAATTTTCATATAAAAAGAATTAATAAAACAATAAAAAATATTCTTAAATTAAAATAGGCTCTGAGAACGAGTTCAAAAATATTGTTAAAAATTAAAATTTTAAATTATATAATTTTATTAAACTATTTTTTGCCTCCTACCTTCATCATTAACTGTGACGCATGCTGTGCCAGTGGAATGACCTTCCAGCGTTAAAATGTGCGAAATGTCAGCGCCACTTTCGGCAATGGATTTTCGATTGTATTCTGCAAATATGTCATCGCCAACATAAGCGGCCATTGCAACCTTAAATCGGAAGGAATAAATTAAAAATAAATTAATTTTAAAGAATAAATTTTGCTTAAAATTATTTTTTAATAAATTTTAATTTTTTTTAGAAAAATTAGTGTTAAAATTTTTTTTGGTTACATATTTTTATAAATTAATAAACCTTTATAATTTAATAAGTGCAAAAACAAAAATTCCCGAAATTCATAAAATTAAACAATTCATATCAATTCCTTTAGAAAATTTTTGTCCTATAAAAATGGGAGTTCCAAAAATTTGATGTGGGGTCTTCAAAAAAGGCCCTCAAGAATAATTCACCAAAAGCAAAAATCTAAAATTTGTCTGATTAATTTAAAAAAGAATGGAAAATTTCTTTATGGGTTGCAGGCAAGAAAGCGAAAAGTGAAATCAAATGTTTCTCTTTCACCTTTGTTACTTTCTCTTTTACTCTCTTCTTTATGGAAAAGAAGATTGAGAAAATTAAGGAAAATGTAACCCATATAAAATTGAGGAATTTCATTATTATTAATTTTATGAAATTTTATTCAGAATTATAATAAGTGTTATTCCAATAATTAGAAAAAATTTGAAAAAAAATATAATTTAAAATTTAATTTCTTAATTAATTTCTTAATTAATTTTTTATTTTAAATTTATATAAATTTTCACAAATTCAATAAATATTTTCTTATATATTGATGTCTCACCCGAGTGCCAAGTTTTGCGGCCATCACTGCTTGGTTAGCACCTTTTCCGCCACAAAATGTTTTGAATGATTTGCCCATAATTGCTTCACCCGGTTTTGGGAATCGTTCCACATAGCTGACCTTTAAAAAAGTTGAAAAAATTTATTTAGAATTTAAAAGTCTGTAGTTAAGAAAATTCCAATTATAAAATGGCCGATATCTTATTGATTTTATTGAATTTTTTAAAATATTTTTTTGCTTAATTATTTCATTAAAATAATTTAATTTACTAAAAATTATTTTTTTTGCTATGGAATAATAAAAAAAATACATTTAAATATTTAAAATTTCGTAAAAATTAAATTCTCCAGTAAAATATTAAATAAAATTAAATTTTTTATTTTACCATATCTTGTATGATGTTGCCAAAAACGAGTAGGTCAAAATGTTGTTGTTCTGGTGAATGATTGACATTATTTTGGTGATTTTCAATGTGATTATTTATGTTGTTGGCAAAGCCGTTGCATTGTTCCATTTTCCCATTTTGTTGTTGCTGACTATTATTCACCATTTTTAATTCTATCTTATTATTAGCTGAAAATATTTTTAAAAAATTATTTTTTTACAATTTTTAGATTTTTCAGAAAAAAAATAAAAAAAAAATAAAATTTTTAGTCATTCTATAAAAAATTTTGTTGATTCATTCCATTGCATTCATTGACACATTTTAATATTTTTCAAATTTTTTGCCTAATTCCAATTAAAAATTTCCGGTCGCATTCATTCACGCGCGTGCTAGTGTGCCTATTTTCCCCACGATGCCATAAAATGGATGGCAAATAAATTTTTGTATTTTATCACAAAACTTTTGGGAAAAAAACATCCGCTTTAAGGGCGGCACTATTTTTTAGTGCCAATTTTCTTATAAAATGTTTTGTTGCATTTTGCACAAAAGTTAGAGTATAGATTTAAGAAGAAATAGGTTAATAATCATATTAATTTTTTAAAATTTTTACTAATAATTAGAAAAATGAATTTAATTTATTTCTGAAAAAAGATTTAATATTTTCAAAAATTCAAGTTTAAAAATTCGAAAAATTTCATTTTTTATTTTTTCCTTTAAACTAGAACAAAATAAAGTGACTCTTTAAGCGGAATTTTTTATCTAATTTTTTGGATAATGCACAAAGTCTTTCTAACTTATTTTGTCTCGCGTTCGCTCATTTTTGGATTTCTCCAAAAATATATATTAAGAACGGTTGACTGATTTGATATGTTGGGGTCAGTGGCTCTCGGGGGTTCACCATTCTCTTTTAATATTTATTACTAGTCCCATGTTTGTTGTTCAGTCAATAGTACTGTGGCTGTGGCTGTGGCTGCCAATTTGTAAGGGTCCAAAGGGCATTCGACTGGTTTGCTTTGGTGGAGAAAAGGGCGAGATGGAATTTTTAAGAAGGGAAAGGAATTATAAGAAGGAGAAAGAAGGAAGAAAATGATGAATAATTTGGCGATGATCGGACGGAATTTGGAATGCGATCGGCGTAAATATTTAATAGTTAAAAATAGGCGAATGAATGGTAGATGTTTAGAATAAGAAGAAACCGAGTTTTGTGTTTAATTCGAACCAAAAAAGTTCCCAAAATTGAAGAAATAATTAAATACTTTAATTATTTATTTTTTAGTTAAGTTAAACGATATTTCCATCAAATTTGCAGAGGAGTGTAGGAAAATTGAGTGCGTCTACTAAATTTGAGTCAATTCCAATTGAGGATGAAAGACAAGGTGGAGTTGAAGGTAAAAATTCTACAGGGAATCACATATTTAGGAATTTCAACAGAGGAAACATTCTTATGAAGAATTTGATAAATAAAAAATCTTAGGGATTGATTTTAAATTAAAAGAAAAATTTGAACCGTGTCATTATAAACGCAGATGGGGATGAATGAGAATAAAATCCTGAGAATTCATGTATTTTTTTTTTTGATAGGGATAAAATTTTCAGGGAACATTTTCTCTGAATAATTTGTATTTTTGGAAAGAACAATAACCAAGAAAATGGATTAATTGAGTCTGAAATTAAAGAGAAAAAAAATGGGAATGGAGCCAGCAGCCAAAACGTGATCCCCAGATTGGTTGATCACAAGATGAAAAGATCGAATTAAAGTAAATGTGTTGGAATGGAGAGGGGTCAAATTCCCCATCAATTCCAATCGAATTTTGCCCTTAAAATCGTTGGTGATTTATTGTTTCCTTTCCATTCCTAACAATTGGAGGGAAACTGGAAGGTTATTGGAACAGAATTGGTGAATTAAAAGAAAAAGGGAAATTGTAGGGAAGACTTGATCAATCAACAGCTATTTGAGGGCCTTTTTCTTCAATTAACCACAGATCAAGAAAGCCGCCCTTTGAAATTTGGAATTAGGATTTTGGATACCGACAACTGCTTATAGGCCGCTCTTTGGTGCAAATTTAAAATCCTGTTCCCTTTGTTTTCTTCTCTGTGAAAAGTGAAGATAAAAAAAATTTGAGAAAATGTAACCCATAATAAATTGTTGATTTCTGTTTTATTAATTTTAATAGAATTTTATTCAGAATGATTAAAATGCTGGACAATCACGAAAGCAATAATTATTTAAAATTTTGTAAAAAATTAAAATTAATCAAAAAATTCATCTAATTAATAAAAATTATTATTAAAAAATAATTTGTTCTGAAACCCTAAAAATTCTGTTTAGGCCGTTTTTTGTGCAAAATAAAAATGCTATTCCCTTTTTCTTACTTCTTTGTAAAGAGAAGGTAGAGAAAAATTAGGGGAAATGTAACCCATAAAAAATTGAGGATTTCTTTATCATTAATTTTAATGGAATTTTATTAAAAATAATTAAAATATTACCGCACCAAAATCCAAAAGAAAAATTATTATTAAAAATTTTTTAAACAAAGTGAAATTAATTTAAAAAAAATTCATCTTTTAATAAAATTTTTGTTCAAAAATAATTTAAGTTCTATAAACTCTTAAAAAGTCTTGAAAAAAAGATAACCCATAAAAAATTAATGCTTTCAATATTATTAATTTTAATGGAATTTTATTAAAAAATTAAATGCTTTACCAGAGATGCGAACAATTATTATTAAAAATTTTGTAAACAAAAAAATGAAACAAAAATTCATTTTTTAATATAATTTTTTCTCAAAAATAATTTAAGTTCCGAAACCGTAAAAATTATGGAAAAATGGTAATTCCAATTTATGAATAAAGTAACTTTCTCAAAAAATTTGTTAATTAAAAATACTTGCATCTTTTTAAAAGTTGGATCTTGGATGCCAAGGAGCCGATTTTTGGTGAAATTTCCTTTTTGCTCTCTTCTTTGTGTAAAGAGAAGATGGAGAAAATTAGAGGAAATGTAACTCATAAAAAATTGTGGCTTTCTTTCTATTATTATTAAATTTAATGAAATTTTATTGGGAATAATTAAAAATGTCAGCGAGTCACATGCCAAATGAAAAATTATTAATAAAAATTTTGTAAACAAAAAAAATTTAAATTAATCAAAAAATTCATTTTTTAAAAACATTTTGATCAAAAATAATTTAATTTCTGAAATCCTAAAAATACTAGAAGAAAATTAGGGAAAATGCAACCCATAAAAAAATTGACGATTTCTATATTATTAATTTTAATGAATTTTTTGGAATCATTAAAATGCACACCAAGTCCATATACAAATTATTATTAAAAATTTTACAAAAAAAATGAAATCAAAAAATTCATTTTTTTAGAAAATTTTTGCTCAAAAATAATCAAAGTACTGAAACTGAAACCCAAAGTATTCTAGAAAAAATGGCCATTTGAATTTTTAAAAAAGCAACTTTCCCTTTAAAATTTTGTTTAATTAAAATATTTGTAGCTTTCTTTGTAGTTGGAAATTCATCATAAACAGTTCCGCTTGGTGTAAAATAAAAATATTGTTCCCTTTTGCTCTCTTCTTTTCTTTGTGAAAGGAGAAGATAGATGATAAATTAGGAGAAATGAAACCCATAAAAAATTGAGGATTTCCTTATTATTAATTTTAGTAATTTTATTTGGAATCATTAAAATGCACACCAAGTCCATATCCATTAACAAATTATTATTAAAAATTTTGCAAACAAAAAAAATTGAAATTTAAAAATTCATTTTTTAAGAAAATTTTTGCTCAAAAAGATGCTAAGTTCTGAAACCCTAAAAATTCTCAAAAAAATGGTCATTCCAATTTTTGTAATTTTTTAAAGTCGGAATTCATAAAATTTAATAAGACTAATAAATTGCAAAGGAGGTATTTTGTCCTTCGAGGATATATCGCTTTCTTTTCCCATAATGACAATTACTTAGCTGAGATATAAACAAAAACTTAATTCAAGTATAATCGGTAGTATTAAATTGGGAATTGGAAAGATAAAAATAAAATATTCTAAAATAACTGAATGTAAAACAGAAGATTATTGACGGAGGATTTTTGGACTCTATTAATTACCTTTGTGCCTTCATTTACCTTATCATCTTATCAATTTTTTATCAGAGAAGAGGGCAAAATACAAATTTGGTTGACTTTATTCCCAAATTTTTATGAATTTCCCCTTTTGTAAAAGAGTGGACTGTGAGATTTTTGGCCTTTGTTTTATTTGGGCAAAAATGAATATTCTTCATTTTATTACAATTGATGCAATAAATTTACTGATATTTATTTCTCTCTACAAAATTTTACATGGTCATAAAAATTTTGAGGGAATTAGTGGGGAAAACATGCGAACATTTTTGATGGAAAAATGAAAGGGAAAATTGGGAGAATGGGTCGATTTGAGAAGATGATGATTTGAATGTGAATTTTGATGGTAAAATTAAGTACTAAATTTTATGCGAGTCATAAAATCTAGCAAAAATTTGAGGTAAAATGAAGAACAAAAATCGAGCCATCATTTTGATGTCCTGTGTCTGTGATCAGGGAAAAGGCACATGAATTCCCATTGAATTTTCAGAAAAATTAAACTGCTAAGGAAAAATTTAATTTTATTTATTTATCAAAGTTTTTTGAAATCTTTTTTTTTCTCTATTGGAATTTATCCATAAAATTTGCAAATTAATGCAATGAAAATTTTTTAAAAATTTGTCATGACTGTTAAAATTCATAATAAAAATTATAGTTTTTAAATTTCTTTGAATGATCATAATAATCTGAAATAATTTATTCCTTGACCGTGATCATTAAAAAATTAAAACATTAAAAATAATGCAAAAATAAAATACCTAATAAGGAAATTTCTTAATTATAATAAATAAATAGTATAAAATGATCGATAAAAATCGAGTAATTTTTTAGTCCGGTGATAAGAGAAAAGGCAGATTTTTTGGTTAAATGATTTTCAAAAAGACAAATCTTTTGGGACCACCATTTTTTATTCTAGTTTATTTCAAATTGCGATTTTGGCTAAATTCAATAGACAATCAAAAAAAAAAATAAAATCAAATTTTTTCCAACAATTTTAAGCAACCCATGAAGGGATGCGGTTTGAAAAATTGGGGTAAATCCATAAGCGTCCCCTTGCACGGAAATCTTTAGTAATAGGTCGAATAGACGGTGACTAGTGATCAAAAGTACATAAATTGTAAATTCCCTATGAAATGAATGCTCTTCAAAAAGATATAATTAAATTTGCTGAGAAAAATTTATATTTTATACTTATTTATAGTAATTATCTGATATTTTTTCTCTATTTTGCAATTTATTCTTAATTATCTACAAACTAATTTGTCTGACAATAAAATAAACATTTTGAAGAAAATTAAAAAATTTTTCATAACCTATAAAATTTCACAATAAAAGGAAATAAAAAATCATAGAAATTTCTTTCAATTATTAAAAAAAATTTCTGTGATGATAATCACTTATCATTAAAAAATTAAAATATAAAGAATTGAATAAAAATGTAATTATATTAAAAATTTTCTTAAATAAAATAAGTAAATAGGACTAAATTAAGGGCGAAAATTAAGTCATATTTTGTTTCCATGATCAGATAAATAGCATTTGAAATTGGAATTATTTTTGGATGCTTATCAAAAAATGCGGCTTAATTAGTTGGCCAAAATATTAAATTTTATTACAATTTTAACAAAATTTTTTCTTCGTATTTAATGCAATTTTTTATAAATTATAAACAATTCAGTTGGAAATTTTATAATTAAAATTTTTAAAAAATTTTTATAACCCATAAAATTTCCTTAATAAGGAAAGTAAATAATTAAAAATAATTTCGCAAAATTATAAAAAGGATTTGTTAAAGCAGTCATTAAAAAAATAATATAAAAAAAGGCAAATAACATTAGCATAAATAAAAGAAAGTAGGTTTTTATTAAAAATAAAATTATTTAATGTATATTCCATTTTATTCCATCTCACATCAGAAGTAGTTTGAAAATTGTCCTATTATTATTGACAGTGTTTTCCTGTTCCAACTTTTTTCAATCTGTTCTGTTCCTGTTCTGTTCTCGGACCATGGAACAGTCTAATTGTTCTGTTCCTGTTCTCTGTTCCAACTTGGAACAGGAACAGGAATAGGAATAGGAACAGGAACAGAACAGATTTTCTGTTCTTAAACTGTTCCAAAGGACAAAATTTTTTTCAAAAAATTTTAGAGAAAATTTTAATTTTTTTTTTATTTTTTTCCCTCAATTCTTAATAAAAACGTTAAAGAGAAGTAAACGAAGGCAAGACAACTAAAAAGGAGATCATTTCATACATATCATCAACCATAAATCTTGCGAAATTTTCTTTTTGACCTAAAATATTCGGCGTAAAATGAACGATTCGGGTCCCGCTTTGATAATAAATTTCACAAAAAAAATTCAAGTCCTTAATTAATGCTTTTCAGGAACTAAACAACCAATCGGTGAGGTTGGGGAAAATGGGTGAATTCCCTTTCCCTAAACGAAAAATGTAAAAAAATTAAATGGTGATCCTTTAGTTTATATATTTAGATCCAAATTTTTGGCCATATTTTGGGTTGGCATCAGAAATTTGAGAAAGAACAAAATAAAAGCCCCAAGAAAATTCAAAATTTTTATTCCCTCCCCGGTAATTTCCCCTGATTTACGAGTTCCTCAGGAACAGTCTAGGAACAGCCAATTCTGCACTGTTCCTGTTCTGTTCCTGTTCCAAAAAATTTTCAAACTGTTCTGTTCCTGTTCTGTTCTAAATCATGGAACAGGAACAGGGACAGGAACAGGAACAGAACAGGAACAGGACAGGAACAGAACAGAATCAGAGGAACAGGGAAAACACTGATTATTGACATTAAGTTAAGGGAAAATTTTGAAAATTGTAGTGAAAAAAATAGAAGAGAAGGAACTGTGGTTAAATCTTGCATCTTTTAACAAAATATATTCTATAATTATGCTAATTATTATTATTAAAGAAGTCAATCAGTAAGGAGCAATTTGAATATCTACCGAAAATCTGCCAAATATTGACAAAATTTGTGCATAATGCTGACAATTACGGCGATGGTGATGGGAAAGCGGATCGAGTGGAAATGGTGCCAATACTGGACAAAACTGACGAGAAGGGCGAAATGATTGTTGTTATACAGCAGAAATGGGAATTGTGAAATGAATAATTGATATTGAGATTGAAAAGTTTCAAAATTGAAAAGATGTCTGTTTCCCCTATATAATTTTGCATGCTAAATTGAATTTGAATTTAATAAAATTGTGAGGATTTTATTGAAAATGAAAAATAAAATCATCGAATGAACTTTAAAGTGAGAAAAAGAAATTGACCGATGCTTTTTATCATCGCTACAATTGTGGATAAAGCATTTTTCTGTTTCGGTTACAAAAATACCGTCTATAGGGCAAGAATGTTCTTCTGGTTTTTTTCATTAAAAAATTTAAATAAAAATAAAAAGATAATTTTGCAATGATTATAAAAAGAATTCGCATCGGATATGTAATAAAATTAAAATAAAATAAATGCCGATAATAAAAAGAAAAAATGAAGAACAAAAGTCCGACCATATTTTGGTACCGTGATAAAAATTATGCTTAAATTAATTGAGCAGAATTTAAAGTTTTTAAATTTTTAATACTTATTCCTCCTATTTGATGCAATTTTTCTAAAATTAAATTCAGCTGAAAATTTTAGAAAATTTTAAATTTTATTTAAAATATACTTTTTATAACCCATAAGTTTTCACAATTAAGAAATAAATAAATTTTTTAAATTTTCTCAGTAATTATAAATAGTTTTTCGATTATGTGATCAATGAAAAATTAAAATATAAAAATTAAATAAAAATGCAAATGTAAGTAGATAAAACAGTATACTATAAAATACAGAATGAAAAATTTTTACTTGTATTTGATGCAAATTAAATATTATAATTTTAATCAATTCAAATTCAACTGCTATTTTTATATAATTTAAATTTTTAAAATTTTTTACAAACCATAAATTTTTAACAAAAACGTGAATAAATAAAATTAATTCATTAATAATTACAAAATAAGCACCCAATTTAAAATTGATTACTGATATGATCATTGAGAAATTAAATAAAATAATAAAAATTAAAATAATTCATTAAAAGAATATGAAAGAATTTTTATAAAATTAAAAAATAATTATAAATAGTTATAAAAGTAAATATATAATAAAATAATGTTCTTTATGATTATTCCCAATTAACAATATGTGATTCCATTTCCATCTTCTATTTCAATTCCAGCAGCAGTAGAGCTAGAAATTCTCCCCCTTCTTTAGTTGAGCATTGCGTTCAGAAAAAAAATGTGGAAAATGCACAGGGCAAAAGCAAGAGTATTAATAAAAGAATTGGCAATTGCCTTTGTGCTGAGGCTGAATCTTTGACAAGTGCATAATTTCCGCCACCATTTCCGTTGCCTCCGCCTGCCGCATATCGTTCACGCTCAAATTCCAGCAAAATTGGATCGTCCGGCATCAGAAATCTGTTCGGAATGATAAATTAGAATGGATGTCATTTTTCTGTTTATGTTATATGGAAATGAAAAATAATATACAAGAAAAATTCGAACTAAAAATCTAGCAATTTAGCCAATTGGCGGGAAGAAAAATACGTCAAAATTTTAAAAATTATGACATTAATTTTATTTCCGATTCCGAATTATATCAATTAAAAATATTTTTCACCTTTCATATATTTTTATGACTTAAATTTGACACCTGAAATGGGCCAACTCATCAAATTCGATGCCGGCAAAAATTGCATCAGAATATTCAATGTATGGCTCAACGGCAGTTACATTGTTGCACAAATGTCGATTAGTACAAATGCAGGTGTTCACACTTTGTCCAACCTTTTAGATTGAATTGATGGCTATAAATATTATGAAAATTTCCTATTGGAATTACCTCACAAAGTTGTGTTTCATTTCCCCAATTGGAAGAAGACAATTCGCTTTGGCCAGACTCGCTAGCTAACGCAGCCACATTCGTTTTTAGACCGAACATTTCTGTGCTGCTCAAATTGACACAACCACTCGTGTACAAAAAATAATCCTGCCTTTTATGTTGACCTGCAATTTTTGTAAATATTTTTTAAATGAATTTTGATTTTCATTCCGGAAAGAATTCTGATTTTCATTCCGGAAAGAATTTTGATTTTCATTCCGGAAAGAATTCTGATTTTCATTCCGGAAAGAATTCTGATTTTAATTCCGGAAAGAATTCTGATTTTCATTCCGGAAAGAATTCTGATTTTTATTCCGGAAAGAATTCTGATTTTCATTCCGGAAAGAATTCTGATTTTAATTCCGGAAAGAATTCTGATTTTCATTCCGGAAAGAATTCTGATTTTTATTCCGGAAAGAATTCTGATTTTCATTCCGGAAAGAATTCTGATTTTCATTCCGGAAAGAATTCTGATTCCTATTTTAATATATTCTGATTTTTGTTCTAAAATATAGGACTAATTTACTAAAATTGGATATATTTATTTTTATTACAGATTCTAAAAAATAAAAAATCTCACGCATATAGCAAAAATTTCCCCAACACATGTGGACTCGTTTCAATTCACAGCCAAATGTGCTCAAATTATTATAATCATCGTAATTCATGCAGAAAATACATCTTGAAAAAAAGGATTAAATATAAAATAATTAAATTTTTTTAATAAAATCCAACCTGACCATCCTTTTCTCTCTCCATTGCCTCAATGGGCCATTAGTCAACAATGGCATTGATGGAATGGGAATATCACCGCTCTGCTGCTGATATTGCTGGCCCAAATCATTGTTTTCCAGTGCATTTGAAAACCTTCAAAATTTATATGCAAATTTGTCGAGATATAAAATTTTAAAAAAACACCTCAAAATTGAGGAAATCAATGTGCAAAAAATGAGGACAATAGTAAATAATTTTTGTTGAAATAACTTGAAGGCAAAATTCATGGGAAAATATGGCGAAAACATTTTTTCTGGAGGCAAAATTTGTTGTTTCTGCATTTTTGTTGGCCATTTTGACGACCGTTGAAAATCATTATTATTAATTATTTTCGGCATTTTGTTGAGAAAAATGACGAATAATTCGGATTTATTTGTTGGATCAATTTTTGCTTAAAAAAAGGAAAATAAAATTAGACAATTAATTAAATTTGAATCTTTGGAATAAAAAAAATTTTAAAAAATTTTTTGTATTATTTAATTAATAAATTTTTAATAATTTTTTCTACATTTCCAAAAGACTAACTTAATACCTGTAATCAATTAGAATTGGGCATCGCAATATTATAGGCAGCCATATAGTTTTTTTTTTTTGAAAACCTTAAATTTAGTCTCAGATAAATCCAAAAATATAATTGATTTTTCTGCAAATTTTTTTCAATCGAAAAATTTTCGCTGAATTTTAATTTTGTGATGGATATCGCTGAATTTTATTTTCACCAAGTGTTCCTATATTTAGTATAGCCAAATTTGGACTTTGACCGGGTGAGTCTAGTCATCGGTTTCGCATTTCCATTGATAAACTTTTTTGGCCTTGACAATGACAATATACACGCGTGGGAATTAGGGCGGAATGGAATATGCGGAAGTCAATATGAATCCTGGTTTTATTAATAAGCCCAATGGGAATGCTAAATTTTTTGCAAATTCGCAACTTTTTTTTGGAATTTTTGAAACTAGAAATTTTTTATTGATTATTGGAATTTAATTATTAATATAAAATTTTGCTGAATAAATTATTGAAATGACAGAAAAGGTTATTCAATGGTTTATCCTAAAATCTTAAACCTTAAACCTTATACCCAATATATAAATATTTTTAAATATTATCAGCAGGGCGCATCATGTGATTATATTTTGGCTTTAATTTAACCAATTCTAACCCAATTTTGAACCATTAAACCAAAATATGTTTAAACCGTTTAATACCCATTAATTGTTGACCAAACCAAAATTTTAAACCGTTTAATACCCTTTAATTGTTGACCAAACCAAAATTGGTTTAAACCGTTTAATACCCTTTAATTGTTGACCAAACCAAAATTGGTTTAAACCGTTTAATACCCTTTAATTGTTGACCAAACCATGACAAATTATATACCATTCAATGCGTCTTGACCAGCTCTATCCAATTAGGGTATATATGGTTTGTGAATCATTATATAATTATATTAGCCTTATTTATTTTCTATTCGTCAAATTTATTAATCTCTTCGACAATTAGAGAAATTTATTCGACACATTAAATAGTACTAAATTTTCCAAAAATAAAATGAGGAAATGGGCTACATTTTGGCGGAAAAATCTAATCTTTGAGCTTTGACCTAGGACAAAAAAATGTTTTTCGTAATGTTTTTCCATGAATAAAGCCAATTTTCATTTGGATGAACAAATTTGACTTGGAGAAGAGGAAAACAATTTCCTGGTTATAATAATTTGGCCTAAATTCATTAAAAGACCAATGCATAAAATGGCGGATGAAAGAAAACCGCGGAAATTAGGTTGTGTAGGAAATAAGGGAAAGGAGTAGAAAATGCCGTGGGGGGGGGGGGGGGGGGAAGAATATTTCCAAATGAATGAAGCCAAATGCTTTGAGCAGAAATTGATGGAAAATGAAAAAAGGGTAAATGGAAGGGAGAAATTTGAGTAAAAATGATGAAAAATGGCGATGGAATAGGTTTGGTAGGAGGAAGGCTTGCTTAATATTAATTCGAATGGATTAAATAAATGGTATTTTATTTTAGCAGAAAAGCCCAAAAAATTTAAATTTTCGTTAATATTTTTTTTGTAAAATATGAATACCCATTCAAATTTTAGTGGCATTTATTAAATTTGAAAAATTTTCTATATAATATTAAGAGCCAAAATACGAAAATTTTTTAATTTTTGGCCTTAATTTTGTGGCCAATTGATAAATTCATAAATTTTAAATAAATAAATTTCTCTATGGAATAAATTTAATTCAATTTTAATTAATTAAGCTTTTTTATTCATAAAATATTAAAATATTAATTTTAAATTATTTAATAATTTGTTTATTTTATTTAAAGTATTTTTCATCAAATTTTTTATGTCTCAGGGAATTTAGGAGGGAAAAAATTTGTCGGGTCCATGGAATAAATTTAACTTTTAATTTAATTAATTTTTAAATTTATTTCAAGCTATTTTATTCATAAATTAAATTATTATAAATTTTAAGTTTAAATTCTTAATAATTTTTAAATTATATTTCAGTCATTTTTCTGCCAAATTTGTTGGGCTATAATGCCTTGAGAATTTACGGCGAAAAAACCTATGGAACTAAAAAATGATGATGCCTCAGGGGTCAGTGCGTATTGGTTTCGCCAATCTTTTTTGCTCATTTTTTTGGTCTCTTCTTTTTTTTGGTTTCCCGATAATTTCCATGGAAATGTGGATGCTTCGGAATATTGGGGGAAAGGAGGCCAAAAGCCAATACAAAATCTCCGCCCCAATTTTTTTCATTGTTTGCCAAGTGGATGAAAAAAAAATGATGAAGGTACAAAAAAATAATGAGAAGCCAAAGGAAATGTAAACCAAAGAATGACAAAAAAAAATAAAGGAGGAGAACTAATAATTATTTACTTGGGTGGTCGAAAAAATAAGCAATTCAAATAAAACGGAAATGACATTTACATTTTTTGGGGGATTAAACTTACATTTTTTCCCATATAATCAGTCAAGTTTTTGAAAATGTAAAAATTAATTGATGCTTTTTTGTCATTTTTTAAGTAAACCAAAAACTACAAAAAAATGATGATGGAGTTGGAGGGAGGACAACTTAATAATTAATTATTTGAAACGGACATATTAAACCCTTTCTTGGGTGGTCGAAAAAATCCGATATGCGAATGAAGAATGAACGGAAATGATGTTTTTTTTGCGGATTAAACACATTCATTTTTCTTAAGTGCAAAAAAATTAAAAATTTTTGTATTCTTATTCTTAAGGTTTATTTTCCATTAAATTAGTAAAAATTAATTTTGAAATAATACTTTTCTAACAAAATTTGATATACTTAAAATCAAGGGAAGATTCAAAGCATAAAAATCTAAAAATTTGGAGCATAATCTTGGGATATTTAAAAAAAAAAAAACAAATTGCCTTTTTAAAAATGATGTATTCGCAGGTTCCAAAAATAAAAATAAAATTTCGAAAATTTGTTGAACCTTTTAAAGAAGATTGAGTCGTCGATTTTAGAATTGAAACTAAATTGAATTTTTTTTATGTGCGCAATGCCGGCGACTATAGAAAATGCAATTTTCTACTTACTCACATCAGAGTGCTGAAAAAATCCCACGAATTGAGGCGCCGAGAATTTTTCTTTGAAGGTCTCTTCCCTCGCGCTTATTCGTCCTCTCTCTTTGGAAATTGAATTATTTTTGAGTGAGGCAATGACGGAAATCCGCACTTGGCAATTTTATTGAACGGTTAATGAGAAAAATAAAAGAAAATTTTTGAGCATTCTGCGGAAAATCAATTCCCTAAGGGCATAAAAAATTAATGGATTTTTCCCAATGAATTTGTTGTAGCCATTTTTGGAAGACAATGAAAGGCGAGGAAAGCATTCAATTTTAATATATTTTAAAGAATATTTAATTTAAATTTCTAATAAATTTATTAGAAAATAGGTAGGACTATATTTTTTATAGTGGGCTTTAAATTTTTCAAAAAAGAACCGAATTTTATGCATTAACAAATACTTCGACAATCTTTCTTCTCCTTTTTAAGCTTTAAAAATAGAATTATTTTGAGCGGCGCCAGCATCGACGGAAATCCGCAATTGGAACTTGACAATTTTATTTGAACGAATAATGAGAAAATAATGGAAAAAATTTGAAGGACGGATGAAGAAAATCCCTAAAGGAATAAAAAAAGTAATGAATTTTTTGTCAATGAGTTTGATGTGGCCATTTTTGGAAGAAAATGGAAGGCGGGAAAAAAAGGGAATGAATATTTTAAATAAATTGATTGGAGAATAGATAAGTCCGCATATTTTTATATTTAAATCTTTTTTTCCAGCATTTGAGAATTAATGAAACATTAATTAAATTGATTACAATATGGGTTGTTGCGGATTGTCTTATATTCTTAACAATCCACGATAAATAGATATTAATAAAACTTTCATAATTCATGCCATTGAATTAATCTCTGGCTACATGACACTTGGTCCAAAGACCATTTGGTCCAAAGGAATAAAAACTACCATTTGGTCCAAAGTAATAAAAACTACCTTTTGGTCCAAAACCATTTGGTCCAAAATTCATTTGGTCCAAAAGGCATAAAATAATCATTTGGTCCAAAATGGAAAATAAGAGCTATACTTGGTTAAATAAATTCCGATTTCAACTATACAGGGGTTTTCGACCATCCCGGATCCGAATCTGGCATCAGATTTTGGAAATTCGGTAATTTCAATAAACTATTGGCAGATAATTTAACGAAGGGAAAAATCAAGATATATTTGGTGAATTGGAAAAATCTAGTTTAAAATTAATCGTACCATTGACACAAAAAATTTGTACCATTGAAGTAAAAAGTTGTGCCAAAGACTTAAATGTTTGCCATCGATTATTGAGGCTGTCGAATCCTCTAAAAATTTGTTTAAACAAATATGTAAAGATTTTATGCAAAAATAAAATAAATTGATCAAAATTGCAAAAATAAAAGATAATAGTTGAATAAATGGAAAATAATATAATTAATAATCGTGATCTGTGTAATCGGAAGAGATATTGGAAGTGCTGGCCAAATTAAATGTTGCATTTGGGGACAGAGCAATTGGCGCTTTAATATTACGGATCAATTCAGATGTAGCTCCAGTGTTTTCTTCATCCTCTCCAATAAATAATTCATCATCTTCGGCATAATTTTCTTCAGCTTCCTCTTCATTGTTCTCTTCGCCATCTCCATTGTTTTCTTGACATTCAACTTCATCCACGATCAAATCATCCTCCAATCCTTGCAATGCCAACGAAACTGCTTGCAGAAAAACACGGATGCATTGGTCATTGAGAAGTGGAGCTTGTATAAGAGCCTTCAAGCGTGCATCCATCGTTCGATATTCAACTCGTCGATAAATTCGGTCTGGTTGTAATTTAAGTTCGCGGACTTCATTCATTTTCCGGCTATCATATTTGCGAAGTTTGATCAGAAAATCATGCATTCTTGGATGGGTGCAGTTTCTCTTCTATAAATAAAATGAATATTTTGAGATTTATGAAAATTAAAAATGGTACATGGCAAGAAGTCCGTTACAATGAACCATTTTTCCCAAAATGGTACATTCTATGAAAAAATGGTACATGGCAAGAAGTCCGTTACAATGAACCATTTTTCCCAAAATGGTACATTCTATGAAAAAATGGTACATGGCAAGAAGTCCGTTACAATGAACCATTTTTCCCAAAATGGTACATTCTATGAAAAAATGGTACACTGTGACGGGTTTCTTTCCATAATTCATCACAGTGGACCATTTTTTGCTGAAACATTACTTAAAAAACCCAAATTACTTTAAAACTTGCAAAAACCAAAACGCGATCAGCTGCTTGTGGCCTTTTATCTGCAGAATCATGAATCAGGAAACTGAAATTTAATTATATAATATTTAAATTATTCCGAGTTTCCTACGGTTTTCCATTTTTTAATCGGAATTCAGCTGGTATCACAATGCTTGCCGCATTCGCTGCATTTAATGCATGTCCGAATCGCCTCCTCTTTCTTGCTCCCAGACTTGTTAAGGCAGCAAAAGATGGCAATCGTGTGAACATTTCGTCATCTTCTGTTTCCTTGACTTCATCGACCAAAGCTGCAGTAGGGATTTCCAAATCATTTTCAAGACGTTCCTTGTAATTGTTCAAACGATGTTCAATCTGAATTATATATATCTATATATATATATATTTATTTATTTATTTATCAAAATAACGATTCACTGTGATAAACTTCAAAAAATGGTTCATTAATAAAAATGGTTCATTTGATAAAAAAAACGGTTTAAATGAACCATATTTCATCTCCAAATCGTGCTTAGTTCATTCATAAAAATTTATTTTAAATTCGATTTATATTATTTTTACGTTCTTATTACATTCAAATATTAAATTCGTTGACAAAATTCTAATCAAATCATTTACCTCTTGTCCATGTGTTTTTGCCAAATGCCTGTGCGCTTTCTTGTTGATGGTACCCTCTTCATAATTTTCACTGCTTGTAATTGCCTTGACTGGACATCGCTTTGGTGGTCTCGATTCTTCACATCGCCAATAGGCTTTGGTTTTCGTCTTAGAATGCAGAAGAAAACGAAAACCTTAAATATAATTAGTATTTAATATGTAACATAGTCGAATTTACCATCATGCCACAAGTCACATTTTCCTTTTGTTGTTTTTTGGATTTCGAAGCGCACTTTGCCAGCATCTTGTTGAGGAATTCCTGCTTCATTCACTGTTTCTACATCGATTTCACCATCCGATTCCGGCAATGCAACAACAGGACGTAGACGTTTCTTAGTGTCTGCTCCTAGGAGTAATTGACGGGCATTCATTTCGCTTAAGATTACAAATTAATTAATAATAAAATATAACAAAAGACTAACAATAGTTTTGCCGACGGCTGCAATTAATGATTTGTTGAAATTTTGGCCAACGGCTGCTTTCGATGATTTGTTGGAATATTTGACCGGCGGCTGCTTTCGATGATTTTGTGGAAATTTTGGCCGGCGGCTGCTTTCGATGATTTTGTGGAAATTTTGCCGACGGCTGCAATTGATGATATTGAAATTTGCAGCACGAAAAATTATATTTTTATAATCTATAAATGTTGGATAAGTGATTATAATATTGCAAATAAAATAATGATTTTGATTTTGGATGAACATGAGATAAGCATATATCTATGAGTGTGCAAATATTTAAATGTTTATTCAAAAATATTTTTGTTTTTCAAAAAACAGATAAGGGATAATTAAATTAACTGCTTTACTAATAAATCAATAAAATATTTTAAGTATTTTTATTTATATTGCTATATTGCCAATATATAAAAATTGTGGACCAAATTACTATTTTTTGTCTTTTGGACTAAATGATTTTTGGACCAAAGAGTTTTGGACCAAAAGGTAATTTTAACACCTTTGGACCAAATGTCCGTTTTATGGTTTTGGACCAAATGGATTTTGGACCAAATGCTTTTGGACCAAATGGTCTTTGGACCAAATGTCTGGACGCCTAATCTCTTTCGTAGAGCATTTTAATTATAAAATAATTAATCAAAACATACGTGAAAAAAATATTGTTGTCACTGAAAAGAAAAATTCTTCAATTTTTGTCTAGATTTTTGGCTCATAAATTTTAATAATAATTTTAATAAATCCATTATTTCTTTCTTATTACTACATATAATCAATTCATCCAAATTAGAGAGCTATAAAATGTTAAGAAAATTGGTATACAAAATTCGCATCCTATGTTTTAAAATAAATAAATTAATAAATTAAATTAATTTTCGAAATTTTCTTAAGTAAATTGAATCATTGCCAAATGGAATGTACAAATGGAATGTTTTTGCTTGCGTAAGTAGCCCAGCAAAATGTGTTTTGGTGAAAAGATTTGTTCGCAGTTGAATAATTAAAAATTTTCGAATGTGAAAATCGTTGAGTAATGGAGGATTAATGGCACGGCATTTGCAATAGGAAAAAAATGCCAACGGAAAAGATGGAATAACAAATACCTAAATGGGTGAGGAAAATAGGATGGTGAAATGGAAATTGGAATGGTTTTGGCCGCAAAAAGGGTGCAAACAATACGCGAAAAACACCCAAAGGGCCGCGGCATTTTAGCAAAGCATTGGCCATAGCAGCAATTTTCCCATCAACATTCTTCCCTCTTTTTTCACTTTACTTCCTTCCTCTTTTCACGCAAATGGAGAGGGCTCAAAAAAACACAAGAATGGATGGAAGGAATGGAAAGCCTTGGGGCTTTGCCGGCTTTTTTTGGCCAGGGAAAAGAAGTTCCATATTGGTCTTGGAAACAATTTTTTGGGGATGTCAGTGAAAAGTGGCATTATTTTAAATGTTTATCTCTCATTAGTGCAGGGGTGTTTTTTTTCTCAATTTTTGTTGCTTTTACTGGGCAAAATTTACAAGAATTTCAGAGTAATATGTTTGTGAATTTAATTTAATGTTAGTATTTTATAATATATTTATGGTAAAAATTATCCAATAACAAAATAATTAAGCATATTTCATTAAATTTATTAAATTATTTTAAACTATATTATTATTTAACGAAAAGCAGATGAATTTGAATATTAAATCTTTGAAGAGACCTTCATTTTCACGCAATTGGTGAAGGCTCAAAAAAAAACTCAAGAATGTATGTGGAACGTGGCCTTTTTCGCTGGAGGGAAAAGAAATTCCGCTCTTTGGGAAAAAATTTTAAGAAGACCTTGCAGACTGCAGAGTGTCATTATCTCAATGTTCAGGAGAATGAGAAGTTCTTTTATCTTCTATTTTTTTATTGTTTTTAAATTTAAGTGTAAATTTGCAAAAATTTTTCTTTTGTTATTGAACATTAAATTTTGTTCATTATAAATTATTGCGAAAATCAGAGCGAATTGAGGAATAAATTTTTTAAGAGCCATAATTTTTTTATTTTTTTATTTTTAAAATTTAATTTTCATGAAAATTACATTCCATATATTTCCATAATAGAATTTAATTAAAAAAAAAAAACTATTTATAATATACTATCTTAAATTATATCTCTTTTTCCATCTACGATTTTTGTGGTATAGTGGAAAATATAAATTCCGTCATTTAAATCAGAAATATTCATTTGAACATTGACGTGGAAAATGTGATGAGCTGGCATTTGGGAGAAACATCAAAAGCAGAGGGAAGGGGAAAATAGTTGGTGAATTGAATATAGGGAAAGCAGAATTCGTGATTAGTTAAATTTTTTTCATTTAGCCGGCCAAATCATCGTCATTTCCCTAATTTGTTGGAAAATTTTTTTATTGAATTTCTTTTTAAATTTATTTTTAGAATCAGTTGTCTGCTGCTTTCAAAAAACCTATTACAATAATCTTTCTAAATTTTCCATATGGAAAATAATAAGGTTTAATTAAAATTAGATCTCCTAAAAACTGCTGGTATTTAGTTTGAAGAATTGGCACAAAGGAAGAATTCAGAATTTCGAAGTAATGTTTTTGAGGCCTTGCCAAATTTGGCTGTCAAATTCAATGAAATGTTGGTCGAATTTTCCGCCATTTCGGTAAAAAATTTTAAAATAATTTTGATTTTTTATTCTGGAGAGTTCTGATTTTCATTTAGGAAAGAATTCTGATTTTCATTCCGGAAAGAATTCTGATTTTCATTCCGGAAAGAATTCTGATTTTTATTCCGGAAAGAATTCTGATTTTCATTCCGGAAAGAATTCTGATTTTTATTCCGGAAAGAATTCTGATTTTCATTCCGGAAAGAATTCTGATTTTCATTCCGGAAAGAATTCTGATTTTCATTCCGGAAAGAATTCTGATTTTCATTCCGGAAATAATTCTGATTTTCATTCCGGAAAGAATTCTGATTTTCATTCCGGAAATAATTCTGATTTTCATTCCGGAAAGAATTCTGATTTTCATTCCGGAAAGAATTCTGATTTTTATTCCGGAAAAAATTATTTAAATTGAACTCCTGTATATGTGTTCTTTACTTTCAGCTGAACCAAGAACAGTTGCCAAAACCAGATGCACAATTCATGAAGTTACATGCCAAGACTGTTCAAATTTGCGGTATGTCAGGAAATCTGCAATAAAAAAATTTATCAAAATCGTCTTTTTGCTGCTATATCATAATTTTTTTGTCGATTTCCATTATAATTTCACTATATTCTATAGTGATTTCATTTCAATGCACAAATTTGCTAAATTCAACTAGAAAATTTAATTTTAATTTACAAAAACAGATATACAAAACCAAAAATATATATTTATTCTATATAAGTAATTTTTATCCAATAAAATTGGAATTTCCGGATATAGATTATGGTAAATATATATTTGAAAAATAAAATATTTTCGAATTTCCTTCCATGAATTAATAGTTGTGAAAAGTTTTGTTTATATTGAATAATTAAAATGAGTTAAATTTTAGAAGAAGCAAGCAAGAAAATGCACTCCATCGAAGCCCGTATCCTCCGTCAAACTTCGGATTTTGACCTTATGAAGGAACCTTTCGACGCCGAAAAACTGGTGAATTTGGGGTAAAAAATCAATCAGAATGATTAATATCAATTTATAGGATTTCGCTTTAAAGCTGACTAATAATGTGGTTGATGAAGTTGATAAGTTTTGGAAGGAATTACGCGATTTCCATGCATTGCGTTCGTTCTATTTTCGCAAAATGCTGAAGTAAGCAAAATGGGGATGAATTTTCAAATTAATTTATGAATAGATATCTGGATGTTGGATATGATGCTTTGGATGAATTTGATCGAACTACTTTTGGAACCATCAAAATTCATCTGAACAAGCTCTGCGAGCTGATCATCATAATGCAGGAAAAGCTGGCAAAGAATTTTGGAATTTTATCCGGGAAGAAAGAGGAGGGAAATTCCATGTTTGGTTAAGGAGGCAGGCAGAGGACTGAAATGAAAGCATGCAGAAAGAAGTAAAGAATGTGTGTGTGGATGTGATAAACACGCGTTTTAATAATGATGTTTTATCGTAATAAATATTAATAAATTTTGTTATTTATTTTTCCTTCGATATGGTAATCCATTTTTTAAATTTTGAATATTATGAATAACCCTGGGCATTCAAAAATATACAATAATGGATGGATATTAGAAAGAAAGCTTTGGGGTTTTATGGAATTTTTTGACCAGAAGCAGAGGGGGAAAAAAGTCCTATGGTCGTGGAAATAATTTTTTCATGATTGCCTAGTGTCTTTATTTTTGTTAAAACCTATTACTTGTCTTAAAGAACCATAAACCTAGTAGCCAAAGAACTCATCAATCAATTTTTTAAAGTTATATAATTTAATAAGCCTAAAAGCCATATAAATCAATTGGAGATTTGTGATCCTGATATATCCATAAATTTTTGTGTTGATCAGATATTGAGAACAACAAACATTCCTATATTTTAAATAATCTTTCAATACTTTATCTACTTTTTAAAAATATTTATTAATTATATTTTTTTTTCAATATAAAGTCAGATTATGAATACGTGAATGGATTTGGAAAACATCTTTTGGAATAATGTTAAAATAAGAATTTTTCCTAAAGCATTGTCAACATTATTCATCGTTTATTGATTCATTTTGCCTCGGCTAATGCCTTCATAATTTGTTCCATCAAGTCCACATATTTTTCCTTGACCAATTGTTTCCATCCATCAGATTCCATCACCTTTAAAATGACAAAAAAATAAATTTTTAAACCATCCATATGATTAATTAAGAATTCTTATTTCATTCCGGAAATAATTCTGATTTTCATTTCGGAAGAATTCTGATTTTCATTCCGGAAAGAATTCTGATTTTTATTTCGGAAAGAATTCTGATTTTCGTTCCGGAAAAAATTCTGATTTTCATTCCGGAAAGAATTCTGATTTTCATTCCGAAAAAAATTCTGATTTTTATTCCGGAAAGAATTCTGATTTTTATTCCGGTATGAATTCTGATTTTCATTCCGGAAATAATTCTGATTTTTATTCCGGAAAGAATTCTGATTTTTATTCCGGTATGAATTCTGATTTTCATTCCGGAAAGAATTCTGATTTTTATTCCGGAAAAAATTCTGATTTTTATTCCGGAAAGAATTCTGATTTTTATTCCGGGAAAGAATTCTGATTTTTATTCCGGAAAAAATTCTGATTTTTATTCCGGAAAGAATTCTGATTTTTATTCCGGTATGAATTCTGATTTTCATTCCGGAAAGAATTCTGATTTTTATTCCGGAAAAAATTCTGATTTTTATTCCGGAAAGAATTCTGATTTTTATTCCGGTATGAATTCTGATTTGCATTCCGGAAAGAATTCTGATTTTCATTCCGGAAAGAATACTGATTTTTATTCCGGAAAAAATTCTGATTTTTATTCCGGAAAGAATTCTGATTTTTATTTCGGAAAGAATTCTGATTTTCATTCCGGAAAGAATTCTGATTTTCATTCCGGAAAGAATTCTGATTTTCATTCCGGAAAGAATTCTGATTTTCACTCCGGAAAGTATTCTGATTTTCATTCCGGAAAGAATTCTGATTTTCATTCCGGAAAGAATTCTGATTTTCATTCCGGAAAGAATTCTGGTTTTCATTCCGGAAAGAATTCTGATTTTCATTCCGGAAAAAATTCTGATTTTCATTCCGAAAAGAATTCTGATTTTCACTCCGGAAAGTATTCTGATTTTTTCAGAAATGTTTATTTTACCTCCTTCGCATTCAATTGGATGTATTTGATGGCACGAGTTTTGAGATATTTGACACAATGGCGATCAGCCAAAACGAGCAGTTCACAGACATTCTCATTCCCCATTAATTTGACAAATTCTTGTCCACAAAGAATCTGCAAAAAAAAAATTTAAAATTACAGATATAATTCGATTAAAACCTTCAATTTGTCAAGTTTGTATTTGTCTGCAGCCTCAAATAATTCCTCAGCCATTTCTCCAAGTTTCGGTGCTTTTCCGCTATATCTAAGAAATAACATTTTCCAAAAATTAAACAAAAGAATTCGCCCACATGAAATGGAGTAATTGTTCAAGCACCGAAGATTTGATGTCCTCAATTTTGACGATTCCTTCATTTGCTTCGACCATTTCATGTGAAAACATTGCGGCAAAAACCGGCGATTTGGATGCCAAAATGCATTTGTTGACCTTGAATACAAAAAAAAATTTATTAATTAAAATTACTCTAGTTATTTGACCTCGAATTTGGTTCCATCCTCGGAGACCAATGTACAATCCGTGAACAAACCCTGCTCGAATAAATGGCCCACGTCACTGTGTTCTGGAAATTCCATGGCATCGCCAATGTTGTCACAACATTCCATTACCAACTATTTTATTAATTTGGAAGTATTTTAATGAAAAAAATTACAAGTTGGGAGCATTCATGTGATTAATTCCGGAAAGAATTCTGATTTACATTCCGGAAAGAATTCTGATTTTCATTCCGGAAAGAATTCTGATTTTCATTCCGGAAAGAATTCTGATTTTCCATTCCGGAAAGAATTCTGATTTTCATTCCGGAAAGAATTCTGATTTACATTCCGGAAAGAATTCTGATTTTCATTCCGGAAAGAATTCTGATTTTCATTCCGGAAAGAATTCTGATTTACATTCCGGAAAGAATTCTGATTTTCATTCCGGAAAGAATTCTGATTTACATTCCGGAAAGAATTCTGATTTACATTCCGGAAAGAATTCTGATTTTCATTCCGGAAAGAATTCTGATTTACATTCCGGAAAGAATTCTGATTTTCATTCCGGAAAGAATTCTGATTTACATTCCGGAAAGAATTCTGATTTTCATTTCGGAAAGAATTCTGATTTTCATTCCGGAAAGAATTCTGATTTTCATTCCGGAAAGAATTCTGATTTACATTCCGGAAAGAATTCTGATTTTCATTCCGGAAAGAATTCTGATTTACATTCCGGAAAGAATTCTGATTTACATTCCGGAAAGAATTCTGATTTTCATTCCGGAAAGAATTCTGATTTTCATTCCGGAAAGAATTCTGATTTACATTCCGGAAAGAATTCTGATTTTCATTCCGGAAAGAATTCTGATTTTCATTCCGGAAAGAATTCTGATTTTCATTCCGGAAAGAATTCTATAGTTTATTTTACCTTCGGTTCGAAGTATGTGACTTCGAAAACAACTGTAAGCAGATCGCCTTGCAGATATCCATTCTTCTTAGTCTTTTCGAATAGTTCGCAACGTAAAATTAAATCGTCATCAGAAGAAGGCCTGTATTGTTGGCCTTTGGTGAAAATACGATTTGGGAGTGCTTAAAGCAAAATAAAATTATCTTTCGAAATTATTTGTAACAAACCAATTCTTTCCACATCCTCTCCTTTGTCATTCCGGAACATGACTTTAATTCTTGCCGATACTTTTTCGGCAGTGGCATCAACAAGTTTAATGGAAATGTAGAACTCGTCATGTTCGCCAATGCCATAACTAATGAAATTTTGGCTCGGAAAAATGAAGCGAAAACTCCACGTCACCGGATCACCAGATGGGGAGGTAGAACTGGAAAAAAAAGAGAAAATTTAGGATTCATTTTCCTCAGATATTAGAATGATATATCGGAAATGGACCTTTTCCGGAAAAGGGCAAATCTTTTTTTGTTGATAATTATGGAAATCTTGGCTTTTAGCCTACAAAAAAACTCGAGAATAGGCTTATTCAACTCGGTATGGTCGATCTAGTCTACTAAATTTCAATTTTAGACCGATATTAAAACGTATGTAAAAGTTAGGAAATCAAAACCAGTTTGGGTTAATAACGGTTCAATTTTCAAAACATGCATAAGCCGGTATGAAATTGAAAATTCATAAACTAAATCGAACATGCCGAGTTGAATGAGTATATTCTCGAGTCTCTAAGAAGTCTAAAAACAGTGATTTCCAAAATTGGCCAGCCTCTTATCTATTCCGGAAAAGGCCAATTTCCCAAATCGACCGGTAAGCGGTAACACAAATAGATTTGAAATTTACCTAAAAATTCCAGAATCCAAATGCGGGCTCGAAAGTTGATCAGAAAAATTGTGAATCTATAAAAATGAGAGGATCTTTAAAAAAAAATGAAATCAAAACTTGCCTCCCAAATGAAAGTTGACCTGGATAATGGTTATGGAAATATATAATGTAAAATTTATGCATAATTTTCTTACTTGAATTCGTTCAGCTTGCTTTTGCAAATGTTCGGATTCAGAATATTGTTTGCCATTTTACAAAATATGATTAAAAAATTTGTCTGATATTTGGATTTATGTCTGAAATTAAAATAATATTTTTTTTATTATTAGTCCCGATTAGGGTTGCACCCCGGCTCCCGGGGGACGATTTTCGGGAGAAGGACGTAATCGGAGTTTTTCGGGGCACTGTATTCGGGGAACGGGGGCCTGTATTTTCGGGGGCGATTAAAATTATTACGGGTAGAACAAAAAAAAACCATAGGAGGGATGGACTCTTACCTATTTTTTGCTTCCAAAGCCCGATGGGCGTACGGGGGAAAAACACTAGTCCTAATCTAGGCTAAAGATTTAGGGCTTAAGTTTTTTGGGCCAAAAAAAAACTCGGAAAAATAAGAAAACTCAGCAAAAAATTAAAATGCAATGTAAAAATTTCTAAAAATTTTTATATGTTCTGCAATGTAAAAAGTTAACCAAAAATAGCCCTGCAGCGAAAAATTAATAGACCATAAAAATTACTGCGCAGCAAAAAAAATTGATTTTCCCCCGGGGTTTATTCAATTTTTATTCTTCAATCCAAAACGCAAGCATAATTCTTTAAGCATAAGAGTATAGCTGTCAATAATAATGCCTAAGGGCTTTTCCTATCCATCCTACTGTACCCCCATCTCCCACTTTTTTGCCTAATCATAATTACTACATTGCCAATCAAATATATTGCCCCAATCTCCATTTTAAGCCCACCCACCTTTTTCATCTCTCATGTCCTTTTCCCCTTCACAATTTTATTATATTTGTGGCATAAAAATATAATTTAAAATTAGTTCGCCGCATCCCTATATCACTCTTGGGCGACTGAGTTGGGCTTAGGCCTCTGGCGAACGCCCATGGCAAGAGCCTAGGACCAGTCTCGTCCCGAATGCCAAGTTTTTAGGCTTTGGAGATGGCACCGCCGTTCCAAATTCTATTATTTCCAAATAATTTTTCAATTTATTTATTCCCAACAATGTGTAAAAGGTGGATGGAGATTTGTATTTGTGGTTGGGATTTTTGCTATGGGAATGGGAATTGAGAATCAGCTAGGAAAAAATGAGATGAAGGATGATCGGAAAAGAATGTGCGGAATGAATTCTCAGATAAGATCTAAAAAGATGGGAATGGAAAAAGCCTCCAACAAAAGAATGGCCGGAATAGTTTCTCCGCTGTTGGCCAAGTTGGAATGGGACGGGGGAATAGCAGGGAAAATGAGTGGGAAGTATAAAATATTGGCGCATCGAACGATGTGAAATTGGGTCATTTTATTGCCAGCCTTTTTTGAATGTTATAAGTAACACGGCAAAGAAGAAACCATTTAATGCATTCTTAGTATCATTAAATATGAATAGTGAAAAAAGCTTTTTAGATTAATTTAAATTTAAGTGATTTAAATCGGAAAAGTAAATAATTTTTCTTTAATCATAGAAGCTTGTAATTAAGAGGAGATCGGATTTTTACAAATTCCAATATACTATTCAATAAGCACTGCAGCTCTATCCAATGGTACTAAGGTTGTATCAAATGGTTTTTCCTTTGCTACTCAGTTTAATATGGCTCATCAAAATGGCTGGCGAATGACGATGAAATGGCCAGCGATGAAAACCCTCGGGGTAGAAAATGGGGAGAAAAATATGTGCAATCATTCCAAATACAGAGAAAGAGAAAATTGAAGAAATTGATTAAAAAAAATTGGATTAATGGATAATGCAACGGGCGGACATTAAAATTAAATGCAAGTTGTAAAGCATTTCTCAAAAAAACATATTTTTGAAAAGGAGAAAATATTTTATTGTCCACAAAATCACATTCTTTTGTCCACCCACAATGTAATAAGTTATTAATTAGTGCTTGATCCTAGACCTATAACCTTAACGGTATAATTTATTATAAATCTCCGCAGACCGCAAAAATCGATCGCTATCGGCCTATTCCTATTTTTCTCTCTCCATGCGCTCTCTAACTTCAATTACAAAAATCGATGAAATTATATCCAAAATGGCAGAATAAACTAAGGTCAAAATTCTTCAAAAAGTCCTTTTGCTTTCTTTCAACGCTACGCTTTTTCTTTTTCATTCTCATTATTCTCAACTTCATTTGATTATTGATTGTTATTACTGAACGCTGATAAAAATAATCAAATATCCTTTAAAATCAACCAAGCCAAGAGTCTCGGCAGCAAATCGCCCCCCCCCCTTTCCTTACTTATCTCACCATTTTCATTTTATTTTCTGTTCCATAAAAATCCGAAGAAAAAGTGTAGGTTTAGATTTAAATTTAAGGTTGGCGCGCAATTAACCAACAATTCTATTCCCTAAAAGTCCTAAAACTATGTAATTTAACATTTAATTATTCATCACATTTTTGTAATTTTTTAGTATTTATAAATTTATCTCCTAGTTAATTTAATGGGAAAAGCAGCGACTCCAAAGACGCCAAAAACACCAAAGAGGAAAGAGCCAGCAAAGTCGGATGCTACAAATGCCGAAAAAGTGAAAAATTAAACATTATTCCAAATAAAATTATTCTCAATTTGCAGCAAGAAAATGAGGCCAAAAAGCAGAAGCAGCAACCGGATTTGATGAGTTTCTTCAAGCCCAAAGAGAAGCCGGCACCATTGCCAACACTGCCCAAATGCATGCCGAATGATTCGCTTTTCCAGACAATGTTCCAAATCAAATCGGGAATGAAGATGGCACCCCTTCGTGTTAGACAGGTTTTTGAGTCTGAATTACGATTGATTTAGTCAAATGTTGAAATGGTTTTCAGCCTCTAAACCGTGAACAGCGTGACCATTTGCTGGATCAGCATGATGAGGTTTGAATATTCCGACAAAAAAGGATGAAGAAGAGAATATACTTTTGGAAAATTGAGTTTAGTTGGAGTTAAATAAATATTAAAAAATATACAACTCTTCTTCGTCTATTATTTATTGCTAATTTAAATTAGCAATTCATTTTTAGTTAATTTGACTAAAAAAGGACTGAAAATGACCAAATGATTATAGCGGTTCAGAGATTTATCCTATACCGTCAAACCTTATATCCAATAGATAGATAGGCGCATAGTTTGACTAACTTAGTTTGAACCATTAAACCAAAATGGTTTAAACCGTCTGAAACCCTTTAATTATTGACCAAACCATGAAAAATTATATAAAATTCAATGCTTCTTCTTGGCCAGCTTTTTCCAATTTCCAATTAAGTTGGGTATATTGTTTGGAGGTCTAAGATAAACCACAAACCGCAATAAGCCACCGGTCTCATAAATTAATTTTCAGCCCTCCAACTACTTGGCACAATGCAAGCAAATCAAAAAGAAGGCGGCCACCAATATTGACGTTCTCAAGGCCAAATACTACCATTTCGCCTCGGACACTTGCAACCGACCACCCTACTATGGAACATGGCGACGGCGGAGTGCGGTGATCACAGGGCGACGACCATTTAACAAGGAAGAAAAGGTTTTCCAATTTTTGAATATTTTTTGGGGGGGGGGGGGGAGATGAAGAGGAGGAGGGTAAAGTAAAGAAGAAAATGATGGTGCGCATGCGGCATGTGCATGATGATTTTGAAGATGATGAGGAAGAGCGAAGAGGTTACTCAACTAATTTTCCTCATCCTCATCTTATAATCATCTACTTTTTCTTCACCTTCCGCGAGTGGAAAGATGAAGATGAAGAGAGGAGGATGAAGATTGAAGAGGATAAAGAAGAAGAAGAAAATGATGATGAAGCATGAAGATGATGATGAGGAAGAGATTAATCAACTCATTTTCATCATCATCTTCCTTCTTAATCATCATCATCATATATTCTTCTTCTTCGTCTTCCCTCTCCCGATAATGGGAAAGTAGCGATACTTACTGGTAACTAGGATGAAAGTAATGCCAGATGCCACACTCCCGTTTTTTGGACCAATTTTTGAGCACTTCATAGGAATGTCACTTTATTAATTATAGTAGGGTGGTTCGTGGTTGTGGCTCAATTCTAGCACAAAGACCAAGACCTTAAGATGTTTATAGGACACTTTTATTAGTGTAATTTGAGGGCCAAGACTAATGCATATTTAAGAAAGCCATAAGGAGATTTAAGTTTTTAGGAGGAAAATAAAATTAAATTCAATAAAATAAAAATATACACAATAAATAATGCTAATTTTCCTCCAAATATTTCAGACATTGAACTATGATTACGACTCGGACGATGATTGGGAGGATGAGCCGGCGGATGCGGATGAATGCAAATCGGATGATGAGGAACTTGAGGTTTATCCATTTATTTACAAATAACCTTAAAATTTTCAAAAAATCTGGAATAGGTCAAATTCGGTTTTTAGACCGACTTGATTTTAATCCGGTTTTAGATTTTAAGGAAAATGTCGATTTCGGTTTTCTTTTAAATTACAAAAATTCTCAATTTCATGTTTTCAATTTAATCGAACTTCTAACTGAAATTAAATTTAAGACTACTCTATAAAATCAAAATTCCCAAAATACCTTAACATCTACAAAAAATTGATATTTATAATAAAACCCTGAGTCGAAGTAACGGTTTCATCTTTCATGGAAGGGGGAAGTGCTGGGTGAACGACTCCCTTCTTTCATAAGTTAGCACCGCAAAAATTTTTCCTTTCTAAATTACACTAAAACTAAAATACAAAAAAATTTTTCGGACTGATATTTCTAATAAAATTTTCTTTAAAATATCGAAATTTTTCAAAATTTTCAGTGTAATTAACTTAAATATCGTCAACAAATTTTTTTTGGCTAATTAGCCTGTGGATCCTGGATATCCGCACCTATTCTTATAAAATCCTGGAACCGCCACTGACCTTAAGATTCACAAAAAAAACCTTAAGATTTGCATTAAACTTAAAGATCCACAAAAAAACCCACAAATTTTAAAAATTTATGAAAAAATTTTAAACCACCAATTTTTTTGTACAGAAAGACGACGAGCAAATGTCCGAATCTGAGAATGACGGGTTTTTCGTGGAACACGGCTATTTGTCCAGCGACGAGGGCTCCGGGGCCGAAGAGGATGAACTCCTTCAAAAATGCAAACTCAA
Organism: Pratylenchus scribneri; assembly: GCA_030063045.1. Taxonomy (NCBI): domain Eukaryota; kingdom Metazoa; phylum Nematoda; class Chromadorea; order Rhabditida; family Pratylenchidae; genus Pratylenchus; species Pratylenchus scribneri. The sequence continues at coordinate 480,428 of JAQSEB010000107.1, read as the reverse complement.
CGAGGCAGAGGAAAAATTGGCATCGCGTCGTTCACAGGAAACGGACGAAGAACGCCGCCAACGATTGGCCCAGAAAGCGGAGGAATGGAAGGATCAGCAGCGTCAAAAGGAGCGTCGAAACAAGGTTTTTTCTTATTTTGGTAGTGGTTTAAGGAACGGTTTATCTTACATTCATAAACCAAAAATACCCAAAATTGGATAGAGCTGGTCAAGACGCATTGAATGGTATATAATTTGTCATGGTTTGGTCAACAATTAAAGGGTATTAAACGGTTTAAACCAATTTTGGTTTGGTCAACAATTAAAGGGTATTAAACGGTTTAAACCAATTTTGGTTTGGTCAACAATTAAAGGGTATTAAACGGTTTAAACCAATTATGGTTTATTGGTTTAAAATTTAGTTTGAACTGGTTTAACCCAAGCCAAAATAAAATCAAATGATGCGTCTTGAAGAGGTTTATCCATTGGGTATAAGGTTTTTGAGTTCTAGGATAAACCACTAAACCGTTTTGATTTTTTCCACCTAATAAATACTCTTTAATTTGACAGAAACGTCAACTGATTCCAACGGTGTATTTTCCGGCCGAAAGCATTCACCCACTTTTGCATCGCCACATTCTGGGCGGCGTCAAGTTCGACTATTCCACAATTTTGGCCACAACGGAGGCCGCGGCGGTGGAAAACCCAAATGGAAATGGAATCGGAAATGGCAACGGCAATGGCAGCGGCGATGGTCAAACAATTCAACAGCAGAATTGATGATTTTTTTGTAATTCGAATTTGTTCACTTAAACCACACCCAAAAATGCCTAAATATTATTTTTTGATCTGATTTGATGTTCATTTGCCTATTTAATTTATTTTTTTAAAAAGCCAAGATACTCTCTCCATTGTCCTATTTATTGATTGATTTTAATTGAATAAAAAATTAAAATGTAAAAAAAATATTTTTATTTACTTTTGATCGGTTTCTCAAAATCCGATGCAATTATTTTGAATTTATCAACAATTAAAGGGGTCAACTCGAAGACCGAAAGCCTAAACCCAAAAGACCTTCCAAAAAAGCCCATACCCAAGTTTTACAGAGCAAAATTTAGGGCTAAATTTGAGGTAATTTAGCTATCGGAAAATGAATCTTAATTAGGGTTCCACAAAGGTCGGTTTCGATTTCAGAAAATCGATGAAATTAAACTTAAATTAGGAAATTTTTGCTTAAAATAGCCAAAAAAAATAGGAGAAAGAAACCTATCTGAAAAAAGGTTTTACTAAAATCCCAGTTTTTTAAATAAAACTGATTTGATCAATCTAGTTTCTAGTTCAATCCTAAAGTTAAACAAGATTTCTGGCTCAAAAATTTCACTTTTTCTCCAGGTACAAATGGAGATTGGCCCCTATATGGGAAAGGATGAAGATGATGATGAAGAAGAAGAAGATGATGAGGAAGATAATGATGAGGATGATGAAGAGGATGATTAAGAAAGATGATTAAGAAGATCACCTAAGCTTCATCATCTTCTTCTTCTTCATCATCATCTTCATCCTTTCCCACATAGGGGCCAATCTCCATTAGTACCTTTCTCCATAAAGATTTAGAGATTTTGGATGTAGTTCATTTATAGTTTTTTGGGTTGACTTGATTTAATTTTTCCCACATTTTTTCATGGACCCAATTCATCAATTTTAATTTGCCTACATCCTACATATTTTTTCAGCCATTGCTTCCACATCGAAATCATCCACTCCTACTAGTGGAGACGACACCAATAACAACACCCAAAAAATGGAGGTTGGCCCCAGCCCAATTGAATTGGCATACATTTACATCAAATATCGGCATCCGGGCGTGGCCAATAAATTTGTCAAAGATTTGGGCGCCGGCGCTGCGGCAGCATGTATTGCCAAAACAGTGATTGCCCCCGTGGAACGGGTCAAACTCATTTTACAGGTTTATTTTCAACTTTATTAAATTATCTAATGAATATTGAATAGGTAAGCTTGCTTATAAAAATACAAATTAAATTTTATGCTATACTTATCACGGTTATGGGTTTAGCCCCAAATCGAAATAGCCACTTCCATCTCAGAGACGATTGAGACGAGCCAAAGCTGATCAGCAAATTAACTAATTTAAAAATGATCTAAAGTGCATTTTATTGGCCCAAAATGTTGACTATTTTATATTTAGCAACCAAACAGTTTTGACGAGATTGGCCATAAAATAACCTTATGTTTTTTAGTCATAATTGGGGTTTGGTCGCAACTTTAAAGTTTTGTTGATAATCAATTTACCATCCGAATTGGATATTAAATGCAATATAAATTAAGGCATTTATATCGGCTAATTAGTTAATGAGTTTCCATTCAAATTTGCTGAAACAGAAATGGCTAACGAAAATAACCCAATGCCCAATCCATTTTGGGAATGTTCAAAATATGCTGATAACTAATCAATTAAAACACCTTTAGAATAAATTATAAACCTTCCAAACTATTGTAATTGGGTAAATGATAAGATTTAATGGTTAAAAAGGCCCTCTGAACAAAAATAAATTTGATTAAAATTTCAACATTTAAAAATCCTCTAATTTTCCAGTTACAAGTCTCTCAACAGACGATAGCAGCAAATCGGCGTTACAAAGGAATGGTCGATTGTTTTTTGCGAATTCCACGGGAACAAGGCTTTTTGTGGTACTTGTATACTTTGTATCCGCCAGAACCCTTAAAAAATTTCGAAATTTTTTTTCTACAAAATTATATACCAATCGACTCGTCTTGGCGAGCTGGTTATGAAAATGTTATTAGTTTCGCATAAAACCCAGAAATAAAAAAGTTATGACCTCAAGGAAATCGAAAAAGGTGCTTGGTCCCCCCTATGGGTCTGAGCTCGAAAAATTTTTTAACATTTTTTCGGTCGAATTATATCTCTGTCGACGCGTCTCGATGAGAGAAGCTCGAATCTGCCATCGATTTCGCATATAACATAAAAATAAAAAAGTTACGGCCATTTTAGTTTCGCTGGATGTGTTGGAACTGGGCAGACTTGCGCGACTGTAACTTTTTTATTTTTGTGTTTTATGCGAAACCGATAAGAGATTCGCATTCTGCTAGTCGAGACGCGTCGAATGAGCTATAAATTGACTAAAAAAATTTTCAAAAAATTTTTCGAGTTCAGACCCATAGGGGGGACCAAGCACTTTTTCAATTTTCATGAGTTCATAATTTTGCCAAATGTGCTGATGTTCAAAATTTTAACATTTTCATAACCAGCTCGCCAAGACGAATCGATTGGTATATAATTTTGTAGAGAAAAAATTTCGAAATTTTTTAAGGGTTCTGGCGGATACAAAGTATACAAGTACCCTTTTTGTCATTTTGGCGAGGAAATGTTTCAAATGTGTTGAGGGCGGCCAGTCAGGTTTACTAAATTTTTTGTAATTTTTTAACCCAAAAGTAGTTTTTGATTTCAACAAATCAGAAACCGGTTTGGTCAAATTTAAAATAGTTTTGAACCATTAAACCAAAACGGGTTTAAACCGTTTATACCCTTTAATTGTTGACCAAACCAAAATTGGTTTAAACCGTTTATACCCTTTAATTGTTGACCAAACCAAAATTGATTTAAACCGTTTAATACCCTTTAATTGTTGACCAAACTATGACAAATTATATACCATTCAATGCATCTTGACCAGCTCTATCCATTTTTGGGTATATGGTTTTTAGGTTTTAAAACCGGTTTCTGATTTACATCGAAAACTACTTTTGGGTAAAAAAATAATTACTCAAAAAATTTGGAATTATTTAATTTTTGAAGGAATCCATTGGAATGGCATCAAAGGAAATGTTCAGGCGATATTGTGTCAAAGAGGAGCATAAAAACACAAATTATCCACTGTTTTTGGCAGGTTTAATTTCGGATTTATTATTAAAACAATTTCAAAAAACCCACAAATTATTTTGAAATTGTGGATACTGGATAAATAATGATGGAGGAATTTGTGGTTTGGTTTATAAATTCACAAAAATTCTTATCCTATTAACTTCCTTTATACAAAACCAAAATTCTTAAATTGACAATTTTTTAAAGTGTTTGACCGCAGCCAACTAAATAAAGTTGCCGGGGCTCGAAAAGTTAACTAAAAATGCGAAGGGTGTGTTTAACCACCGCTGAAAGAGCAGAACACCACACCTCTCTTTTCAGGTTAACTTTTCGAACCAAGGGCGAGTGATCCGAATCATTTGCCCATAAACCTGATGAGTGAGCTCTGATAAACTAAAATGAACCCTACCAAAAAAACGTTGTCTTACCAGGGGTTACTGTTAGGATTTTAAGTATAAAAATTTTTCATTTACGAATTTCGGTTTTGCTGAAAGCATTTTGGATTACACTCACAATTTTGCCAAAAAATGGGAATTATAAGTTACAAAAATTTTTGGATTTAATTTTTATTTAAAATTCCGTAAAACTAATTCCCAATAATTTTCAGGCAATTTGTTGGCCGGTGGTCTAGCCGGCGTTTTCACATTCCTTTTCATCTACCCGCTGGACTTTTCGCGCACCCGGTTGGCCGTCGATATGGGCAAGGATCCGGCATCTAGGGAATTTCGTGGTCTCGTCGATTGCTTCATCAAAGTGGCCAAAAGCGATGGACTCGAGGGACTTTATCGGTGAGAACAAATTTTCAAATAATTTTCAAGTAATTTTTAAGTGGATTTAAATTAAAAATTTCGATAAGATATAAATTTAGGATTTTTCCGAATTTTATATTTTGATCTTCATTTTATACATGACTTTTTGATGACTAAAACCAATTCAGCAAAAAGACCATTCTCAAAGCCCAAAACCAAAAAAATGGCCAACATTAATTTGATCGATTTCGATTTTACTATTTTTTCCCCTTATTTTTTGATTCTAAAAGCCAAAATCCTAGACTAAATCCTCACAAAATTTGGATCATAAGTCATTTAGGGGTTAAGAAGAAGACCACAAATGTTTAATTGGGTGACCAAGTGGTGACCACTCGATTTTTTGCCTTTTAAGAGGGTCATTGATGGTCATTTGGGATACCATTCATTTTGTTATGGCACTTAAAATCACTGCTATTTTCGATTCTAAAAATAAAATCAATGGGTAGATTTGAGATTCTGGTCAATTGGATTATGATAGGAGAAAAATTTCAAAAATTTTTGAAAAACTTTACGATCGCCCAGCAGTTGGGTATAGGCCTTCTTTCTCTTTTAGGGTGTAGATCTTCTGGGTTGATCCCATTTTCAGACCTCCTCCCAATTTCCCTTTAAAACATTCACAATTTATAAATCCAAAATTTAATAAAACTCCCAAATTTTTTCAGCGGTTTCCTGCCATCAATCCAATACATTTTCCTGTACCGTGCCGCCTATTATGGCCTCTTCGACTCATTGAAAGTGTTCGCCTCCAAAACGGGCAGTACAACGGGGAAAGATGTGAATTTTGGTGCGGCATTGGCCATTGGACAGGTGCCCAAAAATTGCAAATTATTCAATTTAAATTCGTAAAATCCATAAAATTTAGCTCTCCGCTTTGGTGGCCGCCCTAATTTCCTACCCGCTGGACACCGTTCGACGCCGTTTAATGATGCAATCGGGGAGGGAAAAGCCCGAATACCAGGGGACCAAGGATTGCTTTAAGGCAAGTTTTGTGCCAATAAATTAATGTAATTTACCGGAAAAGAATACAAAGTCAAATTAATTACCGTAAAATTCTCTAATAGAAGTCCATGGGCATGGGCTTACAAGAGCTTCCTCTATAGGGTGGTCTTCTAATATAAAATTTTTTTGTAAACGGTATAATCGTTTATCCTAAATTCACAAACCAAATATACCCAAAATTAGATAAAGCTGATCAAGAAGACGCATTGAATGTTATATAATTTGTCATGGTTTGATCAATTAAAGGGTATTAAATAGTTTAAGCCAGTTTTGGTTTAATGGTTCAAAACTGAGTAAAGATTTTAAACCGTTTAAACCGGTTTGCTATTAAATCGTTGCCAATTTGCTTATTTGCTATTAAAAGGTTTAAACCAATTTTGGTTTAATCTTTAATGGTTCAAAACTAAGTTAGAATTGGTTAAACCAAAGCCAAAACATAGTCAAAAGATGCGTTTTGTTTTGACTTTTGATGAGATTTATCGATTAGGTTTAAGGTTTAGGGGTTTATTTCCCATTTTTTAACCTTCCAATTTCCCTAAATTTCCATTAAAATTCATTTAAATTTTTGCAGAAAATCTATCGATCCGAGGGCATGGGCGCATTCTTCAGTGGTTTCATGGTGAATGCAATTCGTGGATTTGGCGCTGCGCTGGTGTTGGCCATCTACAACGATTTGAGCAAATACATCAATCCAACACCTCCACCACCGGCCATAACAGTGGAAAAGAAGGAAAAAACAGCAGTAGAAGAGAAGAATGGCAATGGAAGCAATAGTGAAGAGAATATTAGAAGAAATTGAAATTGATTGATTCAGCAGAGAAAAATTTAGTCCAAAAATCCCTACTTTTTTTATTTGTTATTTTTTGTTCATTTTTTCTATTTTGGGTGCAGTTTTTTTGCCGAAAGATTTAAGTCTTTTTCTCAGAAGCTTAATAACTTTTTAATTTCCCAATTTTTGACCCAAACTTCTTAAACAATCGGCGGATAGAGCTCTTCATCAAGATGCGTCAATTTTTCTATTGATTGTCGGGGTTTAAATCAGAACCAAAAAAAAGTTATAAATCAAAAAAGTTATAAACCAAATTATAGTTTAAATTAAACAGTTTAATACCTTGAAATTTGGTCAAACCATGGCAATCAATACATTAAACATTGAAGCTAGATTAGCTCTATCAAATTATATAAGGTTTAGGTCAAAGATCAAGAATTAGGAAGTAATCCTAAAAAACCTAAATTTTTCGGCAAAAAACCTTTTCCCAAAATTTAATCAACTCTAAAAACCAATTTTTATTTTGTTATTTTTTGTTCATTTTGTCTCTTTGTTTTTTTTGTACACTGTGTAGGCTTTGGTATTCATTTTATATTTAAATTTTAAAAAACATTACGCCAGAAGCTTTTTAGTCGTAAAAAATTTAAAAAAGGACGCCATTAAAAATTGACGCATTTGCATTTTTGTTCGACAAATTTTCAACAATCATTGTTGCACAAACAATGTTTAATTACTTTTATTGATTTGCTAATTAATTCACAAACATTTTTGTCAATAATTTAATTTAAGCAAATTTTCAAAGCAAATTAAACAACAATCAAAAAAGTGCACGACAACAAAACAAATCACAAAATGGCTACATCAACATCGGCGGCGGCAGCTGCGGCTCCCACCAAGGACGAGGAACAGGAGGAGCGCATCATCAACGAGGAGTACAAAATATGGAAGAAGAATTGCCCGTTTCTCTATGACATGGTTTGCAGATTTTGCTTTTATTATTTAAAGTTAAAATGGAACAAAACAATAATACGGTCTAAAAAGCTTTTGGTTTCAAAGACCATCTCAAGGTTTTATTAGACAGTATTAAGGTCTCAAGCAAGATGAGAAACCTCTTATGATTTAGGCTTGGAAGAAAACTCTCAAGGTCGTAGTAGAGAAGAAAACCCTCTTCAGGTTTGTTCAAGCAAGTTTACTTAGAACAATCAAAGTCTTAAGAGAGAAGAAAACCATCAGAAGGTTTTAGTTGGTATGACAATCTTAAGGTCTAAAACAAGAATAGGAACATCTCAAGGTTTTATTTGGGAAGACAATTTCAAGGCCTTAACAAGAAGAAAACCCTCTCAAGGTTTTAGTTGGGAAACACTCAAGAATGTCTCATGAAAGAAGAAAACTCTAATAAGGTTTTCTTAAGAAGTTAAAACCCTCTAAAGGTCATAGGCAAGATGAAAACCCCTCATAGGGTCTCAAAAAAAGCAAGAAAAAGCCATCTCAGGGTTTTGGCTTCGAAGAAAACCCTCTTAAGGTTATAGTAGAGGAGAAGACACTCTCCAGGTTTACTCAAGTAATTTTACTTGAGAACATAATTAAGGTTCAAGGTTTTAGTTGAGAAAACATTCTTCGGGTCCCAAGCAAGAAGAAACCCCTCTCAATGTCTAAGTTGTGTTCTAAAGTCACAAAAAGATTACAAAGCGTTCTTAAGGTTTAAGGTAGTAAGGAGCTGCTCTTAAGATCTAACAAAGATAGTAAGGCCTCTTAAGTTCTCAAAAAGATAATAAAGGCTCTCTCAAGGTTTAAGAAGAATGCAGGCACACTTAAGGTCTGAAATAGATTATAAAACGTTCTTGAGGTTTCATAAAGAAGACAAAGCACTTTAGAGGTTTTATAAAGATAGTAAGACCCTCTCAAGGTCTAAAAATGGTAACAAAGCACGTAGCACTCTCTAGGTCTCGAAAAGACTACAAAGACTGTACTCTTCTTATCTTAAGGTCTCAAAAAGATAATAAGACGTTTTTAAGAATAATTCAATTTAGTTAGATTTAAAATGAAATTCAATGAACAAATTTAAATAGTTTAAATCAATTTTACTTTATTAATATTTTCAAGGTTATGACCCACGCTTTGGAATGGCCTTCGCTCAGTGTTCAATGGCTTCCGGATGTGAAACGAGTTGAGGGCGATGACTACACAACGCACCGACTCATTTTGGGGACTCACACTTCAGATGGACAGGTTTGAAAACAAATTTTAATTCGGAAAAAATTTAAAATAATTTTTGAAATGGTCAAAAAACATCGAAAATGGCGAAAAGATATATAGCGGTTTTTAATCGTTTCTCCTAAATACCGAATCGATTCGATAGATCTGCTAGTCAAGACGCATCATTTGATTATGTTTTGGTTTAGGTTTAACCAATTATAATATAGTTTTAAACCATTAAACCAAAATTGGTTTAAACCGTTTAATACTCTTTAATTGTTGTCCAAACCAAAATTGGTTTAAACCGTTTAATACCCTTTAATTGTTGTCCAAACCAAAATTGGTTTAAACCGTTTAATACCCTTTAATTGTTGACCAAACTATGACAAATTATATACCATTCAATACGTTTTGACCAACTCTATCCAAAATTGGGTATATGGTTATGGTTTGGAGGGTTTAGGACAAACCTTTGTACCATTGTATTCTTCGACATTTCCAATACTTTCGCCTACCCATTTTAGCATTGGAAAAATTTAATAATTTTAATTGATAATTAATCAATAATTATTTACCTTTTTCAGCAAAATCATTTGGTCATCGCAAAATTGTTGTTGCCGACCGACGACGCACAATTCGACGCATCTCGCTATGATACGGACAAGGTTTGCATTTCTTTTTTTAACAAAAATTAATCAAATGAATTATGTTTTGGTCCTGAACTAGAACTTAAAATAAATAAAAGATGCTCAATTTTACGTCCCAAAAATCGTAAAATCCATTTTTGGTTTTTTTTGAACTTGCTACCTTCAAATTGATATTTATGCCTTTTGGCTTTTTACAATTAAATTTGTCCTCGAAAAAGTGCCAAAATGGATAAAAAAAATAAGCCAAAAAATTCATTTTAAATTAATTAATAATAAAAATTTAATAAATTTTTTTGTAGGGAGAATTCGGCGGCTTTGGCTCAATCAGCGGCAAAATCGATGTGGAAATTCGAATGAATCATGACGGGGAGGTGAACCGTGCTCGCTACATGCCCCAAAATCCAGTGCTTATCGGTACCAAATCGCCCAATCCGGAAGTGTTCATTTTCGACTACACCAAGGTTTGGGATGATTTTTGTAATAAAAGAATTTTTAAAATCATTTTTATCGAATCTAAAAATGAAAAAATAAATTTTGCCCAAAATAGAAGTTGTTTAAAAAAAAGATTATGTTAAATGGTTTATTCTTGACCCCCAAACACCAATTCCTATGCATAATCGATAGATCTCGTCAGCAATCATCATTACGCATCGATTGGTATAAGTATATTTGTCCTCTGGTTTAGCTTTTGGACAAAAATAAAGGATTTTAAGGGGTTTATATAAAACACATAGAATTGGTTAAACCTAAACCAAATGACAAAATATAATCATTAAATGATGTATCTTTACTAGATTTATCCACTTCTGGGAACTGGGTATATATATTTTTTGGGTCTCCATTCTCTGATTAAACCTTAAACCATTATCCATTATAATCTTTTCGCCATATTTCAAATTTCCATACATTTTTGCCTTTTTAAATTTTTCCATATAAATTCCTAGATTAATTTAAAATTCGCCCAACAATTTTATTTTTTTGAATTTAATGAACAAATTTATTTATTGTTAAAACTTTAATAGGAAATAATTAATAAATCAAAAATAAATTTTCCATACTTATAAAATGTTACCTCATTTCCATTTCAGCATCCATCCACCCCACCCAACACCGAATGCAAGCCACAATTGAAACTGCTGGGCCACACCAAAGAGGGCTACGGCCTGAGCTGGAATGTGAATTTGACCGGTCATTTGTTGAGTGCATCCGACGACACCACCGTTTGCCTTTGGGACATTCAGGTGAGATTTTTTTTGGTTATTTTTATTCAAATATTAAACTAAAATTAATTTAAATTTTTTGGAAAAAATTTTAAAATTTTAAAAATTTACTAATTTACTAATTTAATTTTAAATTATTTAAATTAAAAATATTTAAATTTTGTTTTTTAGGCCGCAACTGCCAATGAGAATTACCTCAATGCCAAGTCCATTTTCACTGCTCACAATGCTGTTGTTGAGGATGTTGCATGGTTGGTTTTTTGGATTAAATTATTATAAAAATTAATTTAAAATTTTATTAAATTTACAATTTGATAATTTTGGCAAAAAATTTACCAAAAATAGCCAAAAATCAGAGAAACTATTTTTTTGGAATTTATTTTATTTTTCTTAAATTATTATTAAAAAAATTAATTTTATTTAATTTTAATTTTCTCATTTTAATTTCAAGGCATGTTTTGCACGACGCAGTGTTCGGCTCGGTTGGCGATGACCACAAACTGATGGTTTGGGACACTCGCAACAACAGCACCACAAAACCGGCTCACATTGTGGAGGCACACACCGCTGAGGTGAGAAAAAAAATTTAAATATTAAAAAATTTAAATTAAAATTCAAAAATTTTTCAAAAATTCTTCAAAATTTAATTTTCAATTATTTTTTATTTTAAATTAAATTTATTTTATTTTTTTTCAGGTCAATTGTCTGTCATTCAATCCATATTCTGAGTTCATCCTGGCCACTGGTTCTGCCGATAAGGTCGAATTTTTTCAAAAAAAATATTTAAATTATTAATAAATTAATTTGAATTAATTTTCCCATTGCATCCAAATGATGATTAGCAACTTAGGACACCTTCTAAATAGGAATTATGTTGAGGAAAAATTGCCAAAAAAAGGCTGATGGATGCTTTAAAATTAATTAATTAAATAAAAAATAAAAATTATTAAAATTAATAAAAAAAAAAATAATTAAAATTTTTACTAAATTTTTTTTAGACCGTCGCCCTTTGGGATTTGCGCAATTTGAAGCTGAAACTGCATTCGTTCGAATCGCACAAGGACGAAATTTTCCAAGTCCAATGGTCGCCGCACAATGAGACAATTTTGGCCAGCTCCGGCACCGACCGCCGCCTTCACATTTGGGATTTGAGCAAAATTGGCGAGGAACAGTCGGCAGAGGACGCGGAGGATGGGCCACCGGGTGAGCATAATTTTTATTATAAAAAAAGAATTTTTCAAATCAAAAAATTAATAAATTTTTGGAATTTAAAAATTTTTAATAATTAAATTTAAATTCGTTTAATTTTAATAAAAAATTTATTCCAAATTAATAATATTTAAATTTCCTTCCAGAATTGTTGTTCATCCACGGCGGCCATACGGCCAAAATCAGCGACTTCTCCTGGAATCCGAACGAGCCATGGGTGATCTGCTCCGTTTCCGAGGACAACATCATGCAGGTGGAAAATTAATTTTAAATAATTTAAATTAGAAATTTATTAAAAATATTTTCTCGATTTTATCAAAAATTTGTGAAAATTATTTTTTTTCTTATTTTCTCTTAAAGGATTAATTTTTAAATTTAATTTTTAGAATAATTTTTATAATTTTTAATAATTTTTTTTTGTTTTTTTTTCGAGAAAATCAATTAACAAATTTTGAAAATTTAATTTTGGAATAATTTTTGAAAATTTTGAATATTATTAAAATTAATATTTAAGTATTTTTTTCAAAAAAAACCAACTGATTCGAAAAAATTCCTTTAAAAATTTAATTAAATTTTTTTTTTATTTTAAATTTTATTAAAATATTTCAAAATTCCTCAATTAAAAAATTAATTTATATTTATAATTTAATTAAACAGATTTGGCAAATGGCGGACAACATTTACAACGAGGAAGAGGTGGACGCCGCAATGGAGGCAGCCCAGGCCCAGCAATCCAGCGGATGAATTGTCAATGAAGAAATTGCCGAAGAAAATGAATTTTTTGGTGGATGATGAATTTATGTTTTGAACCAATTTTTCAGTTAATTTATTTTATTTTTTGGTTGTTTTTTGCCTACACACAATTTTCCTCCATTCACATATTTTTGATGTATCTCGACAAAAGAACCCCCCCCCCCCCCCCCTAAAGAAAGAACCATCATCCAAAACCAATTCACACTCTCATTTTATTTCTCTTTAAATACACACAAAATTCCACTCTTTTATGTTTTCTCATCGACCAATAATACACATAAATATTTTTCGATAAAATTGGCAATTTTAATTCGTTAAATTTTAACTTTTGAATTTGTTGAAATTCAATGGAATATTTTATTCATTTTTTAAATTAAATATTTCAATTTAAATCAGCAAAAATTAGAAAAAGACCCAAAAATGAGCAATGATAAAGTGTGGGACACGAGCAAAATCAAACCGGATTGGCGCTATCCAATCACAACACCGAATACTCCATTGGCAGGTGGGGAACTTATTTTGGATGGAAATTTATTCAAATATTTGAAAAACATCAAATGTGATTTAATAGTAAAACATAGGATTTTGGCCAAAGATCTGAATTTTTTAGCAAAAATATCCGAAATTAATTTTGGCATTTTATTAGTCAATTTCCTTTACAAAAAAATCAAGACTTGAGAAATTTATTCCATTTCGACCAAAACTACTTAAAAATGGCAATTAAAAATTCTGATATTTCATTAATGGAAATTTTAACCCGAATCGAACTTCTTGCATTTTTAGCAAAAATATCTGTACTTAATTTTGGCATTTATATTGCTGCCAATTTTCCTAAATTTAAAAAATTTAATCGGATTTTTCGCTTATAAATAATATAGACCAAATTTGATTAATATTCCATTCTAGGCCAAAATTTTATTCCAGAAATTTTGTTTTTCTGTCCACAAAATTACAAAAATTAGTCTCATTTTTCTAATATTTTTTATTAAAAATGCCTCTGGCTATTCAATAATTTCCCCTTTTCTATTTTCAGGCAAAATTGTTGACTACGTTTACTTCGCTTTTACCCATCCAAAATTCCGATTTGCCTTGGTAAACTTTTTCTAATCTTTTTTTTAATCACAATTTCCTCTCATTTAGTATGGTTCTGCATGGACACTGGTTGGGGTTGCCGCCGTGGTTTGTACGATGGATGCCATAGAAGCTAGGAAAAAATGGAATGCACGATTCAAACGGCCCGAGGGCACATATCCACCGGGGGATGGCAGCAGCGGCGATACGAAGAAATGATGATTTTTGGAAGATGGAACAAATTTAATGATGGACCGAAAAATAGGACTCGCAAAAACCCAATTTTTTTTATATTTGAAATAAAATTTTGATTTTTAATTGTATTGAATTTTATTAATTAAAAATATTATTGAATTATGGGTTAAGGATTTCATCAGCTTCTTTGCTTATAGTGGAATTGCCATTATCATAAATTGTGTGATTCATTCATTCAAATCACAAAAAGGGGAAATAAAAAATTGCTTAAATTTCCTGAGGGCAATATGGAATAATTGAAATGGAAATTTGCATAAATTCATTTTTAATTTGGCTTCTATTGATTATTAATTTTAGCCGCATTAGCTTTAACATTTTTGCCCGGGGAAATATGAAAATGAAAGTGGTATGGAAATTTGCAAAATTCATTTTAAAGTTAGCCTAATTTACTTAATTCCATTGGAATTATTCCCATTTTTATTCATAAAATCCAATATAAAGATATTATTTTTATATTAAATTTGTAATTTAAATGTTTCCAAAATATTTAAATTTTTCTTGACCAATAGGCGTTTTTTTTATTCGTTTTATAACCATCTCTCCTCATTTGCGGCTATCATTTACAATTTACAGATGCGAATTGGATAAAACAATATAAATTTGATAAATTCTTGATTAAAAATTATTAAATGGTTAAATATAATACAAAAATCATTATCCAAAGGGATGGTATTTAATTTGCCGAATAGAATATTGAAAATGCCGAAAAATCTTTCTTGTCGAAAAAAAAACATTTTGTTTTTTAGGCCATATAACTTGGTCCCAGTCATGCTTCATTAAGATTCCCTAACTCCTAGACCTTGTCCCCTAATCCCATGCTTGCCCTGAACCCTAACCCTAAACTAAACCCCTAGTTACGATCAAGTTATAAACCAAAAACGTTTTGCGACATTATATTCTATTCGGCATTTTAAATATTTCCCTTATCAAAGTAATATCAAAATTTTCTAAAATTAGGTAATATTTGAAATTGAATTCCTCTCATCATTCACAATATTAATCATCAATCATACCCATCACTAATAAGGAAAAAAAATAATTTACTATCTTCACCAAATTAAAAGCCCCTTCCTCCTTGTTTTTTTTAATTAATAAAAAAAAAGTAAAAGGTAAAAATGAATCAATCGGCTGATATAAGCACCTATATTTGGCCACACACAGAACCACACGCGTACAGTCAATCTGTGTTGTTTTTCCATTTCTTGATGACAGACTCATCATTTCATTTTGCTTTAATAATATTATCGTCATTTATTTTTCCATTTATTTTTCCATTCATATTTAATTTTTTATAACTAATATTAAGTAAATTTTTTTGTCATTATTTAGATACAAAATAAAATGTTTATTTCTGTCATCATCCTTATCGGCTATGGTGGCTATGTTGGTACTGTGCCAACCGTAAGCAATTTATTTTTGTTTATTAAAATTTAATAAATTATCCTATTAAATGCAGGATATGGTCAAGCCCAACAATGAGGATCAAACGGCGGGAATGCTGGGATTGGGCTGGCAGATGGGCGAGAAATTTGGTGAATTGAAGAAAGAAAATGCGGAAATGAAAGAAGGAATGGAAAAAATGAAGGAGGAAATTGTTGAACTGAAGGAAGAAAATGTTGAATTTAGTGGGAAGATGCGCGAAATGGAGAGGAAAATTGAAGATGTAAGATTGGGGGTGATTTTAAAATTGTACTAAAATGTCTATTCAATTTAAAGAAAATTTGTAAAATTAATATTTATATTATATTTCTTATTAGGTATCTTTTTTTTTCCTTGGCCCAGATAAAATTTTGGGCTAAAATTTTAAATTCTCTAAATACTTTCCACATATTCCACAGATCGATTTGCGATAGGGATAAAAAAGAAAATTCTGTTATAAATTTATCCTTTTTTAATATTTGTATGATTCCCCTTTTTTAAGAATTGTAAAAATTAATTCCGCCTTAATTAAGAGAATTGAATTTTGATTTTTAGAATTATAATTTTGATTCAGTTCTGATATTCCAATTTTTTTATTAGATTTATTGATATTCTAATTGATATGTATAATCAATTATTTGGGGGAAATTAAATTTAAAAAAAATAGAGGGTTGCGGTTTTTGCCGAGAATTAATCGGTTTCTTTTGCCGAAAGTTTAATTACTTATTGTTGTTTGATCCTAGACCCACAAACCTTATACCCATTTTATAGAGCTCGTCGAGACGCATCGAATGTTATATAATTTGTCGGGGTTTGTCCAAAATTCAAGGTATTAAACGGTTTAAATCAATTATGGTTTTTGGTTTATAACTATTTTAGTTTTGAAACAAACTGGGACAAACTATATATATCAATCGGCGCGTCTCGATAAGCTCTATAAAATAGGTAGAAGTTTTATGAGTCTAGGATCAAACACCAACAAGTTATAAAACTTTCGGAAAAGAAGGAAACCGATTTATTCGGCGAAAAGAACCCAAATCTCTCGGCAAAAAGCCTTTTCTCAAAAATATATATATATATTCTTTTTGTCCAAAGATGTCCCCAACAAAACAAATTGATGGAAATGAATGGATGAAATACGATTGGAAAAATTACAAATGGAATGCAGCTGCGACGGTGAATCCTGCTGGAGAAATTTGGGAAATTTCCGATGAAGGATTCACTGCCAAACATTTGAGTTCAAATGGTAATAATAATCAAAATGATGAAATTTTATTTAAAATTATTTTTTAAGCACAAAATGAATTTGATTGTATTCCTGCAATGTCGCCGATTCCAAAATATAATTTATTGGCAAAAAAACCGGCAATTGGATTCTACTATGAAGTGGAAATTCTCAACATGGCAAAAAATTGCTGGTAAATTATTTTGCCTTTTGATTTAATTTAAAAAAAGATAAAAACAAAATTCTGGGCCCAAATTAAGGGTGCTAAACCCTTTGAATCATATTTCCAATTTTCTGTTTTTAAACTCTTTAATTTTGTGGCCAAAACATGCCATTTTATATATTAATCGATGCGTCTCGATGAGAGCTGCAAAATGGTATAAGGTTTGTAGGGTCTAAAACCGATTTTTGATTTATTAGAAGTCAAAAACTGTTTTGTTGATTAAAATAGAAATTTTGTTGGGAAAAATATTTTCCTTTTAAGTTTTTAATTTAATTTAAAAATGATAAAAAATTCAATGTTAGCATTACTGTTGGATTTTCTTCGAAATGTTCGTACAATTCAATTGGAATTTGGCGCAAAAATGAAATCTGGATTGATGGATTTCCAATCGAATTTGAAAATCCCATTGGAGTTTTCAAGAGAGGCGATGTGATTGGCATTGGAATTATCCATCAACCAAATTCAAAAATGGAATGTTTTACCACATACAATGGCAAATTGTTAGGTAAGTAAATTAAATGAAAGAAAATCAAAAATACAAAATGTTTGGAAAAACATAAAATGTTTGGGAAAACACAAAATGTTTGGAAAAACACAAAATCTTTGGAAAAAACACAAAATGTTTAGAAAAACACAAAATGTTTGGAAAAACACAAAATGTTTGGAAAAACACAAAATCTTTGGAAAAACACAAAATGTTTAGAAAAACACAAAATGTTTGGAAAAAAAATGTTTGGAAAAACACAAAATGTTTGGAAAAACACAAAATGTTTAGAAAAACACAAAATGTTTGGAAAAACACAAAATGTTTAGAAAAACAAAAAAGCATCATGTTTGAAAAAATATTTTAAAATTTAAAAGTGGGATTGAAAGACAAATTCAGGGAAGGTTGATATGCCGGCAAAATTTGTGCATCTCCAACTTTTTCCGACTGTCGATTTCAACAATTATGATCATAAAATCCGCGGGATTTTTGACATGGAGAAATGGAGCTTCAAGGAATTCAAAAGTGTCCTTGAATAAGAGAATTTGATAAATCATAAATGTGATGTGAAAGAAGGCAAAAAATGAAGATGACAGAATCAATGAATTCCATTCCTTCATTAAATTTACTGAAAAAATTTAGAATAAAAACAAATATTTTTCTCTTTTAATTGTAACTAGAATTTAAGCCCAAATCCAATTTAAGGATTTACTTGAATATTTCAATTTTAGTTATTAAAATTAACCCTGTCTTCCACATGAAAATTAATTTTAAATTATTATAAATGAATTTAATCTAGAGGATATAAAAGATGATGGATAATATGATAAATAAAAATTATCCATCTGTAAGTGTGTCAAACTCCCCCATCCCCATTCCTTACTAGGAATTATTAGGCTGTAAATTTTGATGTGATTTTGGGAACGATACGAAAAAATTTTGATGATAATAATTTTTTGGAAAATGGAACAAAATTTATTGATAACTGCCGAAAAATAGGATTCGCAAAAAAACCAATATTTTTTTGTTTAATTTTTTATTAAATCGAATTTAATTAATTCTCTATGATTCATCCAATACAGGGGTTAGAAAATGAAAACGCTTAAAGCATTTTTCTTGGGGAAATATTTTAGAATTAAAAGTGTTATGGAAGTCATATTCGTTTCATTTGAAAAATTTAATTGGCTTTATTTCTTCTCATCTCAGCATAAAATATCAATAATTTCATGAATTTTCGACTTTAACAAAGTGGCAAATTAATTTGATAAACATCTGCCAATTAAATGCAAATATATGTAATGTAATTAATTTCCAAACCAAATTCACATTCTTATCCATTAATTATTTGGTTATCGATTGGCATTATTCTTTTTCAGTTTTCTACCACAAAATAGTAAAAATAATTTATATTTTTTTGGCCTTTTTAAAAATGCCAATTTTATTGGGTAAATTTCTGCAAATGCAAAAGATAAAATTATTAATTTTCCATCCAAATTCATCCTTATCTTTCAATTATAATTATAATTATCAATCAGAGAATATTTCTCCCCCCAAAATCATTCATTCACCCCAATTTTTCTCCCAATTCTTCAAATCGATTGCCACAAATTTATATACGGCAGAGGGTAATTGACATTTTGGCTGCAATCGCACAAAATGCATTCGGACATCGGTGGGCGACTCTCTCAATAAATTGCGATGGATTTTTTGCCCCCAATTTTTTGGAGGTCAACGACTAAAAATGAAGGGGAAAGAAAATTGTTTTGCCCTCAATTTTTCCATTTTATTAGATTTTTATTCACAATTTTCCAAATATTTTCCTTTTTTTCCAATTTTAATCAAAAATTTTCATTTAAACTAAGAAAATATAAATAAATTATTCATTCTTTTAAATAATCCAAATGGCAGCCAATTTGGATGCGAAATTCCAAGCAGCCGTGGATATTGTTCAAAAATTGCCAAAGGAAGGTGAGCGATAAATTAGGCATTTGGAATTATCCTAATCGAACTATAAAATGCCATAAATCATCCATTTCCTTGAGTTTTGGCCATGAAATTGGTTATTTAAAATTTAAGCTATAAAAAACTGACTGGTCCTTCTCATTATGATGCGGAATATTAACCCCAAAATAGTAATATTTTGTAATGCAAATTTCTAAATGTTTACGAAAAGCAAAAACCATTCCCGGAGGGATTATTTATCAAAAAAAAAGCGAAAAACATTGCTAGAGGATTTATTCGAATTTTAGTTTTTGTTCTGAAGCATCTACCTTTACCTTAATAATGGTCCTTTTTTTTATTTTTGGTACTTTTGCCTTTGGCTTCGATCATGCAATTTCCTTAAAAATTCATAAAAAAACACTCATTTTTCCAAATAGGCCCACTTCAAACATCCAACGACCAAAAGCTTAAATTCTATTCGCTGTTCAAGCAAGCCACTGTGGGCAATGTGAACACCGACCGTCCGGGCATTTTCAGCATTGTTGAGCGCAAGAAATGGTTTGCTGGGATTAATCAATGATTATCAGGGAATCATCTTTTTGTAGGGATTCTTGGAAGGAAGTCGAAGGAATGAGTGCCGAGGAGGCAAAAAACAAATACATTGAGGCCTTGTTGGAAATGTTTGACAATGCCGGTGAACAGGTAGAGAAATTTAATAAATTTTTAGAAAAAATTCAATTCATTTTTTCCCATTTTTCATGCAGGTGAATATTTCGGAATGGTTGGCAAAAATTGACCCAAGCATCCGATCGAATTTGGCCATTCTTGGCAAAAACATTTGAAGAATGAATTGAAAATAGAAGATGGATTGGATGAAAAAGAAAATTGAATTGAGGAATTTTTATAATTTAATAGAAAGAAAATGGAGAATAATAGCATTGAATAAAATAATGGTTATTTAAATTTTGTAAATCAATTCTGATGTATTATTAAATTCTGATTTTCAATCCGGAAAGAATTCTGATTTTTATTCCGGAAAGAATTCTGATTTTTATTCCGGAAAGAATTCTGATTTTCATTCCGGAAAGAATTCTGATTTTCATTCCGGAAAGAATTCTGATTTTCATTCCGGAAAGAATTCTGATTTTCATTCCGGAAAGAATTCTGATTTTCATTCCGGAAAGAATTCTGATTTTTATTCCGGAAAGAATTCTGATTTTCATTCCGGAAAGAATTCTGATTTTTATTCCGGAAAGAATTCTGATTTTCATTCCGGAAGAATTTTGATTTTCATTCCGGAAAGAATTCTGATTTTCATTCCGGAAAGAATTCTGATTTTCATTCCGGAAAGAATTCTGATTTTCATTCCGGAAGAATTTTGATTTTTATTCCGGAAGAATTTTGATTTTCATTCCGGAAAGAATTCTGATTTTCATTCCGGAAAGAATTCTGATTTTTATTCCGGAAAGAATTCTGATTTTCATTCCGGAAGAATTTTGATTTTCATTCCGGAAAGAATTCTGATTTTCATTCCGGAAAGAATTCTGATTTTCATTCCGGAAAGAATTCTGATTTTTATTCCGGAAAGAATTCTGATTTTTATTCCGGAAAGAATTCTGATTTTCATTCCGGAAAGAATTCTGATTTTCATTCCGGAAGAATTTTGATTTTCATTCCGGAAAGAATTCTGATTTTCATTCCGGAAAGAATTCTGATTTTTATTCCGGAAAGAATTCTGATTTTCATTCCGGAAAGAATTCTGATTTTCATTCCGGAAAGAATTCTGATTTTCATTCCGGAAAGAATTCTGATTTTCATTCCGGAAGAATTTTGATTTTTATTCCGGAAAGAATTCTGATTTTCATTCCGGAAGAATTTTGATTTTCATTCCGGAAAGAATTCTGATTTTTATTCCGGAAAGAATTCTGATTTTCATTCCGGAAAGAATTCTGATTTTCATTCCGGAAAGAATTCTGATTTTCATTCCGGAAAGAATTCTGATTTTCATTCCGGAAAGAATTCTGATTTTCATTCCGGAAAGAATTCTGATTTTATTTCCTAAAAATTCTATTTTTTTAATTTTGAATAATTTCACTAAAAACCTATCATATTTCAAGGAATCAAATTCAATTGAAATTTTTTAAATTATTATGTTTTTTTTTTAAAAAATTGTAAGAAAAAGCTTTCGAAGGAAATGAGTAAGAATAGTGATGAAAAAATTATTGCTGATGCATTAATTAATTCCTCTAGGGTTTTTCCTTCATGTTCGAAAAAAAAGTAATTATATATTAAATTAATCCATATCAAAATTGGGGGGGGGGGGGGGGGGATGGAGTCATCAGAAATTATTCAAATTTTTTAAATAAGAAATTATAAAATAAATAGACCAAATAAAAAAACAAATTGTATTGATCAAAATTCGGCATTTTTTTTTATAAAATTGAAATAAATTGCTAGATTTCCCGTCCTTTGATCAAATCCTTTTAACTCAATTTTCCAAATTTTCTTTACTTCCAAAATAAATTAAAAAACGTCAATTGAGAAAAATAATTGGCTTCAATTGATTGGGAAGTGTGGGGTTGAGAAATTGATGTATGGCAGTGTAAAGGGCAAGATTAAATATTATTTAGAAAATGGGCGGGATAATGGGGAAAATAAGCAAATAAATAATAAATCGGCAGAACGATTAAGCGGATATTAAAAAGAGAAGGATTTCGAGTGATGCCAGAAAGGTTTACAAAATATTGGGAAGTGGATGAATATAGAGAGGGCATAATTCATATTTTGTTTAATATTTCCGTTGAAATCGAATAATGTGAAATTTTTTCGTCTGTTCTCCATTCTCGTTTTCTTTCATATTCTCATCAATTTCATTGCCAAAAAGATGCTTCAAATTTTCATAACATCGATGTTCAATTGTGCGATCCACTGTCAACAAGACAAATTCATTGGGCAAAAACGCTTCACATTTTATGGCAATAACATTTGCATAATGACATTCATTGCCATCTATTTTATAAAATTGATTAAAAAAAGAAATAAAAATTTAAAAAATTCACTTTGTTTTTTGACGGAATAGCAAATTAGCACTGCAAAAAATGATTTTAAATAATTATGAATTAATGAATTAATTAATGATTACCTGGCTTATTGCCTCGAATATCTTCCGCAATTGCCCTGGCACAATCTTGGAAAACATTATAGGTGTAAACGCGCGCAATAAATTGGCCATAGCGGGCTTTCTCCATAAAATTCTTCATAAAATCAGATAAAGTCCATGGCGATGGATTGCTTAATTTATTTATTGAAAAATAAATATTCATAAAAAAGTAAAAATATTTAATTTGCCGAATAAATTACTGAAATTTAATTGAGAAATGGAACAGTGAATTAGTCGGAAGATCATAATAGTTCAATGGTTTATTTTTTGGGCCCATAATCATATACCCAATCTAAAAATCTCATAAAAGTGAATTTTATATTGATTTGGATTAAGCAATTTTAACAATTTTGAAATAAAAACAAAAACTTTTTTCAACAGTTAATAAGTGTTTTTTTCAATTTTAAAAGCATTAAAAATTATATACAATTTGGTGCGACTTTTCGAGCTCTATAGTCTATATAATGGTAATTGTTTGTGAAAATTGGTATACCCTCCATTATATATATTTATTTTTATCATTTATTTACGGATATTAATTTTAACCAAAAAATGCTTTTTTAAACAAATTTGTTCTTAGACTTCTAATAAATAAATCAGAATGGGTTTTACCAATTTGTAGATCTTATCGAGTCGCATCGATTGGTAAATAATTTGTCATGGTTTGGCAAAATTAAAGGAGCTTAAAACCAAAAACCATAAGATAGTTTAAACCTTTTAATACCCTTTAATTTCATGACAAATTATATACCAATCGATGTATCTCTATGAAATCTACAAATTTATATAAGATTTGAAAACCGGACTCTGATTTATTAGAAATTTAAAACTGTTTTGTAAAAAAAAAGCATTTTTTGGATAAAAAAACTTTTTTTGGGTAAAAATTGCTCTTTATATACTCCCTTTTTTGGCTCAATGTTTTATTCGGCAATTTAAATTATTAAATAAACTTAATAAAAATAATCACCTCAATTCATTTACACAATTTTCACCTCCATTTCTTGTCATTTTAGTGCATTCTTCACTAAAATTTTTGAATCGATCGCCCCAGGGCATATTTTGGTATTGATTCATGCCAAAAAGGATTAGGGAACGGGCAGCGGCATTCGCTGCGTTGTTGGATTTCTGAAATGGATAAAATGTTCAATCATATAAGCCTCAAAATACCGTATCCGGGATCATATCTAAAGAGAAGATTTTTTAAAAGAAATTTATGCATTTTCAGACCATATGCGAGGTGAATTTGATCATTTGGCAAAGATTGCCATGGATAAACCATTGAGCCATTTTGCAAATTTACATCGGGAGTGCATTCACAAAAATTCAAATAAGTTGGATATGCCTTGGTGAGGACATATTCAGCAGATTCACAACCAGCAGCATTGGATGCTTCAGTATTGAAGGCTGACTAAAAATAAATTTAAATTATACATAAATTTTTTTTTGGCTTTTATTTACTTTTGCCCGTTTGCTGTCTGCGGCATTCAAATTCCCAACAAACTTTTGCATAACATTTTTTCGTTTTGCCAGTGATTTTTGGGTCTGAAATGACAAAAATAATAATTATATTTATTCTTTTGATGCATGTAATTACCAAATTTTTTGAACCCTTTTCCACGCTAATAAACATTACATCATCCTCTTCTTTTTCTTCCATTTTTTGCTTCATTGCCTCAATAACTTTCTTTTGTTTTTGTCCATTATCAGCAGAATTCGATCCATTTTCCTCATTTGTTTTGCTTTGTTCCTTTTGTGATGTTTTTGCCAAATTTTCTTCAACGAATAAAGTTTTGTCCGGCGATAAAAGTTCTCCACTAAATTTTCCCAATTAATTAAATAAATGTTTACTTTCAAATTTACTATTTATTTGATGGGCCTACTAATTTTTCTGCATCCTTTCTTGAGCATTCCGGTGATTTTGAGGGCAAAGTGTTTCGAATATTTACTAAAATTGAAAATTGTCAATTTTTAAAGCCATTTAATTTACCATTTGAAATTCTTCTGCGCAAAAATGGCGGTGGAGTGCAAGAATTTTCGTGATAGGCCATCTTAATTGAATATCCCCTATTAATTAGGTATCTTCCTTTTCCTTCTACCTGTTTCTTCTGAGCAATTGTTTCGGCATCGAATAATTGCTTTATATTTCGGCCCATCAACTTTAAGCTAACCAATTCATTGAAATATCTTTTAATATCTTCCGGCTTAATTTCCTCTGTTCCATGCTTCAATGATTCATCAATAATTCGGCCTTGTTCTTTGTAATTGCGTAAATTTAGCTGAAAAAGGCAATGAATAATTTGATAATTACAAATGCAATATTTCGATTCCACAATGGTGAAATAATTTAATTTTTTATTTAAGTTGGAAATAAATAGAAAATATCAAATTAAATATTACGAATTGGATTATAAATTTAAAAGAAAAACAGTTTGTTTTGCTAAAAATTTTGTGTTTTTGTTTTACAAACTTTTTTTTTTGTGTTTTTTCCAAACATTTTGTGTTTTTGTTTTACAAACTTTTTTTTTTGTGTTTTTTCCAAACATTTTGTGTTTTTGTTTTACAAACTTTTTTTTTTGTGTTTTTTCCAAACATTTTGTGTTTTTGTTTTACAAACTTTTTTTTGTGTTTTTCCAAACATTTTGTATTTTTGCTTCGCAAACTTTTTTGTGTTTTTCCAAATATTTTGTGTTTTTGTTTTACCAACTTTTTATGTTAAACATTCAATTAACATTCTCAACATAGTGGATAGCATCATAATATTGTAAGGGAAATTTGGTTGACACACAAATCACGAATTAGCCCAAAGCGGAAGGCACAAACTATCCCCCTCATTCAATGTCATTTTTCCATTATATTCATTGTACCGCCCTTTCCCCTTCACAAATGAAGACGAATGATTTTCTCGGATCAGTTGAGCCGAGAGTTGGGACTTGTCAATTTCATAGCTGAGAATGAGATAAATGTTTTTATTTATTCCTTTCGTTAATTCAAATGAGTCATGACCAAAGAGTCTTTACCCAATTTCCCAGACCCATTCAAATTTCCATCCCCAATGTTCCATCCTTTCGTCGCACCTCTGAGCCCAGCGCGCAACCGCTCACTGGTAGCACCGAATGGTTCCGAGTCAAATCGGGCAAAAGACGATCCATCAGAGCGAAGGAAGAATAAAGGTAAGGCCAACTCAAAAGTCCCAAGGAGGAGCAGTGCACTGCAAAGGCCGAAAGGCCAGAAGAAAGTATAAAAGAAATGTAAAATACCGGGTACCCGAAGAACTAGAAGAAAAAGAGAAAACTGAATTCAATCAGACAAAAGAACATAGAAAGTAACTTTAATTCAAAAGAAAAGAAATTAGTACGTTTCAATAAATAAAATAAGCAAAACAATGGAAAATTCAGGTCCAATAAAGAAATGAGGAAGAGTTTAAAACCAAGAATCATAAGGGGAAAAGAAAGGCCCAAAACTCACTGAAAAGACGAAAGCCAAAAGAAATGTAGAAATATGAGTTAAAATGAAGAGAACAAGCAAGAATAAAATCAACAAAGGAGCAAAGACAAAAATGCGAGAATAAAAGAAGAGTAATGTAAAAGAAGGATTTGGCCTAAAATCAAGCAAACCGGACAGAATTCAACAAGAAAATGGGCCAAAA
Organism: Pratylenchus scribneri; assembly: GCA_030063045.1. Lineage (NCBI taxonomy): Eukaryota > Metazoa > Nematoda > Chromadorea > Rhabditida > Pratylenchidae > Pratylenchus > Pratylenchus scribneri. Next base: position 454,522 of record JAQSEB010000107.1, on the reverse strand, counting down.
TATACAAATCCAAAAGTGACCAGCATTTTTTTTCCCTCATTTCAACTCTCAAGATTCATCAAAACCCCAAAAGGGAAGAAGGACGACCTTTGCTCCAGTACAACGGCCAGCCCAGAGCAATTCATCGGATGAAATAAAGGCCATCATATTTTCCCAGCCACAGTCCCACACGGGACCAACAAGCCATTTTCCATCCGACAAAGTAAAAGGCAGAAGGCCTTTCCCAGGAAATGTTTATTACGGGATAGAAATGGAAACCATTTTAATGGAAGGTGGAGATGGCCGGTGCTGATTGATGGCCGGAATTCCATTAACGGGCAAACACCCTGGGAATAGCGAAGAAAATGGTCAAATGCTTTCTTCATTCATTCTTTACGAATGGCCGACAAAACAGATCGTCGGAAAATTTTCTAATTCTCCCCTCTCCAATTTTCACTCCAAATTACTTTATTTTAGCTATCAAGAAAACCAAACAATCCAAGTTATCAAATTACCAAATTCTTGTCAACAAGGCAAGAATTCGACAATCAACAGCAACAACTAAACCAAAGGCCGCAAGGCCAGAAGAAAGTATAATGCAACAAAATGCAACCTCCAGCAAGAATAAACAAACGAATGAGGAGAATGGACTGGACGTTACCGCCATTGACAAAAACTTCTGGATAGGTAAAACTTCGGTTAAGGTACAGGACCTCGAAAAAGCTCATGCCGATTTGATTGCATTGGAAGACGGTGTCAATCGATCTCTGCGTCACTTGAACCGAAACATTAGTGCACAGGCCACAGCCATGAACGAAATGTCCGACCGAATAAATGAAAACTTCACTACCTTGTCGAAACAGATTGAAAATTTCGACGAACAATTGGACGGACTCAGGAAACAAATGATGGAAAGAATTGAACACAATGAAGAAGCTTGGAGGAACAATGGTAGATTTAACTATCCCATGGACTTCAATCAGCCAATGGCAACCCAAATGAATCCATTTGGGCAACCACAAAAACAATCGACACCTGTCCAAAATCGGAACCAACAACCAATGTTTCCCCCACAGAATAATGCAACCATTGACTTTGAGGATGGCTCACTTTTCAGCTTAAACATGCTAACATCCAATGGCGGAATTGAAATGTTCAATGGAGAATCTGTCTATGCTTATGATAAATGGACTAGAAGATTCCGGGACTATTTGGAAGCAGGTGGCCGGAACTGGAACGATTCCGAAAGGGTGGCAAGACTCAAAATGGCACTTGGAGAGACTGCAAGGGACCTCTTCGAAAAATTGACCAATCAAGAAAGGAGTACGGTGGACAATGCCCTCAAAGCACTCAGAGTGAAGCTGGACTCCCCACAAAGGAGGGAAATTGCCAGGTTTAATCTTTCTCTCTGTAAACAGCAGGAAAACGAGACGGTGGATGCATTCCTAAAACGGCTAGCCCCATTGGTTGAGGTAACAAATCCTGGTTTAGATGAGGAGGCCAAAGAACAAAAAATCTGTGAGGAATTGCGTGGCCGATTAAAATCCAGTCTAACCAATATGATGAGATTGTTGGGCACGTCAAGAATGGTCAGGCTCGAAGAATTCAAAGAAAGGGCCGAAGAAGTGGAAGCTGTTTTGCGAAGTGAAAAAGGTACTAAAACATCCTTGGACCAAGCAATCAATATGCTGAAAAGTCAAGCCGTACCCGAGAGCGGGATTGGAAATCGCTCAGGTCAGGATGGGAACCAAAATCCAGGTCCCTCTTTCAGAAGGTTCACTCCAACGGATACACAGAGAAACAATTTCAGAGGCCGATCGTGGAATGGACCAAGCCGAAACCGAAACTGGAATAACCAACAAAGGCAAAGCGAGAGGAACTGGTCTGGACGACCTGTATGCTACAACTGTAACAAAACCGGTCATGTGGCACGAGAATGCCGTGCGAGAAAAGCACAATTCAACAACAGATGGAATGGTGGTAGAGGAAATGAGCCGCGGCAAAATAACTCAGCGAACTTCACTCCCATGGGCAACAGTAGGGTGAACACGATCGAAGAAAGACAATGGATACCAGTGGATGAAGCTGTTGCAGCCATGCAACGGATGAACATGGAAACCAATGAAGAAACGCCAAAAGGGGAACTTCGGTCAGTTACTTTAAATGTAGGTGATAGCACGAAAACCGAAATACGAAAAACAAGAGAAGAAAAAGTAAAGGCCGCAAGGCCAGAAGAAAGTATAAACAAAACCTCAAACTGGGAGGGAATTGGTCCTGGTATGACCAAAGTAATGCTTGGATGCCTCACACTGTTAGTACTTTTCACCTTGGTCATGGGAGACACGATTCCAATGCCTAGGCACCCTCTAATTTGCCAAAAGCAGAAAGAAGGAGTTTTGTGGGAATTCCCAGAATATGCCGCCTGCAATTCCTTGCATGTCAATCATTCAAAAGTGCCGCTGCACAAGGCATATACGGTTTATTTGCCGAATAGCATACAACACGAAGTTGAAGCCTGGGCTTGTCGCAAAATCAAAAAGGTCATTCGAAAATACACCAGCATTACTGGAGTACCCGTCAGAGACCCACTTGAACCTGAAGCAATGGAGATGAGTGTGGAAGAATGCAGACAAATGATTGATCAGCAAAAATGCAGTGAAGGGATAATGAAAAATGATTCCGGTCTCGCCCACACCGACAATAAAATTGACCTCTCTCCGAGATATTGGCTCCTGGGATCTTTCAATTGGAAACCAGTGGAAAGCAAAAATTGCTATCTATTCAAGACTACAGTGTTGACAAGGTTTGGGGAGAAATCAATTGAAACTTCACTGGGCTCAACAGAATGCTCAATCGAAAAAGGGAAATGTGAAATGGCTGATAAAACAATTTTATTATGGAACGCCAAAACGGCACCTCAATGTGAATACAAAAGGCTGGGAGTATATAAAGGCTACCAAATAGACAATACGTGGATCTCTGATGAACTCAGTTTCCGTCTCACCTTCCCGTCAAAGACAAACAAGGTTTATTCCTGCAATACGGGGCTCTCACGCTCGAATGAGGGAGCAGCGGTCACCGAAGCCGATGATGGTACAATTTTGGGTGAACCCGTCCATTTGAACAGTGATGAAAAGCGAAAACCAGCGTATATGGAATTCAAGAAAAGGATGGGATCGATGAGAAGCAAACGAGAAGTGGAAGGATGGGTGAGTGAATCAGAAGCTGATGCCAAACTCTCATATTTGGATAACCGGATGAACGAAATGGTAACAAAATCATTCACTCAATCACTCAAAGTGATCTGCGACTACATGGAAGAAACAAGGAGATGGGCCATGTCAACTATCATCTCTTCCCCAACTGGATTTGCTCGAGCAATATTCAATGAAAGCAGGTTAGTTGCAAAGAGGGTTGGGCAAAATTTGATACAGGTTTGGCCATGCACAGAATTAAAGTCAGATGATTATGTGTTTCTGGGAATGGGAACCAAAGAAGGAAGCAAAGACTGTTTTGAGCAGATTCCAATCAAATTCAGGACAGATGGAGGAGAATTCACAGCATTTTTAGATCCTGTGACGATGATAATCAACCCATCGGCAAAGAAGGCACCATGTGCAGAATACAGAAAGCAATGGGTTAAAATAGGCAACACGACTCTCGAAATAGACCAAATCACTGGTCAAACGAGTGAGGCTCGAGTGAAACGAATGAACAGAATGGACTGGACCCCAATCACTGCACCAAAAATTCCGCCCCACATATTCCACCACATGGTGCTGAACAATGTCACCGATTTTGCCACCAACTCATTCATTGCCAGTATAGCCAAGGTTAGCGCAATTACATATCGAATTCACAGCACAGACACCGTTGTGTTGAAATCCATGTCTGAAGAATGGAACGATCTCAAAGAAGAAGTGGAAGACGCAATTTTTGGCAAATTGTTCAAAGCCTGGGCTGTCATTCAAGGATTGATGACGGTAATTGTGTTTGCAGAACTCTGCTTCAGAATCTACCTCATCCTCCGGGAGGCCTACAAAGGAGGAGAGCAAAAACGACTTGCAAGATGGGCTGAACAGCGAGAGACGATGGGAACGAAATCAACAATTGATGATGAAGAGCAAATCACACTTGACTCAGCAAACATGACTGCCAGGTATAAACCGATCATTCGAATTGAAAGTAAAGGCCGCAAGGCCAGAAGAAAGTATAATTCCGAAAATGAAGAAGGAAGAATCTACGAAGTGAGAGTTCTCCGGAGAAAACCGGAAGAACTCCAATACTGTCCAATTGTATTTGGGAAAATCAATGATAATCAGGCGAAGTCAATTCTCGATACTGGCGCCGAAGTAACTGTAGCACCATTGAGGTTGGCCAGAACTTGGAATGCCACAATCAAGTCAGCTGAAGGAGGAGTAGAAGGAATCGGAGGCCAAGAAATAGGGATTGTTGGCAAAATTGATGGAACCATCACTCTTTTGGGACATAGAATTGATACCACAATCTTCATTATTCAAGATGTGCCAGAAACATTTCAATGGTATGACATCATTGTCGGGGTAGACACCATGAAAAAGATCGGACAGATTCTGTTCGATTTCACAAATTCGGAAATTGAAATTGGCACAGGAACATCGACTTCTTCCAGCGACTCATCGGAACGCGTAACATTCGAATGTGACACTCGCACTGAATATGGGAGATGGCTTTATGAATACATCGGTGATGCAACGAGGAGGAAAGACAATTCTGAATATAAATATCCGGTTGATATAGTGGAATTGAATTGCTTTGTAGGATTGATCACTCTTTACAAGGGAAGAATCCAAAATTTTGATGCGAGAGCAGCTCCCATTCGTCGTGCGATGAATCTCAATCTTATACAGAGGAACAGAGCCAATCGAATCTTCCGACCACTCCAAAATGAAGGCAGACAATCATATGATGACCTTATTCAATGCCTTCAAAACATTGTAGCAGGGCCCAGGCCCATGCCCGCTGTTGGCCATTCAATAAACATGCTGGGAAGAAGGATGGGTTTGCAGAGTCAATGGCTGAAGGAAAGACCCGAAACTGCACCAATAATCCAGGTTCATGCTAATTCGACACCGATCAAGGCTTTGGCTGACACCGGAGCCAGTCTGAGTGTTGCACCGAGCTCAATAGCAGATGCCTTGCATTGCCGGCGAGAGGAGAGCTGGGCAGAAGCAACCAGTGCATCAGGACATGTGATCGTATTCAAGGAATGCATCCGATGTGAACTGAACATGGCAGGAATAAGGTTGCCAATCACAGTCCATCTGGCTGAAGATGATCAATGTGCGAGCATGCGGGACTACAGCCTAATTCTGGGCTGTGACGTCTTCAAAAGACTTGGTTATATTGGCTTCGACTTCGAAAATTCGGAGGTATGGGTTGCTGGTCAGAGCATACCAATGGAAAGAAGAGGACTGGGGCTTTTGAGGGGTCTACGCGTCACTTCCAAGGAAAATGTGACAATTCCCGGCAACACACAAATGCTAATTGATGCACAAATTGAGGCAGGATTTGACTCAATTCATGAATTGCTAATTGACAGGCCAGATGAATTTTTAATCAAAAATGAATTAGGTCTGATTGCCACTGTCTGCCCAAATGGCAAAGAAGAGATCAAAACAGCAATAATCAATCCAACAATGGAGCCAAAATTGATCAGAGTAGGAATGCATTTGGCTTATGCAAACGAACTGCTCCCCACCGAGGATGGATGGCTGACAGAAGGAGAAGCAAGACCACTAATGAATTTAGACATTTCAGAAAGGACAAAACAGGACCCAACATTCAAAGTGGACCTGGACAAGGCTGAAGTGAATGACAGGCAGCGGAAAATTTTGGAAGAATTGATTGAGGAATTTTCGGATGTGTTCAGCAAAAATCAATACGATTTGGGAATGTACACCGCCGGAGAGTATCACATGGACACAACAACTGAGGAACCGGTCTCATCTCTTCCCAGAAAAATGCCATACAAATTCAGAGATGAATTAAAAAGGCACACGGATTTGCTGTTACAATCCGGGGTCATGGTTGAGTCAAATACTCCATGGGTCAGTCCATTTGTTTGTGTTCAGAAGAAAGATGGAGGAATGCGACCATGCCTTGATCTCCGAAAACTGAACGAAGTCACAATTCCGGACAGATATCCTCTTCCTCGTTTGGACGCAATAATGGAAAGAGTTGGAAGTTGCAATTTTTACAGCTCACTTGACTTGGCAAGTGGCTATTTGCAAATCAAACTGGACCAGGAAACCTCATGGAAATGCGGGGTCATAACGGAGGACAAGGTTTATCAAATGATCACCATGCCTTTTGGCTTGAAAAATGCCACAGCGGCATTCTCAAGGGCAATGTCAAATGTACTCTGCGGGCTCCAGGACTTTGCCATTTCTTATGTGGATGACATTCTGATCTTCACGAAAGAAGGGACATTCGAAGACCATGTTCAATGCATAAGGGCTGTGCTTGAACGATTCAGGCTGTACGATCTCAAACTCAGTCCAAAGAAATGCATTTTTGCCACAAAGGAAATGAACTTCCTGGGCTATACACTCAACTCAGAAGGATACAAACCAAGCTTGAGTCGAATCGAAATCATAAAAGAAATGCCGGCTCCCAAAAATGTCAAGGAGGTCAAAAGAGTGCTGGGAAAAGCAGGTTTTTACCGAAAACACATCGAAGGATTCTCGACAATTGTTGAGCCGTTGTTGGCCTTACTAGGCAAACCAAGAATTTTGAATGGGGTGAAAAGCAACAACAATCGTTTGACAAAATCAAAAAGCTATTGGCCGAAGCACCAAATTTGGTGTTTCCAAACTATGAAAAGCCGTTTCACATCTTCACTGATGCATCAACGGTCGGTCAAGGCGGAGTATTGATGCAGAAAAACGAGGAAACGAATACATTTTCCGCCATTTCATACTGTAGCAGGACTTTGTCGGCTTCGGAAAGAAAATGGCCTGCTGTGCAAATTGAAATGAGTGCAATTATTTATGCGCTTCGAGAATTCAGGCCGTTCATCTTTATGTCGGATATAGAGCTGCACACTGATCATAAACCATTGGCCTTCCTACTCAAGAAGGCGGACACCAATCCACAACTGGCTCGCTGGCTTATTGAACTCCAAAATTACCAAATAAAAATTGTACATGTTGCCGGGAAACAAAACTCGTTGGCTGATGCACTCTCAAGGGCATCGGAAGGACTTCCAACTGAAGAAGTTGCCGACCTGACCGAATTAGAGGATATTGCTGAGTTTCCAGTATGCCTAGCCATCAATCCACACTCAAGACTAGTCATTCAGCCATTCATCAACAATCTGACACTCCGACACGAAGACGGCAATTCATATGATGTTGATCTGTTTGAAGAGCAAAGAAAAGACCCAGTGGCCGAGGTTTACATCAAATTTTTAGAAGAAGGTACGTTCCCGGCTGACTTCACCGAGGCCGAAAAGGAATCACTGGCCGCTGAAGCATCTGAACTCGAGCTCAGATCAAAAATTCTCTGCCATAAATCTGCAGGAATGAATCCACGGATTTACATCCCAATTTCACTCAGGTCACTAATCTTTGAATCATTCCACACTTCGCCGTTGGGAGGCGGTCACTTGAATGTGCGGAAGACACTGGCCAAATGCCGAAAATATTATTGGCCAAAAATGCACTCTGACATAATGAATTGGACAAAATTGTGCATCACATGCCAATTGAGGCAGTCGCCTGTGCCGGCCTATCGGGCAGAAATGATGATGGTTCCATCAGACACATTATTTGCAAGAGTTGGACTGGATTTGGCTGGTCCATTCCCAACGACAAAAAGAGGGAACAAGCACATAATGAATGCGGTCTGTTGGTTCACAAAATATGTGGTCTCAGTTCCGCTGCCGGATGCGAGAGCAACAACAATAGCTAGGGCTTTACTAAACAACTGCTACCTCAAATATGGAGGCTTCAATGAACTCATCACAGACGGTGCTTCTGCATTTACTTCCGAATTTTTCAGGGAATTTTGCTCAATGCTTTACATCAATAAAAAGTATGCTCTGCCACATTGGTCGCAAGGAAACGCCGCAACAGAGAGAACATTCCGGACATTCCATAACATCCTAGCTAAATACATCACAAAAGACCAGCCTGACTTCGATGAGCATCTCGATATGGTCAGCTTCTGCTACAACACAGCGGTCCATGCGTCGACAGGTGAGTCCCCATTCTTTTTGATGTTCGGCAGGGATCCAGTCTTTTGTGTGGACAAAATATTGAGAGCTCCAAGCCAAGAAATGACTAGATTGACGGACCGAGACCAATTTAAACAGAAGCTGGTGTACACCCTGAGAAGGGCATGGGAATGTACTGCAGAGGCTCACACTGAAGCTCAGAACAGGTTTAAAATTCAATATGACAAGAAAGTGAGACAACCGGATGTGCAAGTCGGTGACAGAGTTTTGCTCAGAAATTATGATGGAAAATCAAACACATCAAAGAAATTCCATCTTCCGTGGAAAGGAATCTATCGGGTCGTTGAGTTGGACGGCGTCTACGCCAAAATAATCAGCTGCACATCGCCTAATTCCAATCCTAAAACAGTTCACATCAACCAACTCAAAAAATGCTTTGAGATGAATGGACCAACATGTACTCTGCCAGAAAAGGTAGTACTCGATGAAAAGAACGATGAAGAAAGCAACCCCGAAGAAGATGAAAATGAAATCGACAACAAAGAAGATGAAATCGAAGACGAAAGGATTAACGAAAAGGCCGCAAGGCCAGAAGAAAGTATAAAATTCAAAACTTTGAATAAACCCACAGATATTCCAGAAATAGAGACTTCAAAAGAAAGGAAAAGCAGAACGTTAATCAAAAAAGCAGTATCTTTCAAAACCCCAGTAGTTGATGAGTTGAGAAGCGAAGAAACTCGAGAACGAGATTGCACCAAGTACAATTTGCGCCCAAAACCGTCAAAGAAAAATCTAATCACTCTAATAAGTCTTACAATCATGATTGGCTACGCAACAGCAGATGATGAACAGGCGGATATAATTGCCAAAAATGAACAAAACTCGCAAATTAACCTCATTTTAAACCTAATATGTGGTCTATTAGGGGGCTTTCTATTCGCAGTGGTCTTCCTCAAAAAGCGAGAAGAATCAACAAAGAAAAATCCACAAATCCCCAAGCGAATCCAAAGACCAATCAAATGTTCATATTGCGAAAAACTAAATCACGGATTTTCAGATTGCATTGGCAGAAAACGAGACGCCAAGAAATCTCTAAGAGACTGGAACTTCCCTCAAGGTTTTGACGATCGTTTCAGAAAAGGTATAAAAAATTCATATGGTCTAACAATTGATGACCTTGGTCGAGAAAATGGTATGCATTTCTATTCGATTAGGAAAGCAATAAATGCCAATCTATTCAAAATTCTATGCCGTCCTGCAGCCGGAGGTGAGGGGTATCTAATTAAAGATCTATTCAGTCGAGTCTGGAGAAAGGCCCATCTAGTGGTGGAAACACAAAGAGGGGATTTTATTTTCTATGTTAAGTCCGCCGCAGAATTCTTCCCATCTCCACCCTATTACCTCATGCTAACCCAAATTGAACGAACAATTGTACAATAAAACAAAAATTGAATAAAGAACATGAATTTATTTATGTGATTAACAAAGTATCAAGGGATACAAAATCAATTCATCGTCTAGAAGTTGTCGGCATTTGATCAACCTCCATCTTCTCCAAATGGGGCTCATTCTTCTCGATGACAACTGAACCGCTTCGGCAACATTCGTAATGCTGGGGCAAAATTGAAATTCTCCCCTCACAACCGGCTGGGCAATTATTTTTCTTGCCAATGCACTTGTAATATGCTGCATTAGTCACATGCTCCAAACGATAGGTTTTATCGGCGAAAAGAAGGCCACGGGGGAGTGGTTCAGGTGGTGGCTTAGGGGTCGAACGAGACAAGTTCGGGTTGAAACCGTTAACAATCATTTCATCCAAAGTCAATGTTCTGGCCACGGCCACTTGTGGAACTTCTTCTTCAGCTCCAAATATGAAATCCACTCCATAAAATGGAACAACTTCTCGTTTCACTCGTGGCTAAAATAGAAAACAAACTCATAACTCCAAAAGAGACAATGAACCTGAGATGCCAATTGCTTATACTCCAGTAAGCGCATCTTATACTCAGCAGTCGAGAGCAATTGTTTGGGACAACAGTCCTGGTCACTCATCATGGTCTGCACATCATCGCCAGCCTCGGAAGGCACCAAATATGGCGCGTAATATCGCACAAATTGCTGTTTGTTTTCTGGCGCCCACCAATCGTCAAACAGGTCTGGCCGCTTTTCCTCCAAATAGCGCTTGATCACCTTCTGCCTCCCCAAATCAATTGGCTTGTGTTCGCCGCCGCATGCACATGTCTTGGCATCCAGAACTGGACAAAAAAAATGATAAAAAAAAAATGATCAAACTATATGGAATGCAGTCCCAATCAGCGAAATTCCAGGCTTCATTAACATTGAAACCGGTGTTAAAGCCCTGATGAGCTGCGCCAGGGAGGGACATCACCAGCTCTCCACGCCGTTGAACCTGTGAACAAACAAAGATAAAATCAAAACAAAAGACACAAAACGAACGGTGGTTGAAACTCGAATCCCCTCATTCAGAAGTGCCTTCACATCCAAGAAGAAATGCTTGTGCCGCAAGGCCAGGCTGCACCGCTGATAGTCCTCCTTGAACGTTTTGCGGCAAATTGCCTTAACTTTGGCCATATCGCCAGCTGCAATTGCATACCAAATCTGGAAATTTGTGTTGTAGTTTGTTACTATCCAAAAAAAACAAGAGGAAAACAAGAGAATGTCAACAAAAAAAAGAAGAAGAAGAAGAACATCAAAAAAAAATAAAAACTACCTTTGTCGCACCATACAGATGCAAATTCAGGGCGCACAGCTCCTGGTCTTCTTGATGAAGCCCAAAAAGTGTACCCGCCGCACCTAAATCAAATCAATCAATGCTAGAGGATTCATACATACCAAAATAGAGAAAAGGAGTGCAAATGCCAGGTAGAATGGGAGTTTTCTTGCCCTTCTTGCGCTGGCTTGCCTTTTTGGACTTCAAGTGGGCTTCAAGCACATCGCCAATCGGAAAGTTCTTCACCAAACTTCCATGCACTTCACTGAGATACACTGATTGACTGCTCTGCTCTACCCGAATTTGCTCCCAAAAAGCTCTACATCAAAATAAGTCAAAAGAAAAAAACTATAAGCAATACTAACCGCTCTGATTTTGTTTGGATATCTTTCAGGCAATCCTGGAAGGAGCGATCCTGGTTCTCGTATTCAAATTTCCAGTGATCACCATGCCGTGTGAGAACAGTATGTCTAGAATTAAGGTAACCAAACAAAATGAGAAACTAAAATCTACTTGGCCGAATGCGGTTCATTGCCAATTGCTCGCCCAATGCGTTGCTTCAGTACCTCCAAATTGTCAGGAACAATGTCGTCGACAAGCTTTGGTGGTAGGACAAACTTGACAGCGCCAAATTCAAGGGCGAGACCACATTGCAAGACGAGATGATACATTGCTGCCAGATGATGCCATTCGAAGTCATCCTTCAGTTTAATGGTTGGCATTTCTGTCATCCTCATTGGCTTGTTGAGGTGGGACATTTTTTTTAGAGGAATGACTCATATAATCTGAAATGCGAATTCCGAAAGAAAATCATAAATTTTGACAAAGAATGAGGTGCAAATAGAACGAAAGAGGGAGCCAGTGCTCGATCAATATGTCGGGTCAACCACCAAACAAAAAAAAGGGAAGAGAGCAGCGGTAGAAGGAGAAGGAAGAACTGCCCAAAATAAAAAAAAAGGGGCTAAAATAAAATTGCACAAAATAGGGCAACAGGCAATGAAATAAACTGAAGCATGAAGAGCAAACTGATTAAACTTAGAAATAGCTAAAAAAAAAAAAAAAGAAGGAATTTCAAGAAAAAGAGGGGAAGCCAATCAACAAAGCCAATCTGACGCAAGCGAAGGGACGCAGCTGGCGTGTGAACAAGCGAAAGGGCGTGTGAAGTCGATAGATCGTCAAGGACAGTCTAATTCACAAGAAAATGTCGAAAGTCAAATTCCGATCAAGCTGAATTGAGCAGAAAACAAACTAAAAATTCGAGCAGTACAAGGTGAATCAAGGATCGGAAGTCACGTCATTCGGATGCTGGTAGCTCGCGTGTGAATTGACGAACGGGCGTGTAAGTTAAATATGTGATGGAGGAATATCAGCCGAATCAATCAACCCATAAATCATCCCCATACAATGCAAACTTTGGAAGATGTTGCACCTCAAAATCAAGCAGTCCAGGACAAGTCAGGGATCCCAGGTCAGGCCACATAATTGCCTGCAACTAGCGTGTGCAAGGATAAAAAGGCGTGTGTATCAGATATGTTAGAGAGGAATACCAGCCGTATGCATAGACCCATCAAATAACTCCAGTCCATGCGTAATGTTGGAGATATGGCACCACAAATTCAAGCAGGCCAAGGCAAGGCAAAAATCAATGGTCACGCGGGCGGAATGCCTGTACCGGGCGTGTGCCCGAACGAAAGGGCGTGTGTGTCAGATATGTTATAGAGGAATATCAGCTGAACGCATCGACCCACCAAACAACCCCAGGCCATGCAGAACCTTGGAGTTGCTGCACCACAAGTTCAACATGGTCAGCCAAAAAAAAAACGAATTAAAATCAAATAGATGGGAATTTATGGATTGCGAAAGGCATCTTGAAATCAGAAAATGCAGGAACATTACCAGATTCAATTGCCAGGCATAAAGGTCAGCTGCTGAACTCAAAAGGAATTAACACCGATTAACCAGGTATAGCTTGGTAAAGGCGACAATCAAACCAATTTTCTGGTATAAAAAAATGAACTGAGTCCAGGACAGTAAATAGAAGATCTACTGATGAACAAAATGGGCAAACAATGAACAACATGTCAAACAGAATCGTGATGAGATGGCCTAAGACTTCGAGCAGTTCACAACTTTTTAATTTTTTTTTTCTCTCTCTCCAATTTCCATACCCAGATGGATTGACCACCAAAGAAAAAACTTCTCCTCCCAAAGCAGCAGAAAAAAAACACCAAAAGAAATCAAAAATGAGATTTATATCCAAATATTGAAAAAACCAGCCGTGCCAGGCACTGACTAACGGGAGGACAAGGCCATTCGGCGAAAGCAAAAAGCGAATGCAATTGAGGGCAAACGATCATTCAAGGACTAATCCAAACCAAGATTGAGGAACAAACGAATAATCTCCTGAGCTTCAGATCCAAAATATACACAAAATTCGAAATACACAATTCAATGACCAATTTCATTGGCCAACCTGCAGCCTTTGCAACGGAGGAATTATGCATTGAAAAATGTCAAGTCGAGTGCGAAGAAATTCATCTCTTCCAAAATCCTCCTACCATTGCTTACCACTGCAAAGAAACTTTCGTTACCCAAAATCAAATGGTTGAATGGAAGACTTTAATTGGATTGGCAATGACAATTATAGTGGTTGGCCTAGCCTTCCTCTTTCTTTGCTGCACATGTTGCAGACGGACAAGAACAACCAGAGGACGGGAAAGGACAAAAGCTGTTGAATTGGTAGAGAAGAGAAACACAAAAATGGGAATAGAATGCAATGGGGATGAATGGGAAAAATGAACAACACTTCGTTCCCCATAAATAGGGGAACTGCCTCTCTTCCCATTACTTTGACCCTTTTATCGTGGTTTTTCATTTCATCTTTGGCTGATGTTCTTGTTCCCACCTTCCCATTTTTTAAAGTTTTTTTTCGCAATTCATTTTCCTTCCCAATTTCAGAATTCTGCAAAACTGTCCCTCAATGAAACCATACACCAATAAAAAAGCCTCTGGGCCAGAAGGAAACGTAAAGGCGGAAACGCCAGAAGAAAGTATAAAAACTCCAGAAGGAGAAGCCATCCAACGACCATCAAGCCGTCAATCCAACCAATCAAGTCGTTCGTCAAGTTCTGCCCCAAACAGTAGTTCCTCCCATACGTCAAATGAATTCAATTTCAAGAGCTTTGACACTCAGGCCTTTGAACACTACTGTGCAAAAAGAGAAGAGGAGGCCAACCGCTCACGTTCACCCAGCAATAGCAGCTCAGGATCCAGCTACATTTACGAGGACGACGGAACCCCTATACATGTTGGAAATCGTGGAAATCGTCACTTTGAACCAATAGGGCCTACAATTTCTGGCAGAAACACAAATCCCCAGTCTCAGATCCCACAATATTCAAGCTCGGAGGGGTCCGACCCTGAACAAGAAGGGCCAAGCCAAGATATCCAGCGGGTGGGCCAAGACAAAAAGAATGATGACGCCAACAAAGAAATGAATCAAATGATGTCCTCTCTCTGGGCTGCAAATTTCGGGAAGAAATAGAGTGATGAAACGACTTCACTGCAAACGAATGCCAAAATGGAAAAGAATTGAGAAAGAATCCACTGATGATCTAAATTGGGTTTTTTTGAAAATAATAAATTCATCATTTCTGTGTCCAATTGAAACTACTGATTTGCTCAAATCTCTCAAAAACCTCTCCTTCCCAAATCACATTCAATTCACAAATTTCATCATCAAAACACTAGAATGGTAAAGTAAGGAACCAAAGATTAAAACCAAGTTGTTTACGATTATCGCCCCCATCCATTTTTTACACAAAGGGCAGAATCGGGCAGCACAAAAGAGAGGTGAAGGTTGCGAAGGCCATAGAGGGTTCTGTCCCTCTCCCGTCCCCCTCAAATCATCCATCTATGTGCACACTTTTTCGAAAAGGAAAAGAGGGAACAAAAAGAGGGACCATCTCAAAAAAAATGGTGCGCAGTCCCAAAGGGTGAAAGAGGACTAGCAACCAAAGGTCGTCCCTTACATTTGTTTCCATTCCCAACCAGTCATAGGCTGGCAAAAAAAAATGGAAAGGGGGAATGTTGCCATTTGCTCGCCCTTTTCCCATCCCCACACAAGGGTATAATCGCCAGCCGAGGGCGGAACATTACACAAATGTGAGCACTCCTCGGCCGAAGTGATGAATGTTGGAGGGGCGTCCTTTTTTATTCCATCCTCCGTTGCTCCATCTGCCAATCCAAGCCATCTAGCCATTCATTCCATCAACAATCCCATCCAAGGCCAAATGCTTCCTATTCACCCATTCCCATTTTCCACATTTTTTTTACATTTTTTTCTTCCCCCTCCCCATCTTTCGACTTCCTTTCATCCTACTGTACTAATTTCCAATTTTTTTTCAGATAATGGTCCATAAAGCCAAATCTAAAAGGGCCGGAAGGCCCAAAAAGCAAACTGTCAACGCAAATGTGGAGGAGGAAAAGGCGGCAACGCCAGAAGAAAGTATAAATGAATTGGTGGAGAGTGGGGATCAAGAAAAGGTGGAAACGCCACAAATGGAGAAAAATGTGGAGGAGGAAAAGGCGGCAACGCCAGAAGAAAGTATAATCGTGCAAGAGGAGGGAAATGTGTCGGGTGAAGCCCGAATGGAGGTGGATGAAACAGGGAAAGTGCCCAGTCAAATGGTGGAGGAGGTCAATGCTGAAGAGATCTCCAAAATAGGTGATAATGCCGGAGATGAGGCCATGGAAGAAGGTGAGATTGTGGATGAGGCTCGAAGTGAGCAAGATGAAGGAATGGAGGATGAAATGCCATTCAACATGGGGTCTAATCCCTCCGACCCCTTGAATTTAGATCAGGTGCAAGGTGAACTAGACCAGATTGCGGAAGGAGGCTTCGGTGGAGGATTCAAGAAAGTGGGACGCATCAATGATGCCAAAATGGAGCAAATTCCGGGCGATGATTACCCACTAGTTGAATGTGAGGACGTGCGATGCCCACCGAGCCCCCCTTGTGTACCAGAATGGCAGTCAGGGGACTCCGCCCGATTCGTGATCGCACAATTACAAGAAGGTGCATGCATTGGCGCGAAGGTGGACAAAAACATCAAAATTCCCAAATTGATTCGGATTCCGGATGATCTCACAAAGGACTCACCTCCGAAGTTGGGCGAAGTTTTATCGGTTAGTGAATGGGAATCATTAGAGGGATGGGGTGAGCCCTCATGGGGGGATTGGATTTCGACAGGAAAACTGCTGAATTATGTGGCCATTGCCCTCAAATTGGATGACAATCGCAAATATGGGTCGGTGAAATCAACCGTTGGCATGGTTTGGGAACTCACTCGCCGAGACCGCAATGATAAGTTCAGCGAAATCCGATCCTTTTCAGTTGTGGCACCGGAACTCGCTTTAGCCGTGCGAGCAGGTCCGAAACAATGGGGACAGGATGTCGACCGATTGAACAGGGGAGCCCTGGTTCGGCTTGAAATCCATCAAGCAATCCGGCCGTCCAGCTTCTATGTTGGATCAACGTACATTCTGCCTGAACACCTTGAACTCCGCCAATTGGACGATTTGCGGGTCCACCAACCATGGACCATAACCAAGGCAGAACGTGAGTCCAGAATTCACAGCTTCCCATTTACCCACAGGATGAGTTGGGAGGATCTCGCCTTTGAGGAAAAAGTCATGGCGGCAGGATTGGCTGTGGAGATGGAACAGATAAGGCGAGATCAAGGGAAATATACCCTTCGGGTTGGATACAATGTGGTCAATGTTCGTCGTGAGGACCAAGCGGTGATCAGAGTTGAGAAAGTGGTTCAGCAGAAATCGGAATTGTCTGACATGGCCAACTGGTATTACGAAGATGCTTGTGTCCACATAAAGGCTGATGAACGCGCAAAACCGTGTGCGATGGGATTTGTGACACGGGTCGACAGGGAGTTGAGGGGAAGGGCCTTTGTATTGAAGGTGAGTTTGATCGTCTCTCATCAAATGGCAAAAGGTGAGGAAAATTGGGATGATTGGGTTGAATTGAGGGAACAGAGGCTTAATAAAATCGAGGTAAAACCCCTTCAGTCCACTTCAGCCATCTTCTCCCGAATGTCTGCACTGGCATGGAACAGCATAACAACTTCGGCCCAGGCCCAGGACAATCGTGGCACAATTCTGCGAGCTCTGTTGGGAAGAGAGGACGGAAAAAGGGAATTGCCATCGGGGTCTGGACTCAGTCCTTCACAATTGGCTGAAGCACTTCGTTCACTGAACCCGGAGCAGGCGGAAACTGCCAAACTGATGTTCGATTCAATGGTTCGAGCCGTGTTCCAGCAGGCACCTCCAGGCACCGGAAAAACTCATGTGGCGGCCCACATAATCGTGTGGATTTTGAAGTTTTTCCCTGACGCAAGGATTTTGGCCATTGCACCACCCAACATCGCGGTCACGAAATTGGTCATGGATTTGGAAGAAAGGATGGCAGCCTGTGGCCATGTGGAGCCGATGCTCGCTCTCTTCTCCGGCAATGGGAAGGTAAGATACAGCGAATACATTCGAAAGGTGACCAGGCACACCCTTGCCTTCGCTGTTGAGGAAGAGGCTTTGAGGAATGCCTTGGATGAGCCGGAGAGGAAAAAGTGCCAGCGCTACAGGAACACAGTGGAGAATAATCCCCGATTGGCAGCAGAAGGCACTGTGGCTGCAATCGTTCAGGCCCATCGGAGGAGAAGAGTGTGCTGCGCAACTCTCAGTTTTGCGGAACAAGTGCCCAAATTGTTCGAGAACACAACACATGTGTTCCTGGACGAAGCCGGTCAAGCTCCCTTCACCCAAGGCATCTCACTGGTGTTTGGCATGCCGCAGCTCAAAAAGATGCTGGTGACTGGTGACAGGCGCCAGTTGAAGGTGCATTTGGCCTCGATTCCCAAACCGGTCCGGGATGGTTTTGGCCTGGACAGCATCCTGTACAACTTGGATGTGGCTCCATCAGTGGAAAAGACGGCATTGAAGGTGAGTTTCCGGGCACATCCCAAATTAGTGCAATGTATTGGGCGGGCTTACTATCATCCGCATGGGGAAGGGTTTGAAGCAGGTCGAACAGTGGAAGAAAGGAATATGCACACCAACAGCGATTTCAAATTGCCAAGAAGGGATTGTCCGATCGTTCTCATCCACCAAACGGATGAAATGGCCCGGGACTCCACCTCCCTGTCCAGCGTCAATTACAGGCAATCCGATACTGCAATGGAGGTGATTGGAAGTTTGGTGAGAACCGTGCCGACGACGGCATCCATTCGCTGCATTTGCCTCTATTCTGCCCAAGCTGCAGACCTTGAACGGCTGGTGACCCAAAGGGAGTTTGCAAACGTCCAAGTGACGACAGCGGACGCCACACAGGGACACGAAGCCGATATCTCGGTCGTGGTGACAACCTGTACTCAGTTTTGGAATGACGGGAAGGAACCATTTTGGGCCATGCCGGACCGAGTCAATGTCGGCCTGTCTCGGTCACGACATGGACTGGTGATCATTGGTGATTTGAATGTGCTGCAGCAGGCACCAAGTTGGGCAGTGTTGTTGACGGAAGCGATGGACTTGACCACCGTGGTGGATCCGGATTTTATCCGCAGAGGGGTGATGTACGACAAAAGAGGGAATTTGGTGGACAAGGACAAAAGGATTGTGGTGTCACGCAAGTTCAGGGATGGGGAAAAACCAAAGGGTGGCTACTCGCGCTACACTCCATATTTTCAGGCCCGGAGCCGGCGATTTGAAAATGAATTCCCCAATATGCCTGGACCCAGTGGAACTGAAAACGGAAATGGACAGCGCGGGGGCAGACCAGGGCCGATTCGTGGTGCCGGGAATGGAAATGGTGGACACCGTGGTGGTGGAAATGGGCCGGCATATGACCGAGGAAATGGACGGAGCAAAAGCCGGGACAATGGTCGCCGATGAGAAATTGGAATGGAATGTGAAATGTGAAAAATGTGCCAATGCCAAAAGACAATTTTCCCTCCAAAACAAAATGGTTTGACGTTTTCCTTTTTGGGCAAAATTTTGATGAAATGTGTCAAGTCAACCCCCCCATCCTAAACAACTCTCTTTCGGACAATTCAAAAAAAAATATATAAAATAAAAAAATGTGCAAAAAAAAATGAAAAGAAAATGCTCATAAAAAAATGAACAAAAAAAAATACAAGCAAATTTATTTTGTCTATTGCCCAATATTTTCTAAATGGGAAATCTTGGGGATTTTGCGATGTGGATCTCCAGCCAATGCTGAGTAAAATGGAAATGATGCAGAAATGCATAAGGAGAAAGCAGGCAGAGTTGGCGGTGGACATTCCCCACGCGACCAGCTCAAAATGCTCTGATAGCTCCCTGTTCGAAAAGTATTTGGTGCGCAAAGGGTCGAGCTCGCCATCTCAATGGTGGAAGTGTTCTCCGTTTAATACACGGACAACCGAGCGGACACCGCGCTGGAGTGAAGGGTGCGCATGACGAAGAGATTGACCCACTTTTCCCTCTTCTTCCTTTCAATCAATCCTCTCAAATCATGCTTGTCAAAAAAAAAAATGAAAGAGCATTCAAAAAAAAAAAAAACTAATTTGCACAAAATAAAATTTGAAGATCGTGGACGATCTTTTGGAAGGGGGGAGTTGTAAGGGAAATTTGGTTGACACACAAATCACGAATTAGCCCAAAGCGGAAGGCACAAACTATCCCCCTCATTCAATGTCATTTTTCCATTATATTCATTGTACCGCCCTTTCCCCTTCACAAATGAAGACGAATGATTTTCTCGGATCAGTTGAGCCGAGAGTTGGGACTTGTCAATTTCATAGCTGAGAATGAGATAAATGTTTTTATTTATTCCTTTCGTTAATTCAAATGAGTCATGACCAAAGAGTCTTTACCCAATTTCCCAGACCCATTCAAATTTCCATCCCCAATGTTCCATCCTTTCGTCGCACCTCTGAGCCCAGCGCGCAACCGCTCACTATATTCACCTCCAATCCTTCAACTTTTCGAAAATCTTTCGTTTCTTCAGCAATTTGTTTTGCATCACGAATTGCCAATTCCACATATGCTTGGATGGCATCATTGTAAGACATTAGGGCATGTCGCTTCAAGAACGCCCCAAAACGGGCGGCAATCTCGTTGATTTTCCGTTGTTCTGCTTCAAATAATTTCACTAGTTTCGATGCATTTTGGATCGCCATTTGGATTGCCACCTTTTTGTCCTTTCCTTCTTCCAACCATTTTTTCACATTCACATCCTCCACCATTTCCGTGCATTCCATTTGCTTAAACTGTGTGCTCACATGATCAAACCAAGGGCATCCACATATCTGTTGAATTATCATTTTTCCATTCAAAATTATAGGAGTGGCCCAACTTGGTACCGTTCATAATAATACATAAAGGACAGAATAATTTTGATAATTTTACTATCAATTTAAAAGAACAGATTGTTGGTTAACCAAGTATATTCATTTCATTTAAATTGGTTCAAAATTTTTTAATGTCCCAGATTTTTTAAAAAATATCCTTTACTTTGGATTAGTGAATTTTTCCATAGTTTTTGGCCATAATTTCATCAATTGTGCACCAATTTAAAAATATTACGAGATAATATTAATTTGTCGAAATAAATAATTAATATGCCGAAATTCTTTCATGTCAAAAACATTATTTTTTGAGGCTATATAACTTGGCCCTAATTAGGTAATAGGGCTCAGGGTTAGGTTCAGGGTAGGATGGAATTAGGGACTAAAGGCTAAGGGTTAGGGTATTCTAAAGAAGTCTAATTTGGCCAAGTTATATGGCCTAAAAAATAATATTTTTCGACACGAAAGAATTTCGTCAAATTAATTTATTAGACCCATAAAAATATTATCCTTATAATATTACCAACAGTCTGCTGCTCTTTAAATTAATATTTTCAAAATAATAAAAAAATTATTTCAGTCCTTGATGGGTTATTATTATAAACAGCGCCAAATTGAAGCGTAAGCCAAAATTTATTCTCCATTTAGTATATTTACACTGCATTTCATTTTTGATTCTCTGAATATCATGCACGATCGAAGCAGTTGATTTGAGAACTGGTTTTGGTTCTCAATTCGTCCACCATCGAAGCAAACATCATGACAAATAGACTAAATTTGAATATTGCGAAAAAATATTCAGATTATGACTTACTTTGTTGAAAAGATACGGCGTCCCATTTGGGTCAATTCGCATTTCAGTGCATGTTTTTGAACCACAAATTGTTTGAGGGAATGGCAAAATAATGTACTTGATGTAAATGAACGGGGTCATCAGCTTTTTTTGAAGATCCACCTCCGCCTCGGTCAATGTGGCCAATCTTTTCTTCTCGTCGGCCATTTTCGTTATATTGTCCTAAATTCGGTCAATTATTTTAATAAATTTGACCTCTGGCTCACTTGTATTATTTTGGCAATACTGGCAATAGGCTGGGACAATGTTGTGATTATTCGACGTGCCTCATTAAGAGAAACTGCAAAAAAAGATTTAATAAAAACAATATTTAAAAATTAGGATTGACCAGTTTCCTTTGTTGTGTGAGGAGTCAAAGAATTAATTCGGGCCAAAAGGCGATTGGTTTCGGTCTCTGAACGTCGCCAGCTGTCGGCAAAATTTGCCTGATCCTTCCCATCGAATTTGATATTATTGCGAGCGGCACAAATGAATCGGAATGCCTCATTGTCCATACAAAATACCGTGTCCGGGTTCAACTCAATTCTCACACCCTGATTTTGTTCCATTTGGTCCAAAAGTTCTTTAAGTGATGCAAGAGTGTCGCCTGAAATAATTTTCAAAAATATTTTAATTAATTTAATCTAAATTTTTCGACCTGGTTTAAACAAAGTAGCACGTGTATTTGTGAAGCAAAAATTGATGTTTCTAGCGGCATTTTTGTGCAAATGAGTTAACAATTCGTTGACACAATATCGGAATATGAGCGAAAGACGGGCATTGTTCGGTTTAAGTAAAATACAAATCCCGTGAAGTTCTTCAAAATTGGCAATGTAGGACAAAGTGCTGGCGAAATTTGCTTTGTCCTCATCAATTCCTTCTGTATCCCCAATTCCAGGTGTATCAATCAATCGGATTTTACCGCCTGAAATAATTCTTACATTTTCCCATAATTTTATGAACTTTTTGTACCTTTATATGGGAAAATGTGGGCTTTTGGTCTTTTAGTTGCTGATTTCCCAATTTTCAATATTTCGTCCCCATTTTCATCTGCCTGGCCAATTTGAACTAATTTCGAATTCATTTTTTCGTCAGCAATTGTGAATTGTGAAGGAATCAAGCAAATTGGATTGTCCATCTGCAATTTAATCAAAAATTTAATTTAAATTCATTTAAATACTTGAAGGGCATCATCTAGATTCCGGTATGTCATATAATTGGCCAACGCATTTATCCATGTCGATTTTCCAACACCCGTTTCGCCCAATATCAAAATATTTTTTTCGCCAAAGTTAAACTGGCCAAAAATTGAGCCCAAAGTTTCTCTCGGGAAAGGCAAAAATTCACTGCCATGTTGATCTTTGTATTTGCATCGAAATTGAATGTTTTCAACCGGATTTCGTCCACATTGACAATAAAAATAATCGCCGAATTGATTTGTCTGATTTTGGATGGCCAAAAATTGGCCACAATCATCGCATTCCCAAAGGAATTCCTCATCCGAACAATTTCCATCAAATTTGTTGGCCTTTGGGCAGGTACATTCAAAATTGACAAGAAATTCTGATAGGGAGGTATAGACACTCTCATCAATTTTTTCGGCCACATTCTGAATTTTGGCAACACAACAATTCAATTTTCGTTCTTCTTCCTACAATTATTTAATTAATATTATATTAAATACATATTTCCCGCCAACCTTTAAATAATCCTCCACCATTTCTTGGCCATTTCTATATTTGGTAACCGATGTTTATCTCGGCTCCGCCAAATCAATCAATTCCATATCGACAAAAATGCATTGTTCTCCTCGTTCAATTAATTGGAAGAAAAAGTTGTTGATTTGGTGAATTTTGTGCCAATTCCTCATCACCAGAACAGAAGAAAACAAAACATGTTTTTTGGTGACATTTCTCCATTACTTTTTCCAAATGGAAATTCCCATTACCAAAATAGGGAACATCTGAACCATCATTTTCAATTTCAATTAATAATATTTGTTTATTTTCCCCACCCTTTTCTTTCAATAATTCTGCCAATTTAATTTTTCGGAATAATGGCTGCATTTCATATATCAATGTTGATATTTTCTCCTGTTCTTCCAGTAATTCGTTAGAATGTTCCAATTTATCCATTTCCAATGTATTCCGACATTTTTGTAAATTCTGATAATATTTTTGTTGGCAAATTTTTGCATTTGCATATTTTTCACCAAAACTCGTAAAAAGTTCATTGCTGTAAAGAAGAAAAATTAAAATAAGAATTAGTCTTTTGTGGAATTTGCCTGAAACAATATGGATATTTTTGCATGAAATCGGCCATTTTTGTGAAGAATGAATCGATGTATTTGATTGCTTGCACATTGGAATGGAAGAGTTCAATGAATGAAGGATCATGATTTTGTATCGGGAAAAGATTTGTTGGTTTCAAATATTTTGACTTCATCAATTGTGTGATTGAAACCATTTCATATTGGATGGGCAATGGGGCGCATTTGAAGGAGGGGCATTTTTTGACCAACATTTCAATGGCATCATTCAATGAAATATACGGAGGAATGGCCAATTGTGGGTCTGCAATTATTTAACAATTACAATTGTTATCATTTTTATTATAGTTTCCTTTCCGGATGGTATTAAATTTGACGAAAAAAAAAATTGCAAATGGCGAAAAGTTTATAACGGTTCAATGGTTTGTCCTAAACCAACAAACCCTAAACCCAATCGATAGATCTCGTCGAGACGCGTCGAATGGTTTTTTTTGTCATGGTTTGATCAAAAATTAAGTGTATTAAACCGTTTGAACCGTTGCCAGTTTTTGGTTCAAAACTCATTAAAAATTGATTAAATCCACGCCAAATCATTAGCAAAAGATGTCTCTCGATCTGAGAGATCTATCGAATGGGTATATGGTTTAGTGGTCTAGAATAAACTTCTGAATTGTTATAAACCCTTATGGTTTTTTTTTCGGTATTTTTAAATATTTTCCTTTACATTTTATTTTTGATCATAAACTGGCCATGGCATTTTTATAAAAATCAAATTGTCTTGTTTTAATAAAAAAGAGTTTAATTAATTGTAAGGAAAAATATTCAAAAATGGAATCTAAAACCGTATTTGTGCGTTTTTAAAAAATGAAAAGGACTAAATTTTAACATTATTAACAATTTTAAAATTTTTGGTAAATTAATCTTTAAATAATTAAATAGTTCCGTAAAATTAAATATATTAAATCTTAGTAACTAATTAAAATTTTCCAGAAGATTAATTAAATCTTTCCATAAAATTTAATTGTTAGATTAAGATCGAAACTTTAGCCATTAAATAAAAATAAAATTTTACCCGATACCACTCTTATAAAAATTACCCCTTTTCCTTTATTTCTTGGCAATTTTTTAGAAAATGCAATGTTTTAATTTTCTATTTTTGGGAAAAAAGACATTACCATTTAAATTCTAAATACTATTTATTATTTAATTGCAATCAAATTTTTTCTTAACTAAGCAAAAAAAATTACTTAATTAATGGGAAACAAATTTTTTGATGATTTAATCAAATGATAATTTTTTAAAACCCTTTTCCTTTTTAATTTTAATTTATATATTCCTGGAGGCTAAATGTACAGTATTTCTCTTTCAATTTTTTTTTTATTAATTTTGAAGAATAATAAAGAGAAAATAAAAACACACCTGCAAAAATTTGAACTTTCACTGAATTGCTAGCATTTTTTAGAATAATTTTATGTCGAATTTGCAAATTTGCTGCCGAATCAGGGCTCCGTAAAATTGAATGTATTGTCTAAAAATGAAGAATATACTATGAAAAATTGCAAATTTTACCTTTTTGAGTTCCTCCATTTTGACATCATTATTTAATGCAAAGAAAACGGCCGCAACTGCAAATCCATAAATGATCGTTTTTACAACATGGGTTGCATTTTGATTTGGTTGTTGGCTAATAACTTGCGTTCGAATTGTTGGATCCGTCAAATTCAATTTGCACAACTTTATTTCAATAAAATATAAAATAAAATTTATTTTTGAAAATTCACCTTTTTATGCCAAATTCGAACCATTCCAAATGGCTTTTCCCTGCATTCTTCCAAGATATCCCCCATAAATATTGTTGTAAAAAATTTCCCAAATCCATTTGATTGAGTTTCCGTCAAATTGCTTAAAATGCTCAACTGAAATGAAGGGGTAAAAATTTACCAAATTTATCATATATAAATTTAATAAGCTTAAGGGATAATTTACTTTTTGATCCACATCCACTTGTAATCGATCGAAACGATCATTGAATTCATTCAACATTCCAATTACATAAAGGCATTCTTTATTCTGACTTTCCATTGTTTCCAACTCTTTGAACTTTTCTTCCTGGACTTCCTTGATAAATTGATCCATTTTTGCATTGTAATAATTCCCAACAAATCCAAAAGACGGATGCAAAGCGAGCCGATATCTGAAAAATTAATGTATTTATTTTAGCCTTACAATTCTCTAATTGAATAAGTTTAGTCTAAATTTTATAATTAAAATTCATGAAATTTTGGAAATCAAAAATAAGCATTAATTCTCTATTGAATATTAACATTACATTTTTTCCTTAATTGGCTCCAATTCCAATTGATTAAATTGCTTTTGAATTTGCGACGAATCTGAAGCAGTTTGCGAAGCGATGATTGATGTGGGTGATTGAAATGCAAAAGAATGGTCTTCTTGCCGTTGGACATATTCAGTAATGCTGGAGGATGAATTCGTTTCTGTAAGTGATAAGAACTCGCATTTTGGAATTTCTGTGAAAGAGGAAAAATATAAAGGTAATAAAAATCCTATATATAATTTTAGACGCGTCTGTTTGTCTGTTACTCGATTTTCTCGGTGTGTTGTTGTGGATGGATTGAGCTGAATTTTTGGCTATATGGGTTTTCGTTGGTGCTGATCATGATCAGATAGTTGGTTTTTTGATTCATGTGATTTTACGTGATTTTGGTATACGGTATGTCAAGTACCGTAGTTTTGAGAAGGGAATTTTGGTAAGCAGAGAAATCATGTATGATTCATGGCAAGTACTTAGTAAAATGAAAAGTTTGGGTAATCGAGGGTGCTTAAATCGATGGTGACATTGGTTTTTGCATTAGTTTAAGTCTCGCGCAGCTAGGCCATAAATTATGGCCAGTTTGAAGATTTTATTTTTTGATGAAAGAAATGTCAAATATAAGGTAAATGAGGGTGCTGCTGAAAAAGATGGTGACATTGGTTTTGCATTTGGTTCAAGTCTCGCGCAGCTAGGACATAAGCTACGGCCAAGTTTGATAATGCTGGAACTGAGACCCGAAGGGGCGAAAAATATACGGAAATATATCCATAAACCCTTATCAACCGTCTGAGCCCCGAAGGGGCGAAGATGATACGGGCATACATCACCAGTTCGGGGGAGAGATAAGATGAGTAAGATAGAGAAAAAGATTTTGACTAGCTCAGAAGAACGCCCGATAGGGCGTTCTTCTGAGCTAGTATAATTTAATTTAAGATGGGGTGGAAAATGTTCATCATTTTTATGTTCTTTGAAATTGGTATTTGGCATTTCCGGATTTTAAAAGAATGTAATTATATGGCATGTTTACCGAAAGCTTCATCATTATCAAAGATGATGTTGACACCTTCATTTATATTATTTTATTTTGTCTAAATTATACTATTTATATTATTATATGGAGCATTGTGGCCTTAATTTTTCTAAATGTCACATGGAATTATTAAAATTTGCTGAAAAGTTATCCTTCTACCATATTCCCTCTAACTAATATCATAAATTGCATTACATTTTTGTGTTAAATTTTACGCTTTAAATTACCCTTTTTCATTGTCTCCTCATCCTTTGTTGTGTAAATCAAAGGTTGTGTTTGTTTTATTTTAAAAAATTTCACGAATTCTTCAAATGATGAATCGCATTCCAGAATTACTTTGTCATTATCGTCATCTAAATTATAAATTTATATGCAAAATCACTATTATTTCCTATTTATTGTTTTCTTATAATCATAAATACAAAAATGTAACTGACCAATGTAATAAAGTTCTTGGTAAAATTCGCCCACTTTTGTGGACTTCACAGCCGAAATCAGTGCATTAAATGATTTTTCCCACAAATTCAGAATTCGAACTTTTCCAAAATGATTCAATTTAATTTTAAATGGCATTGACATTTTAATCTAAATAGAAAACTCAAAATTTTTTGCCAAATTAATAAATTTTTCGATAATTATTAGTCATTTTTTACAGGATAATATAAGATTTGAATAGTTTTTTTTTCTCAAATTTTGACAAGGCTTTTATGAAACTTGGAAGCCAATATTATTATTTTAAAGGGCTGTTTTTTTCCTAAAAATGAATATAAATTTTTTAAATTAATATTTTAAAAGCTAAAATCCGAATTAAGAAATATAAACTCGGAATTATGGAAAACTTTTTAATTAATAGGCATTTGATACAAAACTCTGAGCAAACTAGGGTTGGACAAATTCACTTTCGGTTTGAGAAAATCGATGAAGTTTCAAACAGAAATTGTGAAATTTTGCTCAAAATAACCGAAAATAGGAAAAACGAAACCGAAAATCAACATTTTTTTTTAAAAAAGAAAACCGGATTTTCAAACAGAGATCGTCTAAAAACCGAAAGTGTCCAACCCTAATATAATATAATGAAATTATCTAGTCGAAAGTTCCCCAATTTCAGCAAAAATGGTATAAAAATATTTTAAAATTAAAAAAAGTAGTTTGATATATTTAAATTCTGCGCTTATATGGCCAAAAAACAAAAATGTTTATTTTTCCTTCGTTAAAAGAATGTGAATGGAAGAGTAGACTTTGCGCGATTGAAGGAATGCATAAATTTTTTGGCTAATAAAAACGAAAAAATTATTGGCAAGGAGAAAAGGCTTTTTTTTGCGAAAGAATAAGGTTTTGCTGAAATGTCTGTTTCTTTGCCGAAATATGATAATTTTTTTAGTGCTTGAAACTAGAACTCTCCAAACTTTAAACCCATTTGATAGATTTCATCTAGAAGCATCATTTGATTAAGTTTTTGGCTTTGGGTTTAATCAAATTCTAACTTAGTTTTGAAACATTAAACCAAAATTGGTTTAAACCGTTTAATACCCTTTAATTGTTGACCAAACCAAAATTGGTTTAAACCGTTTAATACCCTTTAATTGTTGACCAAACCAAAATTGGTTTAAACCGTTTAATACGCTTTAATTGTTGACCAAACCAAAATCGGTTTAAACCGTTTAATACCCTTTAATTGTTGACCAAACCAAAATTGGTTTAAACCGTTTAATACCCTTTAATTGTTGACCAAACCAAAATTGGTTTAAACCGTTTAATACCCTTTAATTGTTGACCAAACCAAAATTGGTTTAAACCGTTTAATACCCTTTAATTGTTGACCAAACCAAAATTGGTTTAAACCGTTTACCTTTAATTGTTGACCAAACCAAAATTGGTTTAAACCGTTTAATACCCTTTAATTGTTGACCAAACCAAAATTGGTTTAAACCGTTTAATACCCTTTAATTGTTCACCAAACCAAAATTGGTTTAAACCGTTTAATACCCTTTAATTGTTGACCAAACCAAAATTGGTTTAAACCGTTTAATACCCTTTAATTGTTGACCAAACCAAAATTGGTTTAAACCGTTTAATACGCTTTAATTGTTGACCAAACCAAAATTGGTTTAAACCGTTTAATACCCTTTAATTGTTGACCAAACCAAAATTGGTTTAAACCAATACCCTTTAATTGTTGACCAAACCAAAATTGTTTAAACCGTTTAATACCCTTTAATTGTTGACCAAACCAAAATTGGTTTAAACCGTTTAATACCCTTTAATTGTTGACCAAACCAAAATTGGTTTAAACCGTTTAATACCCTTTAATTGTTGACCAAACCAAAATTGGTTTAAACCGTTTAATACCCTTTAATTGTTCACCAAACCAAAATTGGTTTAAACCGTTTAATACCCTTTAATTGTTGACCAAACCATGACAAATTATATACCATTCAATGCGTCCTTGACCAAGCTCTATTCAATTTTGAGTATAAGGTTTGGTTATCTAGGATCAACGATCAAGCAATAAAAAGTTATAGTCAAAAAATTGATCGTCGGCAAAAAGAATTTTTTCTTTCGTCAAAAACCGCAACCATGGGCAAGTGTGGGTTTGCTGGTCTCTTTGGTTAAAGACAAAAATGGAATATAAGTAAATTTGATCTTTTATGGGGGTGGGATTTGCCCCAAAAAATGTCATTTTTCTTCAGCATTCAGCTACAACTTCCAATATTTTGCGCGTCCAATTTTTGGCGAAGCCCCAGGGGTCATCCCAATCCCATCCACAAATAATTTAGAAGAGGCCCACACAGCAGAACAACGCAAAAATCCAAGCGCAGAGCATTTGGTTTTTGAGATTGCATCATCGTCGTACGGCCCATGGCAAAATAATTGCAGGTAATCCAGTCCAGAGAGAGTCACATCACATACCCAAAAATATTCAAATGTAATTCGGAGGATTAAGGAACAAAATTTTTTGTTCTCTTCGTTGAACATTCTATCACATATGTTAATAATTAAAATCGAATAATAAATAATAATATAATATCTAAAAAATTTTAATTTTTAATTTATAAAATGCATTGAAAATACGCTGGTGAAAATTTTAGCAAAAATGCCAAAAATCTGGAACAATTATTGGATTTGGGAATGCTTGAAAGAAAGGGAATCTGTGGGTGGGCTGAAAACAAGGGAAGAAATAGGTGGGAAGGTGCTAATGTCATTTCCACAATAGTGTAAAGGATGGGCGATGTTGGGCGTATCCAACACCGAACCCAAACATTTCCCAAAACATTTCTTCTCAATTTCCGATGTGTAGAAGCCACTTGGGGTGAGTTTTGACATTTGACCTCCAAATGACCCTTTTTCCTCCATATTCACAATTCACATCGTCCATTTTTCGAGAATAGACCCAAGACCAAGAGGTGGGAGTGGACATTTCGGAGTGGGATTTGTGATTTGACCTCTAAATGGCCTTTTTTCCTCCATTTACAATTCACATCGTTCAAGATGATTGATGAGGCCTAAGACTTGGAGTTCAGCCTCCAAGGCCAATCTCGATCATCGGTCACTAAACGAGTGCAAAGTGCATAGAGAAAGAAAATCCCAACCAAAATTTGGGTTAGTCCCCCATCATATTCAAGAAGAGGAACACACAAAAATTTTAGGGGTGAAAAAGGCAATTTGGGTCTGAGCTGGAAAAGAGCGCGCAAAAACAGATGGAAAGTGGAATTTGGCTAAAAATTATATCCTCAATTTTCAACATTCCATGCCAAAAGACTATTTATCATTTTTCTCCGTATCAAAAGCCCATTTTACATTTTTGCCAGAAAAATAAATGCATTTCCAATGAAAGAACAATTCTGAATTTTTTGTCTTGGATAATTTACTATCTTAAAACGAATTTAAAATATATTTTGAATCAAAAAAATCATGCAAAAGTATATTTATAAAATCAAAAAGATAAAATTATATTTAATTTAAAACTAAAAAGATATGACAAAAATGCAGTAAATAAAAATAAACAAATATTGGGCATTTTTTGACATTTACCGCAACTCTTTTAAAATATCAGGGTTTTTTTATTTTTCGACCTTCCCAAAAGATGTGGGATTATTAGAGCTTGTTTAATAGAGAATTTACGGTATACTGATATTGTTCTATCATTTTGAAAATTAAATTATCTAAAGAACGAATATAATCCGTTCAATAATAATTTTATTAATTGATTGAATTATGTTGAAGAGAGATCTTTTTCCATAAAGTTCAAAATAAAATATCAATTTGATATCATTTTGAGTCGGATGAGTCGAAATAGTTTTTCCATTATTTCTCCTGTAATTTTCTAAATGCAAACTTTTTGATGTATCATTATCACACCAAAAAATCATTGCTATCATTTTTCCTTTTTTTTTGCTTTGTAATTCTCTCACAAAAATATAAATCTTCATTTCACCGATGGCGGCATTCACAAAAAGACAGTCAGTAAATGGGCATACTATAATCGGAAGGAACGAATGAAAATGGTTAATTGGAAACAGATAACGAAAGTACAAAAAACGGGAAAATTGGCACAATGAAATACGGGTACTGCTGGTCAAAATTTGGGGCGGCAACTTTTTTGATGTTGCAAGGTCATCGATGGGTGTGGGTCTTTTTACTTTCAATTATATTCCTCACTGTGCCATTTGCCAAATGTTTTCCCGCCGATTTCTTTCTTTATTCCCATTTTTGTCCATTTCCATTTAATGATGCCGATGCTGATTCACCGGGAGATGAATGGAAGCTCAAAGAAAATGAAATTGAATTGGAAAGTGGAAACAATTATAGGGTTTGTGGGAATGCTTGAATGAAAAGAAAGGAAATTATTAGATGATGGTCCGACCATCATTGTTCATTTCGGTATTTGTGGTCTTTTGTCGTGCCGCCTCTTCTTTAACCCCCATCCTAGGCCATTTTCATTTGATGGCGCCGACTGCCGATTATGTTACGGTGTCGTATTTTGACCTCTTTTGATGATGGCAATGACAATTTTGCTCCAATTCCAATTTCTTTCATTCTAATTTTCGACAATTTTCTCTCGCTTTCTTCTTCGATATCATTTAAATAAATTCACGAAGCCTAAAAAAATGGATGAATAAATATCAAATAATTTTTGACCTAATTCAAATTTTCAATTTAAAATATAAACTAATTTTGATATTTATCGGTTATCTGACGGCTCATATTTAATTGTAAAACGATGAAAAAACATGATTTTATGCGATATTAGAGTTCATCATTTTAAAGGGTTAACTTAATTTTTTTTTGGATAACAATTTGCCCATAGATAACTTATAAATATACAAATTTTAAACAACAATTGGATGAGTTACATTTGCGTTCTATACAACCATTTTCACACCGAACAATTCGAATGTTTCTCAGCTACTCATTTATATTTTAGCCGCAATAATGCTATGATTTTTATGGCCATAATTCTATGGCCATTAAATTGTTAAATCATTTTTTTTCAATTACTTTTCAGCGAAAAATTCGGATATTGTAAAATTGCCAAATCTTATATTAAATTTCATTTATTTATTAATTTAAGTATCTTTTCGAAGAGTCGAATTAAATTAAATTTTCATTTTTACTCTTCTTCTGTTTGTCTTTATTCAATCCAAACTAAAAATTGTGGTTTTCCTCATCCAATTGGGGGGGCCATATCCCTCGATGAAAAAAAACAGCTGCTTTTTTGGATGGCGGAAGAGGCTTGGCTTCTCTCCCACAAAAAGCAGTGTTTGATTAACCTCTGCCATTGCCCATTCTCTCAAGATTTTTGTGCGATGACTGAGGTTGGCTTTGGATTTGGACGCTGACCTCTTGGTCTTGGGCCTCATCTCGAAAAAAGGGCGATGTGAATGGGAGGGAAAAAGGCCATTTGGAGGTCAAATCCCTCCCCCAATTGGCCTTCCTCACATTATTTTTTTTGAAAACAGTATTTCTCTTTCAATTTTTTTTTTATTAATTTTGAAGAATAATAAAGAGAAAATAAAAACACACCTGCAAAAATTTGAACTTTCACTGAATTGCTAGCATTTTTTAGAATAATTTTATGTCGAATTTGCAAATTTGCTGCCGAATCAGGGCTCCGTAAAATTGAATGTATTGTCTAAAAATGAAGAATATACTATGAAAAATTGCAAATTTTACCTTTTTGAGTTCCTCCATTTTGACATCATTATTTAATGCAAAGAAAACGGCCGCAACTGCAAATCCATAAATGATCGTTTTTACAACATGGGTTGCATTTTGATTTGGTTGTTGGCTAATAACTTGCGTTCGAATTGTTGGATCCGTCAAATTCAATTTGCACAACTTTATTTCAATAAAATATAAAATAAAATTTATTTTTGAAAATTCACCTTTTTATGCCAAATTCGAACCATTCCAAATGGCTTTTCCCTGCATTCTTCCAAGATATCCCCCATAAATATTGTTGTAAAAAATTTCCCAAATCCATTTGATTGAGTTTCCGTCAAATTGCTTAAAATGCTCAACTGAAATGAAGGGGTAAAAATTTACCAAATTTATCATATATAAATTTAATAAGCTTAAGGGATAATTTACTTTTTGATCCACATCCACTTGTAATCGATCGAAACGATCATTGAATTCATTCAACATTCCAATTACATAAAGGCATTCTTTATTCTGACTTTCCATTGTTTCCAACTCTTTGAACTTTTCTTCCTGGACTTCCTTGATAAATTGATCCATTTTTGCATTGTAATAATTCCCAACAAATCCAAAAGACGGATGCAAAGCGAGCCGATATCTGAAAAATTAATGTATTTATTTTAGCCTTACAATTCTCTAATTGAATAAGTTTAGTCTAAATTTTATAATTAAAATTCATGAAATTTTGGAAATCAAAAATAAGCATTAATTCTCTATTGAATATTAACATTACATTTTTTCCTTAATTGGCTCCAATTCCAATTGATTAAATTGCTTTTGAATTTGCGACGAATCTGAAGCAGTTTGCGAAGCGATGATTGATGTGGGTGATTGAAATGCAAAAGAATGGTCTTCTTGCCGTTGGACATATTCAGTAATGCTGGAGGATGAATTCGTTTCTGTAAGTGATAAGAACTCGCATTTTGGAATTTCTGTGAAAGAGGAAAAATATAAAGGTAATAAAAATCCTATATATAATTTTAGACGCGTCTGTTTGTCTGTTACTCGATTTTCTCGGTGTGTTGTTGTGGATGGATTGAGCTGAATTTTTGGCTATATGGGTTTTCGTTGGTGCTGATCATGATCAGATAGTTGGTTTTTTGATTCATGTGATTTTACGTGATTTTGGTATACGGTATGTCAAGTACCGTAGTTTTGAGAAGGGAATTTTGGTAAGCAGAGAAATCATGTATGATTCATGGCAAGTACTTAGTAAAATGAAAAGTTTGGGTAATCGAGGGTGCTTAAATCGATGGTGACATTGGTTTTTGCATTAGTTTAAGTCTCGCGCAGCTAGGCCATAAATTATGGCCAGTTTGAAGATTTTATTTTTTGATGAAAGAAATGTCAAATATAAGGTAAATGAGGGTGCTGCTGAAAAAGATGGTGACATTGGTTTTGCATTTGGTTCAAGTCTCGCGCAGCTAGGACATAAGCTACGGCCAAGTTTGATAATGCTGGAACTGAGACCCGAAGGGGCGAAAAATATACGGAAATATATCCATAAACCCTTATCAACCGTCTGAGCCCCGAAGGGGCGAAGATGATACGGGCATACATCACCAGTTCGGGGGAGAGATAAGATGAGTAAGATAGAGAAAAAGATTTTGACTAGCTCAGAAGAACGCCCGATAGGGCGTTCTTCTGAGCTAGTATAATTTAATTTAAGATGGGGTGGAAAATGTTCATCATTTTTATGTTCTTTGAAATTGGTATTTGGCATTTCCGGATTTTAAAAGAATGTAATTATATGGCATGTTTACCGAAAGCTTCATCATTATCAAAGATGATGTTGACACCTTCATTTATATTATTTTATTTTGTCTAAATTATACTATTTATATTATTATATGGAGCATTGTGGCCTTAATTTTTCTAAATGTCACATGGAATTATTAAAATTTGCTGAAAAGTTATCCTTCTACCATATTCCCTCTAACTAATATCATAAATTGCATTACATTTTTGTGTTAAATTTTACGCTTTAAATTACCCTTTTTCATTGTCTCCTCATCCTTTGTTGTGTAAATCAAAGGTTGTGTTTGTTTTATTTTAAAAAATTTCACGAATTCTTCAAATGATGAATCGCATTCCAGAATTACTTTGTCATTATCGTCATCTAAATTATAAATTTATATGCAAAATCACTATTATTTCCTATTTATTGTTTTCTTATAATCATAAATACAAAAATGTAACTGACCAATGTAATAAAGTTCTTGGTAAAATTCGCCCACTTTTGTGGACTTCACAGCCGAAATCAGTGCATTAAATGATTTTTCCCACAAATTCAGAATTCGAACTTTTCCAAAATGATTCAATTTAATTTTAAATGGCATTGACATTTTAATCTAAATAGAAAACTCAAAATTTTTTGCCAAATTAATAAATTTTTCGATAATTATTAGTCATTTTTTACAGGATAATATAAGATTTGAATAGTTTTTTTTTCTCAAATTTTGACAAGGCTTTTATGAAACTTGGAAGCCAATATTATTATTTTAAAGGGCTGTTTTTTTCCTAAAAATGAATATAAATTTTTTAAATTAATATTTTAAAAGCTAAAATCCGAATTAAGAAATATAAACTCGGAATTATGGAAAACTTTTTAATTAATAGGCATTTGATACAAAACTCTGAGCAAACTAGGGTTGGACAAATTCACTTTCGGTTTGAGAAAATCGATGAAGTTTCAAACAGAAATTGTGAAATTTTGCTCAAAATAACCGAAAATAGGAAAAACGAAACCGAAAATCAACATTTTTTTTTAAAAAAGAAAACCGGATTTTCAAACAGAGATCGTCTAAAAACCGAAAGTGTCCAACCCTAATATAATATAATGAAATTATCTAGTCGAAAGTTCCCCAATTTCAGCAAAAATGGTATAAAAATATTTTAAAATTAAAAAAAGTAGTTTGATATATTTAAATTCTGCGCTTATATGGCCAAAAAACAAAAATGTTTATTTTTCCTTCGTTAAAAGAATGTGAATGGAAGAGTAGACTTTGCGCGATTGAAGGAATGCATAAATTTTTTGGCTAATAAAAACGAAAAAATTATTGGCAAGGAGAAAAGGCTTTTTTTTGCGAAAGAATAAGGTTTTGCTGAAATGTCTGTTTCTTTGCCGAAATATGATAATTTTTTTAGTGCTTGAAACTAGAACTCTCCAAACTTTAAACCCATTTGATAGATTTCATCTAGAAGCATCATTTGATTAAGTTTTTGGCTTTGGGTTTAATCAAATTCTAACTTAGTTTTGAAACATTAAACCAAAATTGGTTTAAACCGTTTAATACCCTTTAATTGTTGACCAAACCAAAATTGGTTTAAACCGTTTAATACCCTTTAATTGTTGACCAAACCAAAATTGGTTTAAACCGTTTAATACGCTTTAATTGTTGACCAAACCAAAATCGGTTTAAACCGTTTAATACCCTTTAATTGTTGACCAAACCAAAATTGGTTTAAACCGTTTAATACCCTTTAATTGTTGACCAAACCAAAATTGGTTTAAACCGTTTAATACCCTTTAATTGTTGACCAAACCAAAATTGGTTTAAACCGTTTAATACCCTTTAATTGTTGACCAAACCAAAATTGGTTTAAACCGTTTACCTTTAATTGTTGACCAAACCAAAATTGGTTTAAACCGTTTAATACCCTTTAATTGTTGACCAAACCAAAATTGGTTTAAACCGTTTAATACCCTTTAATTGTTCACCAAACCAAAATTGGTTTAAACCGTTTAATACCCTTTAATTGTTGACCAAACCAAAATTGGTTTAAACCGTTTAATACCCTTTAATTGTTGACCAAACCAAAATTGGTTTAAACCGTTTAATACGCTTTAATTGTTGACCAAACCAAAATTGGTTTAAACCGTTTAATACCCTTTAATTGTTGACCAAACCAAAATTGGTTTAAACCGTTTAATACCCTTTAATTGTTGACCAAACCAAAATTGTTTAAACCGTTTAATACCCTTTAATTGTTGACCAAACCAAAATTGGTTTAAACCGTTTAATACCCTTTAATTGTTGACCAAACCAAAATTGGTTTAAACCGTTTAATACCCTTTAATTGTTCACCAAACCAAAATTGGTTTAAACCGTTTAATACCCTTTAATTGTTGACCAAACCATGACAAATTATATACCATTCAATGCGTCCTTGACCAGCTCTATTCAATTTTGAGTATAAGGTTTGGTTATCTAGGATCAACGATCAAGCAATAAAAAGTTATAGTCAAAAAATTGATCGTCGGCAAAAAGAATTTTTTCTTTCGTCAAAAACCGCAACCATGGGCAAGTGTGGGTTTGCTGGTCTCTTTGGTTAAAGACAAAAATGGAATATAAGTAAATTTGATCTTTTATGGGGGTGGGATTTGCCCCAAAAAATGTCATTTTTCTTCAGCATTCAGCTACAACTTCCAATATTTTGCGCGTCCAATTTTTGGCGAAGCCCCAGGGGTCATCCCAATCCCATCCACAAATAATTTAGAAGAGGCCCACACAGCAGAACAACGCAAAAATCCAAGCGCAGAGCATTTGGTTTTTGAGATTGCATCATCGTCGTACGGCCCATGGCAAAATAATTGCAGGTAATCCAGTCCAGAGAGAGTCACATCACATACCCAAAAATATTCAAATGTAATTCGGAGGATTAAGGAACAAAATTTTTTGTTCTCTTCGTTGAACATTCTATCACATATGTTAATAATTAAAATCGAATAATAAATAATAATATAATATCTAAAAAATTTTAATTTTTAATTTATAAAATGCATTGAAAATACGCTGGTGAAAATTTTAGCAAAAATGCCAAAAATCTGGAACAATTATTGGATTTGGGAATGCTTGAAAGAAAGGGAATCTGTGGGTGGGCTGAAAACAAGGGAAGAAATAGGTGGGAAGGTGCTAATGTCATTTCCACAATAGTGTAAAGGATGGGCGATGTTGGGCGTATCCAACACCGAACCCAAACATTTCCCAAAACATTTCTTCTCAATTTCCGATGTGTAGAAGCCACTTGGGGTGAGTTTTGACATTTGACCTCCAAATGACCCTTTTTCCTCCATATTCACAATTCACATCGTCCATTTTTCGAGAATAGACCCAAGACCAAGAGGTGGGAGTGGACATTTCGGAGTGGGATTTGTGATTTGACCTCTAAATGGCCTTTTTTCCTCCATTTACAATTCACATCGTTCAAGATGATTGATGAGGCCTAAGACTTGGAGTTCAGCCTCCAAGGCCAATCTCGATCATCGGTCACTAAACGAGTGCAAAGTGCATAGAGAAAGAAAATCCCAACCAAAATTTGGGTTAGTCCCCCATCATATTCAAGAAGAGGAACACACAAAAATTTTAGGGGTGAAAAAGGCAATTTGGGTCTGAGCTGGAAAAGAGCGCGCAAAAACAGATGGAAAGTGGAATTTGGCTAAAAATTATATCCTCAATTTTCAACATTCCATGCCAAAAGACTATTTATCATTTTTCTCCGTATCAAAAGCCCATTTTACATTTTTGCCAGAAAAATAAATGCATTTCCAATGAAAGAACAATTCTGAATTTTTTGTCTTGGATAATTTACTATCTTAAAACGAATTTAAAATATATTTTGAATCAAAAAAATCATGCAAAAGTATATTTATAAAATCAAAAAGATAAAATTATATTTAATTTAAAACTAAAAAGATATGACAAAAATGCAGTAAATAAAAATAAACAAATATTGGGCATTTTTTGACATTTACCGCAACTCTTTTAAAATATCAGGGTTTTTTTATTTTTCGACCTTCCCAAAAGATGTGGGATTATTAGAGCTTGTTTAATAGAGAATTTACGGTATACTGATATTGTTCTATCATTTTGAAAATTAAATTATCTAAAGAACGAATATAATCCGTTCAATAATAATTTTATTAATTGATTGAATTATGTTGAAGAGAGATCTTTTTCCATAAAGTTCAAAATAAAATATCAATTTGATATCATTTTGAGTCGGATGAGTCGAAATAGTTTTTCCATTATTTCTCCTGTAATTTTCTAAATGCAAACTTTTTGATGTATCATTATCACACCAAAAAATCATTGCTATCATTTTTCCTTTTTTTTTGCTTTGTAATTCTCTCACAAAAATATAAATCTTCATTTCACCGATGGCGGCATTCACAAAAAGACAGTCAGTAAATGGGCATACTATAATCGGAAGGAACGAATGAAAATGGTTAATTGGAAACAGATAACGAAAGTACAAAAAACGGGAAAATTGGCACAATGAAATACGGGTACTGCTGGTCAAAATTTGGGGCGGCAACTTTTTTGATGTTGCAAGGTCATCGATGGGTGTGGGTCTTTTTACTTTCAATTATATTCCTCACTGTGCCATTTGCCAAATGTTTTCCCGCCGATTTCTTTCTTTATTCCCATTTTTGTCCATTTCCATTTAATGATGCCGATGCTGATTCACCGGGAGATGAATGGAAGCTCAAAGAAAATGAAATTGAATTGGAAAGTGGAAACAATTATAGGGTTTGTGGGAATGCTTGAATGAAAAGAAAGGAAATTATTAGATGATGGTCCGACCATCATTGTTCATTTCGGTATTTGTGGTCTTTTGTCGTGCCGCCTCTTCTTTAACCCCCATCCTAGGCCATTTTCATTTGATGGCGCCGACTGCCGATTATGTTACGGTGTCGTATTTTGACCTCTTTTGATGATGGCAATGACAATTTTGCTCCAATTCCAATTTCTTTCATTCTAATTTTCGACAATTTTCTCTCGCTTTCTTCTTCGATATCATTTAAATAAATTCACGAAGCCTAAAAAAATGGATGAATAAATATCAAATAATTTTTGACCTAATTCAAATTTTCAATTTAAAATATAAACTAATTTTGATATTTATCGGTTATCTGACGGCTCATATTTAATTGTAAAACGATGAAAAAACATGATTTTATGCGATATTAGAGCTCATCATTTTAAAGGGTTAACTTAATTTTTTTTTGGATAACAATTTGCCCATAGATAACTTATAAATATACAAATTTTAAACAACAATTGGATGAGTTACATTTGCGTTCTATACAACCATTTTCACACCGAACAATTCGAATGTTTCTCAGCTACTCATTTATATTTTAGCCGCAATAATGCTATGATTTTTATGGCCATAATTCTATGGCCATTAAATTGTTAAATCATTTTTTTTCAATTACTTTTCAGCGAAAAATTCGGATATTGTAAAATTGCCAAATCTTATATTAAATTTCATTTATTTATTAATTTAAGTATCTTTTCGAAGAGTCGAATTAAATTAAATTTTCATTTTTACTCTTCTTCTGTTTGTCTTTATTCAATCCAAACTAAAAATTGTGGTTTTCCTCATCCAATTGGGGGGGCCATATCCCTCGATGAAAAAAAACAGCTGCTTTTTTGGATGGCGGAAGAGGCTTGGCTTCTCTCCCACAAAAAGCAGTGTTTGATTAACCTCTGCCATTGCCCATTCTCTCAAGATTTTTGTGCGATGACTGAGGTTGGCTTTGGATTTGGACGCTGACCTCTTGGTCTTGGGCCTCATCTCGAAAAAAGGGCGATGTGAATGGGAGGGAAAAAGGCCATTTGGAGGTCAAATCCCTCCCCCAATTGGCCTTCCTCACATTATTTTTTTTGAAAACAGTATTTCTCTTTCAATTTTTTTTTTATTAATTTTGAAGAATAATAAAGAGAAAATAAAAACACACCTGCAAAAATTTGAACTTTCACTGAATTGCTAGCATTTTTTAGAATAATTTTATGTCGAATTTGCAAATTTGCTGCCGAATCAGGGCTCCGTAAAATTGAATGTATTGTCTAAAAATGAAGAATATACTATGAAAAATTGCAAATTTTACCTTTTTGAGTTCCTCCATTTTGACATCATTATTTAATGCAAAGAAAACGGCCGCAACTGCAAATCCATAAATGATCGTTTTTACAACATGGGTTGCATTTTGATTTGGTTGTTGGCTAATAACTTGCGTTCGAATTGTTGGATCCGTCAAATTCAATTTGCACAACTTTATTTCAATAAAATATAAAATAAAATTTATTTTTGAAAATTCACCTTTTTATGCCAAATTCGAACCATTCCAAATGGCTTTTCCCTGCATTCTTCCAAGATATCCCCCATAAATATTGTTGTAAAAAATTTCCCAAATCCATTTGATTGAGTTTCCGTCAAATTGCTTAAAATGCTCAACTGAAATGAAGGGGTAAAAATTTACCAAATTTATCATATATAAATTTAATAAGCTTAAGGGATAATTTACTTTTTGATCCACATCCACTTGTAATCGATCGAAACGATCATTGAATTCATTCAACATTCCAATTACATAAAGGCATTCTTTATTCTGACTTTCCATTGTTTCCAACTCTTTGAACTTTTCTTCCTGGACTTCCTTGATAAATTGATCCATTTTTGCATTGTAATAATTCCCAACAAATCCAAAAGACGGATGCAAAGCGAGCCGATATCTGAAAAATTAATGTATTTATTTTAGCCTTACAATTCTCTAATTGAATAAGTTTAGTCTAAATTTTATAATTAAAATTCATGAAATTTTGGAAATCAAAAATAAGCATTAATTCTCTATTGAATATTAACATTACATTTTTTCCTTAATTGGCTCCAATTCCAATTGATTAAATTGCTTTTGAATTTGCGACGAATCTGAAGCAGTTTGCGAAGCGATGATTGATGTGGGTGATTGAAATGCAAAAGAATGGTCTTCTTGCCGTTGGACATATTCAGTAATGCTGGAGGATGAATTCGTTTCTGTAAGTGATAAGAACTCGCATTTTGGAATTTCTGTGAAAGAGGAAAAATATAAAGGTAATAAAA
Organism: Pratylenchus scribneri; assembly: GCA_030063045.1. Lineage (NCBI taxonomy): Eukaryota > Metazoa > Nematoda > Chromadorea > Rhabditida > Pratylenchidae > Pratylenchus > Pratylenchus scribneri. The sequence goes on along the minus strand of JAQSEB010000107.1, from coordinate 412,646 downwards.
ATCCTATATATAATTTTAGACGCGTCTGTTTGTCTGTTACTCGATTTTCTCGGTGTGTTGTTGTGGATGGATTGAGCTGAATTTTTGGCTATATGGGTTTTCGTTGGTGCTGATCATGATCAGATAGTTGGTTTTTTGATTCATGTGATTTTACGTGATTTTGGTATACGGTATGTCAAGTACCGTAGTTTTGAGAAGGGAATTTTGGTAAGCAGAGAAATCATGTATGATTCATGGCAAGTACTTAGTAAAATGAAAAGTTTGGGTAATCGAGGGTGCTTAAATCGATGGTGACATTGGTTTTTGCATTAGTTTAAGTCTCGCGCAGCTAGGCCATAAATTATGGCCAGTTTGAAGATTTTATTTTTTGATGAAAGAAATGTCAAATATAAGGTAAATGAGGGTGCTGCTGAAAAAGATGGTGACATTGGTTTTGCATTTGGTTCAAGTCTCGCGCAGCTAGGACATAAGCTACGGCCAAGTTTGATAATGCTGGAACTGAGACCCGAAGGGGCGAAAAATATACGGAAATATATCCATAAACCCTTATCAACCGTCTGAGCCCCGAAGGGGCGAAGATGATACGGGCATACATCACCAGTTCGGGGGAGAGATAAGATGAGTAAGATAGAGAAAAAGATTTTGACTAGCTCAGAAGAACGCCCGATAGGGCGTTCTTCTGAGCTAGTATAATTTAATTTAAGATGGGGTGGAAAATGTTCATCATTTTTATGTTCTTTGAAATTGGTATTTGGCATTTCCGGATTTTAAAAGAATGTAATTATATGGCATGTTTACCGAAAGCTTCATCATTATCAAAGATGATGTTGACACCTTCATTTATATTATTTTATTTTGTCTAAATTATACTATTTATATTATTATATGGAGCATTGTGGCCTTAATTTTTCTAAATGTCACATGGAATTATTAAAATTTGCTGAAAAGTTATCCTTCTACCATATTCCCTCTAACTAATATCATAAATTGCATTACATTTTTGTGTTAAATTTTACGCTTTAAATTACCCTTTTTCATTGTCTCCTCATCCTTTGTTGTGTAAATCAAAGGTTGTGTTTGTTTTATTTTAAAAAATTTCACGAATTCTTCAAATGATGAATCGCATTCCAGAATTACTTTGTCATTATCGTCATCTAAATTATAAATTTATATGCAAAATCACTATTATTTCCTATTTATTGTTTTCTTATAATCATAAATACAAAAATGTAACTGACCAATGTAATAAAGTTCTTGGTAAAATTCGCCCACTTTTGTGGACTTCACAGCCGAAATCAGTGCATTAAATGATTTTTCCCACAAATTCAGAATTCGAACTTTTCCAAAATGATTCAATTTAATTTTAAATGGCATTGACATTTTAATCTAAATAGAAAACTCAAAATTTTTTGCCAAATTAATAAATTTTTCGATAATTATTAGTCATTTTTTACAGGATAATATAAGATTTGAATAGTTTTTTTTTCTCAAATTTTGACAAGGCTTTTATGAAACTTGGAAGCCAATATTATTATTTTAAAGGGCTGTTTTTTTCCTAAAAATGAATATAAATTTTTTAAATTAATATTTTAAAAGCTAAAATCCGAATTAAGAAATATAAACTCGGAATTATGGAAAACTTTTTAATTAATAGGCATTTGATACAAAACTCTGAGCAAACTAGGGTTGGACAAATTCACTTTCGGTTTGAGAAAATCGATGAAGTTTCAAACAGAAATTGTGAAATTTTGCTCAAAATAACCGAAAATAGGAAAAACGAAACCGAAAATCAACATTTTTTTTTAAAAAAGAAAACCGGATTTTCAAACAGAGATCGTCTAAAAACCGAAAGTGTCCAACCCTAATATAATATAATGAAATTATCTAGTCGAAAGTTCCCCAATTTCAGCAAAAATGGTATAAAAATATTTTAAAATTAAAAAAAGTAGTTTGATATATTTAAATTCTGCGCTTATATGGCCAAAAAACAAAAATGTTTATTTTTCCTTCGTTAAAAGAATGTGAATGGAAGAGTAGACTTTGCGCGATTGAAGGAATGCATAAATTTTTTGGCTAATAAAAACGAAAAAATTATTGGCAAGGAGAAAAGGCTTTTTTTTGCGAAAGAATAAGGTTTTGCTGAAATGTCTGTTTCTTTGCCGAAATATGATAATTTTTTTAGTGCTTGAAACTAGAACTCTCCAAACTTTAAACCCATTTGATAGATTTCATCTAGAAGCATCATTTGATTAAGTTTTTGGCTTTGGGTTTAATCAAATTCTAACTTAGTTTTGAAACATTAAACCAAAATTGGTTTAAACCGTTTAATACCCTTTAATTGTTGACCAAACCAAAATTGGTTTAAGCCGTTTAATACCCTTTAATTGTTGACCAAACCAAAATTGGTTTAAACCGTTTAATACGCTTTAATTGTTGACCAAACCAAAATCGGTTTAAACCGTTTAATACCCTTTAATTGTTGACCAAACCAAAATTGGTTTAAACCGTTTAATACCCTTTAATTGTTGACCAAACCAAAATTGGTTTAAACCGTTTAATACCCTTTAATTGTTGACCAAACCAAAATTGGTTTAAACCGTTTAATACCCTTTAATTGTTGACCAAACCAAAATTGGTTTAAACCGTTTACCTTTAATTGTTGACCAAACCAAAATTGGTTTAAACCGTTTAATACCCTTTAATTGTTGACCAAACCAAAATTGGTTTAAACCGTTTAATACCCTTTAATTGTTCACCAAACCAAAATTGGTTTAAACCGTTTAATACCCTTTAATTGTTGACCAAACCAAAATTGGTTTAAACCGTTTAATACCCTTTAATTGTTCACCAAACCAAAATTGGTTTAAACCGTTTAATACCCTTTAATTGTTGACCAAACCAAAATTGGTTTAAACCGTTTAATACCCTTTAATTGTTGACCAAACCAAAATTGGTTTAAACCGTTTAATACCCTTTAATTGTTGACCAAACCAAAATTGGTTTAAACCGTTTAATACGCTTTAATTGTTGACCAAACCAAAATTGGTTTAAACCGTTTAATACCCTTTAATTGTTGACCAAACCAAAATTGTTTAAACCGTTTAATACCCTTTAATTGTTGACCAAACCAAAATTGGTTTAAACCGTTTAATACCCTTTAATTGTTGACCAAACCAAAATTGGTTTAAACCGTTTAATACCCTTTAATTGTTCACCAAACCAAAATTGGTTTAAACCGTTTAATACCCTTTAATTGTTGACCAAACCATGACAAATTATATACCATTCAATGCGTCCTTGACCAGCTCTATTCAATTTTGAGTATAAGGTTTGGTTATCTAGGATCAACGATCAAGCAATAAAAAGTTATAGTCAAAAAATTGATCGTCGGCAAAAAGAATTTTTTCTTTCGTCAAAAACCGCAACCATGGGCAAGTGTGGGTTTGCTGGTCTCTTTGGTTAAAGACAAAAATGGAATATAAGTAAATTTGATCTTTTATGGGGGTGGGATTTGCCCCAAAAAATGTCATTTTTCTTCAGCATTCAGCTACAACTTCCAATATTTTGCGCGTCCAATTTTTGGCGAAGCCCCAGGGGTCATCCCAATCCCATCCACAAATAATTTAGAAGAGGCCCACACAGCAGAACAACGCAAAAATCCAAGCGCAGAGCATTTGGTTTTTGAGATTGCATCATCGTCGTACGGCCCATGGCAAAATAATTGCAGGTAATCCAGTCCAGAGAGAGTCACATCACATACCCAAAAATATTCAAATGTAATTCGGAGGATTAAGGAACAAAATTTTTTGTTCTCTTCGTTGAACATTCTATCACATATGTTAATAATTAAAATCGAATAATAAATAATAATATAATATCTAAAAAATTTTAATTTTTAATTTATAAAATGCATTGAAAATACGCTGGTGAAAATTTTAGCAAAAATGCCAAAAATCTGGAACAATTATTGGATTTGGGAATGCTTGAAAGAAAGGGAATCTGTGGGTGGGCTGAAAACAAGGGAAGAAATAGGTGGGAAGGTGCTAATGTCATTTCCACAATAGTGTAAAGGATGGGCGATGTTGGGCGTATCCAACACCGAACCCAAACATTTCCCAAAACATTTCTTCTCAATTTCCGATGTGTAGAAGCCACTTGGGGTGAGTTTTGACATTTGACCTCCAAATGACCCTTTTTCCTCCATATTCACAATTCACATCGTCCATTTTTCGAGAATAGACCCAAGACCAAGAGGTGGGAGTGGACATTTCGGAGTGGGATTTGTGATTTGACCTCTAAATGGCCTTTTTTCCTCCATTTACAATTCACATCGTTCAAGATGATTGATGAGGCCTAAGACTTGGAGTTCAGCCTCCAAGGCCAATCTCGATCATCGGTCACTAAACGAGTGCAAAGTGCATAGAGAAAGAAAATCCCAACCAAAATTTGGGTTAGTCCCCCATCATATTCAAGAAGAGGAACACACAAAAATTTTAGGGGTGAAAAAGGCAATTTGGGTCTGAGCTGGAAAAGAGCGCGCAAAAACAGATGGAAAGTGGAATTTGGCTAAAAATTATATCCTCAATTTTCAACATTCCATGCCAAAAGACTATTTATCATTTTTCTCCGTATCAAAAGCCCATTTTACATTTTTGCCAGAAAAATAAATGCATTTCCAATGAAAGAACAATTCTGAATTTTTTGTCTTGGATAATTTACTATCTTAAAACGAATTTAAAATATATTTTGAATCAAAAAAATCATGCAAAAGTATATTTATAAAATCAAAAAGATAAAATTATATTTAATTTAAAACTAAAAAGATATGACAAAAATGCAGTAAATAAAAATAAACAAATATTGGGCATTTTTTGACATTTACCGCAACTCTTTTAAAATATCAGGGTTTTTTTATTTTTCGACCTTCCCAAAAGATGTGGGATTATTAGAGCTTGTTTAATAGAGAATTTACGGTATACTGATATTGTTCTATCATTTTGAAAATTAAATTATCTAAAGAACGAATATAATCCGTTCAATAATAATTTTATTAATTGATTGAATTATGTTGAAGAGAGATCTTTTTCCATAAAGTTCAAAATAAAATATCAATTTGATATCATTTTGAGTCGGATGAGTCGAAATAGTTTTTCCATTATTTCTCCTGTAATTTTCTAAATGCAAACTTTTTGATGTATCATTATCACACCAAAAAATCATTGCTATCATTTTTCCTTTTTTTTTGCTTTGTAATTCTCTCACAAAAATATAAATCTTCATTTCACCGATGGCGGCATTCACAAAAAGACAGTCAGTAAATGGGCATACTATAATCGGAAGGAACGAATGAAAATGGTTAATTGGAAACAGATAACGAAAGTACAAAAAACGGGAAAATTGGCACAATGAAATACGGGTACTGCTGGTCAAAATTTGGGGCGGCAACTTTTTTGATGTTGCAAGGTCATCGATGGGTGTGGGTCTTTTTACTTTCAATTATATTCCTCACTGTGCCATTTGCCAAATGTTTTCCCGCCGATTTCTTTCTTTATTCCCATTTTTGTCCATTTCCATTTAATGATGCCGATGCTGATTCACCGGGAGATGAATGGAAGCTCAAAGAAAATGAAATTGAATTGGAAAGTGGAAACAATTATAGGGTTTGTGGGAATGCTTGAATGAAAAGAAAGGAAATTATTAGATGATGGTCCGACCATCATTGTTCATTTCGGTATTTGTGGTCTTTTGTCGTGCCGCCTCTTCTTTAACCCCCATCCTAGGCCATTTTCATTTGATGGCGCCGACTGCCGATTATGTTACGGTGTCGTATTTTGACCTCTTTTGATGATGGCAATGACAATTTTGCTCCAATTCCAATTTCTTTCATTCTAATTTTCGACAATTTTCTCTCGCTTTCTTCTTCGATATCATTTAAATAAATTCACGAAGCCTAAAAAAATGGATGAATAAATATCAAATAATTTTTGACCTAATTCAAATTTTCAATTTAAAATATAAACTAATTTTGATATTTATCGGTTATCTGACGGCTCATATTTAATTGTAAAACGATGAAAAAACATGATTTTATGCGATATTAGAGTTCATCATTTTAAAGGGTTAACTTAATTTTTTTTTGGATAACAATTTGCCCATAGATAACTTATAAATATACAAATTTTAAACAACAATTGGATGAGTTACATTTGCGTTCTATACAACCATTTTCACACCGAACAATTCGAATGTTTCTCAGCTACTCATTTATATTTTAGCCGCAATAATGCTATGATTTTTATGGCCATAATTCTATGGCCATTAAATTGTTAAATCATTTTTTTTCAATTACTTTTCAGCGAAAAATTCGGATATTGTAAAATTGCCAAATCTTATATTAAATTTCATTTATTTATTAATTTAAGTATCTTTTCGAAGAGTCGAATTAAATTAAATTTTCATTTTTACTCTTCTTCTGTTTGTCTTTATTCAATCCAAACTAAAAATTGTGGTTTTCCTCATCCAATTGGGGGGGCCATATCCCTCGATGAAAAAAAACAGCTGCTTTTTTGGATGGCGGAAGAGGCTTGGCTTCTCTCCCACAAAAAGCAGTGTTTGATTAACCTCTGCCATTGCCCATTCTCTCAAGATTTTTGTGCGATGACTGAGGTTGGCTTTGGATTTGGACGCTGACCTCTTGGTCTTGGGCCTCATCTCGAAAAAAGGGCGATGTGAATGGGAGGGAAAAAGGCCATTTGGAGGTCAAATCCCTCCCCCAATTGGCCTTCCTCACATTATTTTTTTTGAAAAGATGAATCATTTTTGGGTCTAGCCAAATTGGCACATCTGCTCCTTCAGTTTTTTTCCCTTTAAACTGTGTGCAATTAAATCGTCCAGCATTAATTTAATGGGCTAATAATCATTTTTTGTCCAAATAGAGTAAAATTAAAAAATATAATAAGAATTTTTTTTAAGAATAGCTTTATAAGTTTCTTGGCATATTGCCTATTTTTTTTGAATATTTCCATTTTTTCCCTTATTTATTAGTTCGACAAAATTTTTGAAAATCCTTGAAGAAAAATTATCTTTTGAAAAATTTAAATTCAAAGAGTCCTCTCTAAAAAGGTTTTTATTAAATTCTTAGAATATATTTATAAGGATGGATAAAATATTTTTCTATCAATCAACTGTCAACTCTGAGTTTTTTTCCCCTTTTATTAAAAATATTTTCCAACACCCTTTTATTTTTTTTAGATTTCTTGCTTTTCAAATATTCAATTAAAAAATGTAAATAATTAATGTAGAGATAAAAAGCTATTTGAGTTGGCATAATGACTTTCCAGGGTTACGATTTTCGGCCATCTCGCCACATTTTTAGCATATTTTTGACTTTAATTTTTGAGATTTTTGAAATTCCGACAATTTTTCTTTCTTCGAGGTAATTTTTGGCCAAAATTTTTCGCTGACCGTCCATTTTTAATAATCCCGATTGCTCAAAAAAGTGAAAACAGTGGAAAAAAGTATACAGAAAATTTTATCGAATTTTAAGCTTTTTAAAAATGCCATATTTTTTTGCCTCATTTATGGACTTGCCACATTTTCGGTCAGACGAGATCGCAACCCTGTGTCATCCTAATTTGATATAAGAATCATCGAGATTTGCATTTGTTTATTCTTTTTCCATTTTCAATTTTTTACCTTCCCTTTCCAAATTCCATTTTCTTAAATCTGCATACCCTGACTATGGAAATAGGTGCGGATTCTGACAATATGCCGAAAATATGCGTATCGTAAATCGTATGATGTAATCCAGATACACCCTTATTTTGAGCATAATTTTGAAAATTTAACATATTTTTGAATTATCTTAGAATGTGGAAATTTTCAAAATTTATTAAATTGATCATATTTTGACAATAGATGATGAAAATACAGTCAGAAAATAATTTTTAGAATAATCAAATCTTAGAATTATGTTCAGATTTGTAGATTCTGAAAATTATTTTTAAACACTATTTTCAGTATATATGTCCAAGATAAGGATGAAAAAACAATTTTCAAAATATCCATATTTTCAGCATATGCTCAGAATCTGACTATTATGAAAAATTATTTTTGAGTACATTTTTATCCATTATTAGTCAAAACAAGTTCTCGCGCACCCCGGGACCTCGAGAATCCCAGGATCCCGCGCAATCGGGAGTCCTAGGATCTCGCGCACACCGAGAATCCAAGGATACCGCGCACTCGGGAGTCCCAGGATCTCGAGAATCCCAAGATCCCGCGCACTCGGGAGTCTTAGGACCTCGCGCGAGTCCAATCCCAAAGGCTAATACGCCGGAAGCATGCCCCAAAGGGGGCAGCAGCCATGACTTCACCTTATAAATCTGGGTACTATATGGGCTGAAGGGTAAAAAAAATTTATGAGAAGCACACAATAGGATGAAATAGACAGAGCCCATCTCTGTTCGTCTAACAGAAATAGTATACAATACTAGCATTGCCAAAAAAGATCTATTTTAAAAATAATTGTGGGAATTTCTAGATTTTCAAAATATTGCTCAGAATATATTTATTTTCAACATTAAAATGAATCATATTTTAAGAATAATTTTAAAATATAAAAAATAAGATATGTTGAGAATTTAAAAATTTTCAGAATTATTTTAATAATTTACTAGATTTCCCTATTATTTTCAGAATAGTCTAATTTCAGTCATATGTTTACAATTCGCATATTTTGCGATATATTTTCATAATGACAAATTCTGCCTATATTTTTGGCTTCATATCTCAGAATAATGTTCATAATTTAAACTTTGTGATATTTTCATAATTTACAATATTCTAACATAATTTTAAGAATAATTAAATTTTGCAATATATTACCGTGATAATGAAATTTTGGGCATGGATTGGGAGTTGTATCTAGCGTCAGGGTCAGGGTAGTACAGAATTAGAATTAGCCATCGCCATTCGCCACTATCTATTTCTTCTCCGTTCTCATTAGGGAATTGACCTCTATCCATTATGCTGATTGGCGGAGCCAAAAAGAACCCGCCCATTTCCCTGTGCTGCTCTGATCTAAAAAATATTTAAAAATTAGGCAATTTTCCAAAGCCTTTTAAAAATTTAAATTCATTCCAAGCATTTATTTCAAAAAATTAATGTAAAGTTAAATATATTTTTGATAAGAAATTAGCTTTATAACTTTATATTATATGTTCAAAATGGGGTTAATTTAAGTTTCAAAATTATTGATTTTTTATTTTCTAACTACAAAATTAAAAATTCGGTCTTTAACATTTTTATTATTAAATGGCTATTTATTAAGAAAATATATGTTTCAGCGAAATTTTGGTAAAAAAATGATTAATCCACTGGAAACACTAGCGAATTCTGGAAATCCTACTAAGCTAATTGATTTGCCCTAAAATCAATTTGATAGAATTTTTTAGCACGAAATATTTTGCTCCAAATCAATTTTTAATTGAAATTACCAAGGCAAAAGCGCTATGGTTTTTAGGCTATATCTCTTTGGCCAATAAATTTAACCAATAATCTTGACATTTTAGGATGTTAAAAAAGTGGCATATCCTACTGTAATTCTGCTTTTAAACAAAATTAGATTCAATTTTTTTAAGAGAATCCTCTCACAAATAGTCCAGTTAAAATTTTAATTAGAATAAAAATTTAAAAGAGCACCAATTTTCTATTTTTTTTAATAATATAAGCTTAGTTTTTTTTTCTCTATTTTAGTAATTTGTTTTTTAAGAATTTCCAAATATCAATGTTTTCTTTAGATGACCCAATTACCTCGAAAATTTGGAATTTGCTCTAATATTGACCCTCTCTCGTTATATTATTCCCCATTTCTTATAATTGCCATATTTTGTCACATTTTCAAATTTTCTCCCTTTGTTGAAATTTTTCGCATCGAGGCTATTTTTGAATACTCAACATTTTCATTTAATTAATATTTTAAATTTATTATTAATTAAAATTCATCAGCAAAATATAATTCCCAAAATGGAAATTAAAAACCAACAAAATGGAAGAATTACACTTGAACTGGACAAAAGTGTTCCAGCGAATCCTGTTTTTGTTTTAAAAGAAAATCAAATTATTGCTGGATTTGGATGGTATGATATAATTTTATTAATAAAAATAATTGGTCAAAAATGATTTTTTTTTAATCTAATAAGGCATTTCATTAACATATAATAATTTTAATCATTTTAGCAATCATAAAAAGCCCTAAAAATTTTTTAAGCATTTATGCTAAAAAAATTCGCATATAAAATTCGAACGCAAAATTTTGATAATTGGAATAAAAATGGGCACATCAAATTAAATTTCTATTTTAGGGAAATACGAGAATTGAAAACTCATCTCAATCACGATGAAGGACTACTCGATTTGGAATTTTTGATTCACTGCAAAAATTCTAGCGGCAATCTTTTTCTTGCGCAGGCTGAAATTGTCCAACGCGGCAGATCTGAAAATTATTTGGCACCCAACAGCATCCATTATTTCTACAACAACGAAAAAAATCTAAAAATCGAAAACTCTTTGTACTACGATGCAAATGATTTAGAAGAAGTTGTCCACGTTGATATCAACGTTCTTCGAGGCTTTTCCAGGTATTTCTACAGGGTGCTAGGTCAATTCCACAATTCTGCAATTATAGGCGTTTTCGATTTATAGCAAGTCAGAAACCGGTTTTAGGCCCTGCAAACCTTATACTATTATGTAGATCTCATCGAGGCGCATCGATTGGTATATAATTTGTTATGGTTTGGCCAAAATAAAAGAGTTTAAAACTAAAAACTTAAAAAATGGTTTAATACCCTTTAATTTTGATCAAACCATGACAAATTATATACCATTCGATGCGTCTCGATGAGATCGACAAAATGTTAGGTTATAGAATCTATATCCAGTTTCTGATTTATTATAGTCGAAAATGCCCATAATTGCATAGCGCTTTGTCTTTTGTGGAATCGACCACGGACGTTTCTACAGCATTTACTCTTGAATATCATCCAAATTATTAGATTTTTTTATAAAAATAATTGGAGTTAATTTGCCTAAAAATATTAAAATTACATAAAAGATTATTGAAATTACCAAAAATTCAAAATATCAACAAAATTAAAATAGTTTAAAGAAACGAGCGTTGGGATGCCGCTGCGCGGCATCCCAACGCTCGTTAATATTTATTAAAAATAAATTAAATAGAACGCCTACAATCTTTTTTGCATGGTACATTAGAAAGCTCAAATCTTAAACTCTCTTAATTCGTTCAATATTTTAAACTCCTTAATTTCTTCATTGAAGAGCTTAATTAATTTCTCATCCTTTCCATTTGTCTTTTCTTGAGAATAATTAATCCCATTCCACACTTTTATACATTTTTTTCATCATCTAATTCAATTTCAATCCTTTCTTTCTACCATTTATCCCTTTTCATAATCTCATACATACATATCATCCACCAATTCATCCTTCTTCCAATCATCTTATCTCATCATCCCTTTCATAACTTTTCACCTTCTAAAATCTATACCCATACCCCCATTCATGCCTTTTAATCCTCCCATTCCATTTTCCTATTTATCCTTCTTCATCCCCCTAATCATCTCTTCTCATCTTCATATTCATCCCTTTTCATCCTCCTAATCATCTCTTCTCATCTTCATATTCATCCCTTTTCATCCTCCTAATCATCTCTTCTCATCTTAATATTCATCCCTTTTCATCCTCCCAATCATCTCTTCTCATCTTCATATTCATCCCTTTTCATCCTCCTAATCATCTCTTCTCATCTTCATATTCATCCCTTTTCATCCTCCTAATCATCTCTTCTCATCTTAATATTCATCCCTTTTCATCCTCCCAATCATCTCTTCTCATCTTCATATTCATCCCTTTTCATCCTCCCAATCATCTCTTCTCATCTTCATATTCATCCCTTTTCATCCTACCAATCATCTCTTCTCATCTTCATATTCATCCCTTTTCATCCTCCCAATCATCTCTTCTCATCTTCATATTCATCCCTTTTCATCCTCCTAATCATCTCTTCTCATCTTCATATTCATCCCTTTTCATCCTCCCAATCATCTCTTCTCATCTTCATATTCATCCCTTTTCATCCTCCCAATCATCTCTTCTCATCTTAATATTCATCCCTTTTCATCCTCCCAATCATCTCTTCTCATCTTCATATTCATCCCTTTTCATCCTCCCATCATCTCTTCTCATCTTCATATTCATCCCTTTTCATCCTCCCAATCATCTCTTCTCATCTTAATATTCATCCCTTTTCATCCTCCCAATCATCTCTTCTCATCTTCATATTCATCCCTTTTCATCCTCCCAATCATCTCTTCTCATCTTCATATTCATCCCTTTTCATCCTCCCAATCATCTCTTCTCATCTTCATATTCATCCCTTTTCATCCTCCCAATCATCTCTTCTCATCTTCATATTCATCCCTTTTCATCCTCCCAATCATCTCTTCTCATCTTCATATTCATCCCTTTTCATCCTCCCAATCATCTCTTCTCATCTTCATATTCATCCCTTTTCATCCTCCTAATCATCTCTTCTCATCTTCATATTCATCCCTTTTCATCCTCCCAATCATCTCTTCTCATCTTCATATTCATCCCTTTTCATCCTCCCAATCATCTCTTCTCATCTTCATATTCATCCCTTTTCATCCTCCCAATCATCTCTTCTCATCTTCATATTCATCCCTTTTCATCCTCCCAATCATCTCTTCTCATCTTCATATTCATCCCTTTTCATCCTCCTAATCATCTCTTCTCATCTTCATATTCATCCCTTTTCATCCTCCCAATCATCTCTTCTCATCTTCATATTCATCCCTTTTCATCCTCCCAATCATCTCTTCTCATCTTAATATTCATCCCTTTTCATCCTCCCAATCATCTCTTCTCATCTTCATATTCATCCCTTTTCATCCTCCCAATCATCTCTTCTCATCTTCATATTCATCCCTTTTCATCCTCCCAATCATCTCTTCTCATCTTCATATTCATCCCTTTTCATCCTCCCAATCATCTCTTCTCATCTTCATATTCATCCCTTTTCATCCTCCCAATCATCTCTTCTCATCTTCATATTCATCCCTTTTCATCCTCCTAATCATCTCTTCTCATCTTCATATTCATCCCTTTTCATCCTCCCAATCATCTCTTCTCATCTTCATATTCATCCCTTTTCATCCTCCCAATCATCTCTTCTCATCCTCCTATTCATCTTCTTAATTCATCGGTCATCCCATCATGTTTTTCTCCTTTTTCTCCTTTTATTCATTTTTTCCTATTTTCAACTCATTCATTATTGTTCTTTTAATTAATAAATTATAATCTGATTATTTTTCGACTATTTTAATGCTTAAGGGAGCGCCCGGTCGCCGCTGCGCGGCTCCCGGCCGCTCCCATTGTCATTTGCTATCAGCTATCATATTGAAAAATATTCATTGACTCAATTTACGGAATTTTTCTATCATTTTATTTTCATAATCTTCTTAATCATTCATTTTTACATTACATCAATTTCTCCCATTTTCTCATTTAATTTACTGAAATATTTTTCTCAATTTCTTTTATTTCTTTATACTTTATGCTTTCTCATTTGATATTTTCCTGAAAATATCATCATAATTTCATAGTGTTTTACAATTATTCACAACATATCGCATAAATTCATATGATTTTTTTAATATTTCTCTACTACTATTCCATTAATAATTAAAAATCTTCTCATTTATTTTACCAATATAATTTTCAAAATGTTTATTTCTATCATAAAAATATTTCCTTTTCTTTATTTCTTTATACTTCTTGTCTATAAACTATTTTTCTTTATTCCTTCACTACATCATTTAATTTTGGAAAAATTTAAAAAAAACAAAACGCCAATGGAAAAAATTTCAAAGTTGCATTTATTGCGGATTAGTATATTTAGATAACGTAAATTATTATTTTTTACAATTTTATTAGAATTCTCCAAGATGCACCGATTGGTTTCTATAATTTTTATTTATTTAACCGAAATTATAGTTTTAACGAATTTTTTATTTTCATTCAAATCAGAATTTGTGTTATCATTCGATTAATCTCTATAAGATTTTTGGGACTATGGTTTGAATGCTAAAATCATTAGGGCATTTTCAAAATTCTTTTTTTAAATTCCAATTTTTCTTTCTTTAATTCATTAAAATAATTTTAAGTTTGATGGAATTCGATACTTCTTTGGAAATAACTTGGAGCGAGTCGCAAGAAATAGGAGATCCTGAACAAAAAAATGATTTGATCGTAGTACACAAATATGTGGGTTAAAATAAAAATAAAAAAATGAATTTGCCTATTTATTAGGTGCTAGCCACAAAGTCCGACTATTTTCGCAAATTATTTTTTGGCGAATGGAAAGAAGGCAGTCAACAACAATTCAAAATCAATGAAGGACTCGATTTTGATTGTGTTGCATTCAAAAAAATGATCTACACATCGATGATGATGGGATTTTTGATGAGCAATGAACAGTTCGAATGTCTGCTGCTTGGAACTATAAATGACAAAAATTTGAAATGTCAGTTTAATTTATCAGAAATTTTATCATCGAAAAATAATGAAATTTAGATGCCATAGAATTTTACTATAATGAAATATAAGGATTATATTTACAATTTATATTAGGCTTATTAATTCATATTTAGCTTAAAGAATATGGCCAGATTTTACACTTTTTATTGCCTCTAAAAATGATGCTTTTTGACACAATACATTTATGTAAATTTAATGATTTTTAGAAAATAAATCATCATTGCAAATTTCACAAATCAATAAAATTTTAAATAAAAATATATTTTATTAAAAATTTCAAAAAATGTGCTTGAGAAAAGCTTACTTATAGCAAATTTTGAATATAGGCCAATAAATCACAACAAATTATAAGCAAATTAATTTCTTTTTTTAGACAAAATGACAATCAAAATGCTCCAACTAAGCGTCCAATATTTCATGCCAATGATACAAGATAGTTGCGAGAATTATTTGGCTTCCCAATTTCTGCGGGACAAAACATTTTCAAAAATGGAATTACTTGAACAAGTCGAGAATTTAGGCCTTCATAAATTAAAGGTGAGTTAATTATCCACTAATGATGAAAAGTGAAAAAAATTTTTATAATAAAATGATTCATCGAATCTTGAAAATTAATAATTCAATTTATTTTCTAACAAAGAGCAAAATAAAAAAAAAAATAATATTTAATTTTTTGGATTTCTATAATAAAATTCCCTCTAATTTGAAGATTTTAAAAAATTCTTTTTATAATTATTATTATTTAAATAGGCGAGTATATTGGCATCAATGGACGCATATGATTTTTGCAACGAACTGCGCACAAATCTTCAGATTCTTGATCGTCTTCAAAATCAAACTCGCGACGAAGTGATAAATAAAGTCCAACAGTAGGTTTTTTAAATATTAAAATAAAATGCGTTAGAAAGATGTTTTAAAAATTTTTCTCGCCAAATATTATTATTCTAAGAAATTTTATATTTAGTGGCAATGGTAACAAACCTAAACCAGTAAAAATTACATATGCCAGTCATGGATGAGGGAACTGAAATTGATGAAGAGAACAATTGAAGGCAAATGGCAAATTTGAACATTTTTCCAGCGATTTTTTTAAACCATTTTTGACCAATTTTAACTTCTCATTCTAACTAAAATGAATTTAATTTTCTTTAGGATATATTCTTTGCTGGGAACCGGAATTTATATTTTGCTTTCACAATGATTCTCACCTAAAATAAAAATTTTAATGAATCTTTTTTCAAAATAAATTTCAAAACTAAATTGAAAAAGTGGGTCTTAACTTACCTGTTAGATATAAATTACCCCAGCAAAGAATGCATCCGCAAATCTAAATCCCATTCTTCTCCAATCCCAATCCAATCCTGATACTTATAAAATACACATTTTCTGAAAGAACACACTCAATTGGAATGTTCTCATAAATATTCCAATATTTTTTATCCATTATTATATTAATCTTGAATAAATCTGATTTGCAATAATGATATTAAAATTCAAATTGGGACTACAATTCATGATTCAATAATAGAATTTGAATTATCGGAGCTTTGTTTGATTGGCTGGGATGGCCACTTTCCAAATCACATGAACAATCAATATTGGCTTACTTCCCTTTTACTCATCAAAAACATGAAATCACCGAATATTATATTTGAATAATATAAAGCTAAAACCAGCCGCTAACGCGTCTGGTTTAAATTTGAGCTTCCGGGTAGGAAAAAGCGCGGGGCGATTTAAGGTACCCCAGTAGGGTTTTTATGCCCACTTTCATGGCTCGCTTCGCTCGCCAAATGGACATTTTTACTCATTTTACATTTTTAAACCATATTTTCACATTTTTAGGCATTTCAAAAAATTTAAACCACCCTCTAAACCGGTTTCTACGCACCCAAAAAACCCTTTCCTACTTTTGATTCATCTAAAAAATTATTTGCCCCGGGTGGGACGCAAATGTCACGGTTGATCAAAGGGGAAGGATGGCCACTTTCCAAATCACATGAACAATCAATATTGGCTTACTTCCCTTTTACTCATCAAAAACATGAAAATCACCGAATATTATATATTTGAATAATATACCTATATTTAAGCCAACATTTATTAATACATTTACATTTGTTTTTATCAAACTTTATCATCATCATCAGCAAGCAATTTTCCTCTTCCCTATAATGATTTTCCCTTTCTTCAATATTTTATTTGTCTTCTCTGCCGTAATTTTTATTGGCATTTTTCCTGTAAATTTTGCCACCCCTGTTGCCGTGTCCAATCTTCATTCGAATAGTAGGAAAGTCGCAACACCATTTGGCCAAGGGTCGTTCCTTGTTGAACAATTTTTTGGAAATGCCAAAGCAGCAACACAAATCACCTTCAATCATCCTCCATAGAAGGAGAAATCATCAGCAGCGGGCCCATTTGCTAATCGCTAATGCCAATGGCAATGGAGGCGCCAATTCCAACAATTACGATGATTTTTGGGATGATGATGAGCGTATTGAGCAAATGAATTCAGTTTCTGATGAAAGTCCAGACAGTGGGAATGGTCAGAATAATATTATTATTATTTTTAAAATTAATTCAATTAAAAATATTATATTTATTTTAATTTTTCAAATATTTTTAATATTAAATTTATTTAATTTAATATTAAATAAATTTTATAATTTAATATTTTATAAATTAATACAAATTTTTCAGAGTTTTATTGGTTAGACCATGATAGTAATGAAGAAAACGGGAAAAGAGGTGATATAAAAATATTTTTATTAAAAAACTAACATCTAAAATAATTAACATTAATAAAGATTTTATGGAGGAAGAAAGAATGCGCAAAATGGACGAAATGGAGGGTCCAATTTTTCGGAGATTTTTCCACAATTTACGCGGCGGAAGGGCAAATGCCGACGCTGTCCATAGGGAATATCCTGAATTAGCCGAACAAGATTTTCAATATTTATATGAAATTCGAGAATTGATTGATAATTTTGGCAATTTTTATGGGACAAAATTGAAGGAAATTGCAAGAAAGTAGGATTTTAATGCAATTTAAATTTTCTCATTTTTTAAGAATTTAATTAAAAAATTTTTTATTTTTTCTTAAAAATAAAAAAAATTTTTGAGAATTTCAGTGCAGCGGATGCGGCCTTTGCAACATACATTTATGATCGACTTCATTCCGAACAAATTTTTTGCATATTAAAAACTCGATTGAACCACGAATCGGTGGAACAAATTTTGGAAACCGTGGAATTTAGCAAACTTAGAAAGGAATTGGCTTATTTAAATATATTAAATTTGAAGGGAGAAAACTTGGCAGAAAAAGTAAAAAACTTGGTGAAAATATTCGAAAATGGATTTGAATTTTATTCAAAAAATTTGGACAATCGAGAATTGGAAAATTCAAATAAATTTTATAAGAAAATTGGAATCATTAAGGGACAATTGCTGAAAACTAGAAATTGTATGAATTTAATTTAAAATAAAACAAACTATTATAGAAAATTTAATGGTTGATTAGACCCAGAAAGAATTTTGATTTTCATTCCGGAAAGAATTCTGATTTTTATTCCGAAAAGAATTCTGATTTTCATTCCGCAAAGAATTCTGATTTTCATTCCGGAAAGAATTCTGATTTTCATTCCGGAAAGAATTTTGATTTTCATTCCGGAAAGAATTCTGATTTTCATTCCGGAAAGAATTCTGATTTTCATTCCGGAAAGAATTCTGATTTTCATTCCGCAAAGAATTCTGATTTTCATTCCGCAAAGAATTCTGATTTTCATTCCGGAAAGAATTCTGATTTTCATTCCGCAAAGAATTCTGATTTTCATTCCGCAAAGAATTCTGATTTTCATTCCGGAAAGAATTCTGATTTTCATTCCGCAAAGAATTCTGATTTTCATTCCGCAAAGAATTCTGATTTTCATTCCGCAAAGAATTCTGATTTACATTCCGGAAAGAATTCTGATTTTCATTCCGGAAAGAATTCTGATTTTCATTCCGGAAAGAATTCTGATTTTCATTCCGGAAAGAATTCTGATTTTCATTCCGGAAAGAATTCTGATTTTCATTCCGGAAAGAATTCTGATTTTCATTCCGGAAAGAATTCTGATTTTCATTCCGGAAAGAATTCTGATTTTCATTCCGGAAAGAATTCTGATTTTCATTCCGGAAAGAATTCTGATTTTCATTCCGGAAAGAATTCTGATTTTCATTCCGGAAAGAATTCTGATTTTCATTCCGCAAAGAATTCTGATTTACATTCCGGAAAGAATTCTGATTTTCATTTCGGAAAGAATTCTGATTTTCATTCCGGAAAGAATTCTGATTTTCATTCCGGAAAGAATTCTGATTTTCATTCCGGAAAGAATTCTGATTTACATTAATAATCCTATTGAAAGAGCGACATTAAAATATTAGCTAAATTAAAAATAAATAAATTAAATTATATAACAGTTTTTGAACATTTGGCCGATTTATTGGAATATACTGAAAATCTATGGGTGAAGAGTAATTTGACGTCCACCATATTGGTGCAATTATTGCAATCGGCGGCACATTGTCCTGAGCAAAAAGAATGGATCAAAATGAGGAATATTCTTGAAAATTTAAATTAACAAAAAATTCTCCAGATTATTTTGTATTTATTTATTATAAATCTTTTAATTACAATATTCTATTTTATTTTGTTACACGCATTTCACGGAATAAATGCACTTTTTGTTTTTTTTATTATTATTTTTAGTTGTTTTTTTGACAATTTCCTTTTCATTCGATCATTGTTGTTTGTTTTTATTATCGTTTTGGTTATTTCCATTCCATTTGATCACATTTCTCTTCATATGATTTTATTCAAGTCATCCACCCTTTCTTTGCTCCTTCAATAGAGTCATTATTTGGGCATTGATTAAATTTCCGCCGCTTGCCTCTCGGGACACTCGGGCAATTTGTTTTGAGCCAAGGCCGGCCATTCAAAGGGGATAATGCGCGGAAATATTATGCTATAAAAAGAAAAAATAGGTAGAATTGGGACAAATGAGGAAATGGAAAATGAAAGATTTAAAAGGAAAAATATTAGGCAATTTGAGGAGAGATTTTTTCTTTCCATTCAATCACCCTCATCTTCATATGCTTTTATTATCACCCATCCTTTTATCTCCTTTCTTTATTTGGGCGTTAGCCAAAGGCATTTTCCGCTTGCATTTGTTTTTGGCCAACGAATCTGCTGTGTGGCCATTAGAAGAGAAACTGCGGGGAAATTGTTTTAGTACAAGGATTTCTTTTGGGGAGCTATATAGAGATGAAAAAAAAAGACAGAATTGGGATTAAGATCAATGAAATTTTTTTCCTATCTTCACTTTCATATGGTTTTTTTATTCAACTCATCCACTCTTTTTTCCTTTCTCTTTCTATAAGACATTATATTTGGGTACTGGCCAAATTTCCACCGTTCATTTCTCGGACCGCTCGCCCAATTTGTGTTTTGGGCCAAGGAAGTTGCCAGCAGCTATGAAAAGTGCGCGGAATTAATGAATGAAACTAAGCTATAGGAGGGGGAATTGAGTGCGCAATGAGGAAATGGAAAATGAAAATGCAGAGAAAGGAAATATTGGCCAATTTGAGGAGGACCTTTTTTGTTATATCCGGTTGCCCTCCAATCATATGATTTATTCAATTCATCCATCATTTTACCTTTCTCCTTCTAAAGAATCTTTATTTGGGCATTGGCCAAATTTCCTCCGTTTGCCTTTCGAATTCGAACCTTTCGTTCAATTTGTTTTTGGCAAAGGAAGCTATCAGCAATTCGAGAGGGATCGTAAGAGGAAATGTTTTTGGCAAAGGAATTTATGTGAGAAGCTTTAGAGGGGGGGGGGGGGGGGGGGGGAAAGGCAGAATTGGAATCAAAAAGAAATGGAAAATGAGTGATTTAGAGAAAAATCTTATGGCCAAAGCGGACTTTGGAATGGAAGGGTTTGAGTTTGAAGTTTGTTTGATGGCATCAAAAATCACTCGTTACCAAAATTCGAAAGGCAAAACCTTTTTACTTATAAGGCTTTTATTATTTGGAAATTTAAGGGGCTTTCCAAAAATAGATCACATTGCCTTTGGCTCATTTCAATGTGTTCCAACCTGCTAATATTTTTGTTAATTTTGGCCAATTTTTGGTCGAATTTTTATTTCATTGCTGCATCACCATTTTCTTCTGCTCTCATCAAAAATGTGCCTGCAGCACACTCAAAGCCAAGTAATTTTCAAAATATAATTTAGTATTGAATTTAATGGTAAGGGAATTTCTATTAAAACCATTTTAGTTAGCTCAACGAGTCACTAACCATTCGGGAAGGCGATTACAATTTGAATGCACAAAATGTCCTCCACAATTTAGTTATTTAAAATTTTATAAAAACCTGAATTTTGGAAGAAAAATCACTCATTTTAAAATTGTTTTAAATTTTCAAAAAATTAATCAAGCCACTTTTTAGAGGACATTTAGGGCATTCAAATGGTTTATCGCCTTCCAAAATTGATTGCTATTTCCTTGTTGAGATATGGCAAAAAGAATAGGCCGCGTAATTAAATAATGGTGCTTTCTTTTTCGGAAATTTAAATATCAATGTTAATTATATTTTAATATCAAAAATTCATTTAAAATTAAAGGTTTCCCAAGTATCACCAGCATTTTCGGACAATCTGCTGGTGTTAAAACTCATCAGCCTAGAGCAAATTTATCAGTGATGAAAACTCATCAAATGTATTTCCCCTCAATGTCCGTCAATTCGAATGGCCGCAGGGATTCGGCGATTATGAGGGGGGCAGCTAGAGGGAACAATCCATTGTCAACCGGCTATGAAATATTTCCCAAAATCCATAAAAAGAAACATTCGAAGATGGTAAAAGCGAAGGCGAATTCAGCTCCAGACGAATCGGATTCGGAGGATTCGCCCATTTGGGAATGGAATCCGCCCGGATTTGGAATTGGGGGATGGCAATTTCCAAATCAATGGTTGATGAAGAAAAAACAGCCAAATAGTGAGGAAAGAAGGCACATTGAAAACGGGAATGGTGAGTACGAGGAGTCGATGTGAATTGAGCAAAAATGAAAGTAAATTAGTAATTCGTGGAATGTTTTTGAACAAATTTTTTAAATTCTTATGGGAAATCTTTAGATATTGGTCAAGCTGATTTTGGGAATCTTGGCTTCTAGATGTCACCCGAGAATTGGCTATTTCGACTCGGCATGATCATTTAGTCTATTTCAAACTGTTATGAATTAATCTTACAAAGCTGAACCGTTGCTTAAACCCAAACCGAGTTTGGTTTACTAACTTTTTCCTAAGCTCTAATCGATCTGAAATTGAAATTCTATAGACTAAATCGACAATGCCGAATCGAATGAGCTAATTTTCGAATTTCTGGGTGAGTCGATTTATAAAATCGGGTTGCTAAAGGCCTTTGCATTTATTCGGGAGGGGCCAATTTTCAAAATTGCCCGTAACATATATTAAACAAAAAATATCAGACCTAAAAATTAAAATTTATTATAAATATTTTGGCTTTAAAAAATCAGAAGAAAAGGGCCATGGTAGATATGGAAAAAAGTTGTCAAAAGTTGAGAATAAAAAGAATTTAAATGAAGTAAAGTGGAAGAATAACAAAATGGAAGGAAAAGATGAGGAAAATGGAAGAATTTTAGCAAAGAATTTCAATGAGGAATGGATAAAAAGGGAAAGGGCCAAAGAGGTGGCCAGAAGGTCTGGGCCAATTCTAGAGGAATTCGTGCAAAAAATGCGATCCGGTGTGAAAGCTGCTAAAATTGCCTACTTGGAACATCCGGAATTCTCGGTGGAGGATTCGGACCATTTGCATGCAATCTTCGATATATATTGGTTTTATGGGAATTTGAAGTTGGATAAGTACAGTGTCAACAAACAGTGAGCTATGGGGTTTGGGGGTGAATAGCTGTGAATTTGGGCCAATATTTACACAATCTTTAATTAAATTAATCAAAATATTTATACCATAGGAATACGCTATTTCCAGAGAGGATTTTCATATGAAAATGATTAATTTTTTACCAAAAAATTATAAGTTATGACAAAAAAAAGAAAATTGCCCAAATCCTCTGGGGTAAGAGGACTGTGCGTTTAAGCATATAAGCCATTTTTCATATCATTGTATATTAAGCTTTTTCTGAGGAAAATTTTGATATCAAAATGATATTATTGGCCAGAATGTTATGGTCAAAAAAAGGAAAACTGCGATGGCATAACCCCAAAGTACCAAATCCTTTCTTGAGTAATAATAATAAGTTAGCTTTAGCCCCTAAATCTATTCCGAAACCCGGCACTTTAACAAGGCTAAGTTATAATATAATGATCATAAAAATTCCAATTTTTCAATATAAAAATTTTTGGGTAAATTAATATTTTCTCATAAATTTTATTAATCCATATGTTTTCAACAGTGCCACCGATGCGGCTTTTGCCCGTGCCATTCTGTATTTGCTGAACCGAAATTATGTATTATGTACGGAAGTTGGTAAACTAAAAAACGAAAGGTGTGAAAATATTTTTCAAATATATTAATTTCTATAAATGTAGAAAAAAATTTGCCAAAAATATGAAAGAATAATTATTTAATTTATTATTTGTTTTCCCAGATGAGTCCAATTCCTTTTAACAATTTTAATTACGGCCAAATATTTAAGATTAAAAATAAAAATCATTAATATAAAAGAAAGAAAAATTATTTAGTAAATTTTTATTTTATTTTTTTTTATAATATATTATTTATTCTTTGTAATTTTCAGTGTTGAAGGAACGGGAAAAACACGAATAAAAGTGGCCGAAAATATGTTAGAAAATTATTTATATTGGCCCAATTTTGTAAAGCAAGTTGAATGGTTGAATTGGCATAATTTGGGCGGGCAAAATTTTGTTGAAAATCTCCAAAAAATGGCTGAAATATTCGAAAATGCTTTTAAATTCTTTGAAATAGATTTGTTGTGGGATGAATTGGAAAGAAATCAGGAAATTTTGGAGGATATTGAGCAGACAAAAAATCGATTGAAATCCACTAAAAAATGTGAGAAAAAAATTTCGATACCGCAATTTCATTAATGAACCGAATGTTTTTGGACATAACTCAACAAGGAAATAATCAATTTGGGAAAATGATATGCCATTTGAAAGCCCTGGATGCCCTCTAAAAAAGGAATTTTTATTTTTTTTAAAACTTCCAACAATTTATAAAATAAGCGGATTTTCCTCAAAGCCCCAAAAAATTCGAGTTTATTATACTCAAAGATAAGTAATTTTTTTAAAAACTTGGATTTCTTAAAATATAAAAATGAAAAAATGTAGAGGAAATTTTAAGCTTTCAAATGGAATATTATCTTCCCGGATTGGCAATTACCTCCTTGTACTATAATCTTAAAA
Source organism: Pratylenchus scribneri (assembly GCA_030063045.1). Classification (NCBI taxonomy): domain Eukaryota; kingdom Metazoa; phylum Nematoda; class Chromadorea; order Rhabditida; family Pratylenchidae; genus Pratylenchus; species Pratylenchus scribneri. The sequence goes on along the minus strand of JAQSEB010000107.1, from coordinate 388,572 downwards.
GCAACTCGGCTTTCAAATCGAAAAATTCCCATTTTCTACGACCGTTTAAAAATTTTAAAATCTATTTTTTAAGTTCTACGAAATTTGGCTAAAATTGTGAAGGCGACTGACGAATTGAGTGAGGAAAAAAGAGGAGAGGTCACACCGGAAATGTTCAAACAATTATTGGAATCCATTGGGCATTGTTTTTGAGGCAGAGGCAAAATGGACAAAATTTTATGAAATTATTCCATCCATAAATTTTATATTTTTTATTATTAAATATTTTATAAAATTTTTATATAAAAATTAAATGTAAAACTTTTTTTTATATGTTTTGATAAATATTTACGGAAGCCACTATAATAAACGATTATTTTATAAATTGCTTTAAATTCTACTTTTTGAACTTTTGTCATAAGAATGGCTCTGGTGTTCGTCAAATATAAAAAATGAAACAAATGGGCATTGGACATAATAGCAAATATGGCTATAATTTTGAAAATAGTCAACATTTTTTTTCATATTTAAAAAAATAATGAAGAAAAGTTAAAAATGAATATTTCCATCAAACGATGATAGAAAAATGCTAAATGAATTTTAATTAAAATATTTTTATTTATATATTTTATAGGATTTACAAATAATAAATCAGTTTTTTATTCAAAGAATAGATATTAAAAAATAAATTTATATAAGCAAAATAAATTGATTAAAATAAATAATTTAAAATAAACTAATAAGGTGGAATTGCCTGCAAAATATTTCATATTCCAACTTTTTACGGCTGTCAATTTGTATGGCGATTCACTCCGTGCAAATTTTGTCAGGGAAGAGTGAAAAATGTACTTTAACAAGAATTGGGATTGTTAAATGATGATATGGGGAACAATGATAATTCTATTGATTTTTTAAATTAATTAAATTTTTATTTGTTTAATTTTTTGTTTTAACAATTTAGTAAAAAGGGTATTTAACCATAAAATAAACGCAAGCAAATATAAATTAATTTTAAGGATGGTATTTAATTTGGCGAAAAAAACATTGAAAATGGCGAAAAAAAACATTGAAAATGGCGAAAAGGTTATAACGGTTTATGGTTTGTCCTAGACCCCCAAACCTTATATCCAATCGATAGATCTCGTCAAAGTCAAAACGCGCCGACTTTTATATAATTTTGTCATGGTTTAATCAAAAATTAAGGGTTTTAAACCACTTAAACCATCATATGGGGTTTGATTCAAAACCAATTAAACCATGACAAATTATATACCATTCGACGCTTCTTGACGAGCTCTATCCAATGGTATATGGTTTGTGAATTTTAGACAAAATGCTAAACCGGTATAAACTTTTCGCCATTTTCAATACTCTTTTTCGCCATTTTCAATGTTTTTTTTCGCCATTTTTAAATTTCTCCCTTAATTTTAATATGCGTCTAAATCATATTTTATCGAAAATTATGGAAATAAGCCAATTGTTTCACTCAAAATCAAATGATGTTACTAATTAAACAATGATCCAAATTTTCCCATTCTTTTCTGCATGAATTTGGGCAATCGCCGAAGTGAATTGCCCAATCGATTGTAACGCGATTTCCATTTACCCTGAGTTTGATGAGGTTGTTGACCTCCGAACGAGTTTTCCGGACTCAATGTATGCTTCAGAATTGCTTTGGCACAATTATTACAATTATTTCCGAACTCTTGATATTTTTCACCGCCAAATTTGTATTGGTCCAATTCTCGGACGTATGCATCAATATTTTCTGGGTGCAATTTTGTTATGCCCATCAGTCGTGATTTACTTTAAATTTATATTAATAATTAATTGGTATATGCAAAGAAGTGTGGTTGTGGTCTGAAAAAATTATTGGACCTTGGAGGGATTCGAACACGTGCCTCCGATTAGCTTCTCCCACCTTAACCATTCGACCAAGGAAGAAAAATTGCCCGCTTAAAATAACTCCCAAAACGTGTTTTCCTTATTTTAAAAATCAAAACCCGGCCAGACTGCACTTCTTCTTTACGTTTGCCAATTAATTTTGATGTATTTGGCAAATATTAATAGACAAAATACATTTTAGAATTTATTAATATTTTAAATTAAAATTTTATACTGTGGTATGAATCCAAGTCTTTTCGTGAATGTACTTCCATAGGGTAAATGATTAATGAAGGGTCTATCATTTTTGTCAATTTCAAGGCTATATTCTAAAATATTGTGATTTAAGTAATTTTTTTATTTTAAATTCTAATATTTTACCTTTTCGATTATAAGTTTGCGGTGATCGAATTTCAACACCGCTATGATAACTATAAATTTAAATTAAATTTTAATAGAATTAAAATACTAATATACATTGGTGCAAATCGGCCAAATTTTTTGTTCAATTTTTGAGCTGTCTTTCCCTTTAAAAAATTTTATTATTTTAGCCAGGAAAATTTTTTATCATTAAAACTATGATGTATAAAAATTGATAAGATACTACAAAAAATTCACATAAAAATTTATGAAAGAAAATAATTTTAGTTAGTGGCAAAATATTTTAATACTAAAAAAATTAATGTCAAAAAATAAAAAAAATTTGAAAAGAAGTATTAAAAAATAAAATATTAATAATTGGATAGTATTTAATTTACCGAATAAATTATTGAAAATGCCGAATAAAGAAATAACAGATTTTAACGGTTTAGTGGTTTGTCCTTATCCAAACGATAGATCTCGTCAAGCCGCGTCGATTGGTATATATTTTGTCATGCTTTGATAAAAAAAATTAGGAATATTAAACCGTTTAAACCATTTGTTGATTGGTTTGAAACCCATTAAAATACAAACCATGACAAATTATATACCAATCGACGCGGCTTGACGAGATCTATCGATTGGGTATAGGGTTTGTGGGACTAGGACAAACCACTAAACCGTTATAAGCTTATCGCCATTTTCCATAATTTATTCGCCAAATTAAATACTATCCAAAAAATTAATGTCAAAAAATACAAAATTTTGAAAAGAAGTTTTAAAAATTAAAATATTAATAAATTACTAAAAAATTTAATAGCAAAAATTATTTCTAAATTAATAAAAATATTAAAATTCAAAAAAATCACCATATGATAGCGATTAAGATACACTTCAAAATATGGTACACTGTCTGAATCTAAAATCAAATTTGTTGGAAAATTATAATATTGATTGCAGAATAAAAATTTTATTGTTATTAGATTAAATTCTAAATGTGTAGAACATTCTGACATTGAAATGATTGATCATAATCATAAATATAATATTGCCAACAACGAAAGGCCTATATTTAAATTTTTTTCTCTCATTCATAAAATTTTTTATCAAATCCATTAATTATTTTTCATCAGTAACATTCTTATAAATCAGGGGAAATCAATCGGCTAAATTCAAAATTAATATACAAATGATAAATCGATTGATTTGGGTTGTGAAAAATTCGAGAGTGAACGTTTTTAAACTTTTAACTAGAGTCCGGCTTTTAAAATTTTCCAGGCCCGGTTTCGGGTTTTTTTTCAGCATAAATTACTCGGGCCCGGCAAAAAAAGAGCCGGTTTTGGCCGGTTTTTAAAAAATTATGAAAAAATTTCCGGGCCGAGTTCCGGGCCCGGTACAGTTTTAAAATGTGCCGGATTGCGGACTCATAAAAAATGCCCAAAAAACGCCGGTCTCTACTTTTAACCTATACCTTCATCAATCCATGGCAATTCCAATTCAGCAGAATGTTTGGATGCTGGCCTATTATTGCCCGCCGATGATTCTCGCAGATGATTATAATAACTCCGAAGTGTGCCCCCCGATGATGATGTGGATGTGGACGATGCGGAGGATGAAATTGAATCAGCTCGTTCAATTCCTCCTTGCGAATATCCTCCAATGTATCCGGCACCACCACCATTTTGAACATTATTGAACTGCTGAGATCGTGTATTTCGTGATCGCCGGAATGCATTTCGTCGCTGTAGCCCAGATCGACTGCCAGCAGCAGGAAACCATGCGGGGTCGATTCCTGAATAGACAAAGGGCCTTGCAAATTTGGGCGTTTACTGAATAGTGCAAATGTGGGCGTTATCGACTTATAATAAATCAGAAACCGGTTTTAGACTCTAAAAACTTTATACCATTTTGTAGATTTCATCGAGTCGCATCGATTTGTATATAATTTGTCATGGTTTAGTCAAAATTTGAGGGTAGTAAACCGTTCAAACCATTTTCCTATATTTGGTTTTAAACTCATTAATTTTAGCCCAAAACCTGCATTTTATAAACCATTCAATGCGTCTCGATGAGATGTACAAAATGGGATAAGGTTGGTAGTGTCTCTAAAACCAGTTTCTGGTCTATTATAAGTAGAAAACATTCACATTTGCACTATTCAGGAATCGACATAGCAGCAGCAGGTGGAAACAATTCAATGTTTCCATTTCCACCTTCCAAGTCCATATAATAATCCGGAACACCATCGACAAAGAAATGTTGATGGCATAAATACAATAGCAATAGGAATAATAAATATGCTATTTTAGACATTTTTCACAAATATTATTTTTTTTATAAATTTTATTTTTTTTTTGTTGAATTTATCTTCTAAAAATGATTTATATCAGTAAATTGAGATTATTATAAAGTAAAATTAAATATTTACCCAAAAAAATCAATAAATTTGATAAAATTTATTGAAATATTGTAATTTTTTTGGGTACAAAAAATGGCCAAATTAAAATCAGATTTTACTTATTTTAAGCCATAACCTATAAGAGTAAGTTCTAAAATTTCTTTAAGCTTAAAAATGTTGAATTTTTGAACTGAAAAATTTTGGGTAAATAAAATGATTTTATATGGCTAATTATTTTATTTATTTATTAATAGTATCAAATCAATAAATTAATTTATTTCGATTTTTAAGCAATAAAATTGCAATAAAATGATGCGATCAATTGGAATAATTTTATTCGGGAGAAAATATATATTGAGAAAATTTTTATTGAAAAAATTAATTCCAAATTGCAAACGATGTCGAAAATTGGAAAGATTGATTTATTTTTTATAAAATTATCAAAAAAATTTATCAAATTGACAAAGTGAAATATTAAAAAATTATCAATATAACTAATTAAAATAGAATAAATTCAATTAAAAATAATATAGTTTCATGTCAATTTTATGGCCTTTAGTACATGGATGCCATTTCGGGATAAATATTTTTGATAACCTTGCCATATTTTTGCCATATTTTTTGATCATGCAATATTTCTGCCATAATTTCACAAATCATACCAAGTTAATAAATTTCTTATAATTTTTCGCCGGCTATTTTTGGGTCAAATTTTTTCGCTGCGCGACCATTTTGAATTAAACTTGTGAAAAGCTTAATAAGACATCTTTATTTATTAAAATATTTTTAATTAATATTTTATTTTGATTTTTATGAGAATTTACAAATATTAAATCAATTTTTATTCAAGGTAATATTTAAAATAGATATAAATGCAAATTTCAATGGAAATTTTAAAAATCACTGCATTGCACTTCTCCTTCGGTCTTAATTTTAATCCAATCACAAAGTTGTCCATCAATTTTAGTATAATAAACTAAATATTTGAATTTGAAAATAAATTATTTTATTTAAAAATAAATTTCCAACATGGCAAGGGTGGGTGTTCCAAGGAGTTCCTTAAAAAAGTCATAGAAGCAATACCAAAAGTGAACCAAGTTCCATTCACGGAAGACATCATTGGGCTACCGCTATCACCCTTATAAGGGAAAAAATTAAAATTTATTTAAATTTCGTATATTTTAATCAACCATCTGTATTGTTGAATTATCAATTCCTTGCAAACAATAGCTGGCTTTGCTGATTTCTTCTAGGATTTTCACAATTTCTTGAAGCTCTTCTTCCGAATTTCCTCTAAAATACTCTTCAATTGCGTCGGTTGCAACCGACAAACATTTTCCATTATCAATTATTTTTGCCACAGATTCATGCAGAATTTTTTCATCTTCCCGAACAGATGGACTGCTAGAATTATAAAATATTTTAAATTCAATTTCAATAATTATGAAAAAATCTTTTTATCCCATTTTTTATTTTTTACCTCACTTTTTATTTTTAACCCCAAAAGTACTTTTTGATATCAAATAAATTAGAAACCGAGTTTAGATCCTACAAACTTTATACCATTTTGTATATCTCACCGAGACGCATTGAATAGAATATATTTTGCCATGGTTTGGATAACATTAAAGGGTATTAAATGGTTTAAACCAATTTTGGTTTGGTCAACAATTAAAGGGTATTAAACGGTTTAAACAAATTTTGGTTTGGTCAACAATTAAAGGGTATTAAACGGTTTAAACAAATTTTGGTTTGGCCAACAATTAAAGGGTATTAAACGGTTTAAACCAATTTTGGTTTGGTCAACAATTAAAGGGTATTAAACGGTTTAAACCCATTTTGGTTTGGTCAACAATTATAGGGTATTAAACGGTTTAAACCAATTTTGGTTGTCAACAATTAAAGTGTATTAAACCTATTAAACCATATTTCCACTTTTATTTTTAAACATTTAAATTTTGTGCTTAAAACTGATATTTTCTATGACATTTGATTTGTCTTGATGAGATCTACAAGATGGAATTGATTTATAGGATCTAAAATTGGTTATTAATTTATTAGAAGACAAAACTTCTTTTTTGTTAAAAATAAAAAAAGTGAGATAAAAAATTTCGTTCATAAACCATCTTATTATTTTATAAAAATTAATTAAAATTAATAATAATTTTATTAATTATTTATTACGTTGCGCCCACATAATCCATTTCTAAAAAATAATATAATATTATTTTGTAGTAAATTTCGAACCTCCCAACCTTCTTTATAGCCCCATCCAGCGACATGTACAATTTTATTTTTTCGCAATTCAAAATTAGCCAAACAAATTGACCTGATATTTTCACCAAATTTCAATGGCTGGGAAAGCTGAATTAAAATAAATTATTAATATATTTATTAAATATAACTTTTATTAAAGCTACATCCATATAAAGGAATCTTTCTTTTAAGTAATATTTTTCAGAATTTTCATGGACAATCACAGTTGCCGGCTTTTCTTCAATAATTTGCACAGTTGGATTGGATATATCGAAATGACCAGCATAAATTTTAACTCCAAGTAATTTTTTCCTAACAATTTGACCATTCCGATGTGACTAAAAAAAATTTATTAAAAATTAACATAATTATTTGTCAATTAAAAAACCATAAAAAATTTTAAAACTATACCAATATTTAAATTTGCTATGATTATTTCAGAAATTAAATCATATTATTTTCTAAAATTATTTATTGGCTTACAATTTCCTTAACAACGCAATGTGCCGCAGTTAGCACATAATTACAGTGAATGATTGCGCCAGTACATCGTGAAGAGGATTCTGCTATTTCCTCACCCTGTTCATTTATTACTGCAAAAGTCATTTTCATTGCTACCATCCATGGCCATTTGGTTGCATCCATAATACTTTGTCCATGTGATATCAATGCTTCTCTAGGATGATGTTTCTATAAATATTAGTTTAAAAAAGTTGAATTTTAATTTAAGACTCTAAAAATTTCGATAAATATGCAGAAAAGTGTACAATAATTGAATTTAAAAAAATTTATTCTACTGGATATATATTTTAAGAATTATTAAAATGTATCTGAATTTATGTAGAGTATATATTTTTAAAAAATATTAAAAATTTATTTACAATGAAAAAGTAAATATGGAATTAAGATTATAAAATTTTTTATATATGACCAATTAATTCAATTTGCTTTTATTTTTTTGGTATCTTTTTAAAAAATCTGCTCAAACTTTTTTAATTTATTCCATAAAATTCAAGACAATATTCTGCGTTCACATTTGGAATTGATTTTTTTTTGATTTTGTGTATTTTATAACCAAAATTAGATAAAATACAAAATTTCAGAATAATTATAAATACAAAATCAGAATTAAATAAAAATATAAAAAAATTAGAATTAAAAAAAATCAGAATTAACTAAAACCCCAAAAATCAAAATTAACTAAAAACACAAAAAATCAGAATTAACTAAAAACACAAAAAATCAGAATTAACTAAAAACACAAAAAATCAGAATTAGCTAAAAACACAAAAAATCAGAATTAACTAAAAACACAAAAATCAGAATTAACTAAAACCCCAAAAATCAGAATTAACTAAAAACACAAAAAATCAGAATTAACTAAAACACAAAAAATCAGAATTAACTAAAAACACAAAAAATCAGAATTAGCTAAAAATACAAAAAATCAGAATTAACTAAAAACACAAAAAATCAGAATTAACTAAAAACACAAAACTTCAGAACAATCCGAATTTTTTTAATTACATTTTCTTCACTTTTTTTAAAATAAAATTCAAAAAATAACCTCTTTATTACGATATCTTTTCCCACATTGTTCTATAAATTTGTTTAAATATAAAAATAAAGAATTGATAATAAAAAAAAACTACCTTCGCAAGACCTATCTTTGCAATCAATCGAAATTGTTTGATTAGTTGTATTTGTTTTTGGCACACACACTTGTGGATGATGAATTTGAAAATGGCCTTTTGAAATTGAAATATCATTTTCATCATTGTGATCATTTCCCTTTTGTTGAATTTTTTTGAACAAAGCAATATCCAAAAAAACATTCCACGGATACTGAATTATTTAGAATAATTTGTAAATTAATTTTACGCTCAATTAAATATCTTTTTACCGAATCTTTTTGAAGTATTTTATTTCCGTTGTAAAGCGAAATACTTTGTTGACCACTACTATATCCTATATAATATTCATCAATGTATTTAGCCACAAATAATTCTTGCATTTTTTCATCATCATCAATTTGATAAGAAATTTGAACAATATTTGGTTGGAATCGAAAGCGAAAAAAATTCATTGTCGAGTAAAAATTTACCAATTTTCTATTTGAATATAAATATAATTAAATTATTGTATTATTTTTATTTCAATTTGACCTCATTTCTTCTGCAATGAACGAAAATGAAATACTCAATTTCAATGTTTCACGATCATCCAAGCAAAAAACAATACTAAAACCATGCCAATTTTCCATGCACAAATTCCAAATTTCGTTGTTATTTTTATTCACAATCTTAATAAATATACGTATAATTTATTTTATTCAACCTATTTTTATAAAATACTTTGAATTGAGGTTTCATAAATTCACTGGCACTCTCATAACAGAACAAAAATCTGAAATGAATAAAATTTTGTTTATATTCTGGTCTTACGTTAAGCATTTATTATTTGTTGTTTCAGCCAAAAGCAATTCCCGGAATTTAGAAAATCGAAAATCCACATTGAAGAATGTAAATGATCCATTTCCGGCGGAACATTGTCCATCAAACGGTAATTTAATTTCAGTTCTGTTAAAATTTGAATTTTTTTTATTATTTAAGATTTAATAAAATAAATAAATTCTTATTAGTGGGACACATACATCTCATCAGCGAATTGATTTAAGTGCCCTCGGCAAATCATCAAAATCAAAATAACTTCCAGAAAAATATGATTTAAGGAAAAATAATTTGTTGACATTTTCCAAGGATAATAAAAAAAAGTAATAATAAAATTATATTTGAAAAATAATATTTTTATGAAATTATTGATGAATGTGAATGAGAATTTATTAAATTAATAAAAATTTATTAATAACCAATGAATCATCTGATTCTTAAATTATTAAATTCACATTTGATGAGTAATGAATTTTTAATATTTAATAGGTAAAATTGATAAAATTTAGGAGAATTTTTGATTTATAAATTGAAACCAATAATTAAAAAATAAATTATCCAAGTTTTTAGATATCGAAATGTACGGAATCCCATCCCATTCAGTAATTTTCGATATCCCGAATCAGCATTAATTCGGTAATAAAGAATGGAATCCAGACCGATGCCTCACCATTAGTTTTTCTGTATTGAGTTAATGATAAAAACTAAAAAAGGTCTTTTTGGATATTTTCATTAAATTTTTTCCTTGTGGAATCATTTTGATAAAAAAATTTTCTATTTCATAATTTTTTTATTTTTTAAGAAAAATATTTCTTGAATACCGTAATACCGAAAATATCGAAATCTTTGTCTTTTAAGTTTTTGTCTAATTAACAACAGCTAATTAGCTCTCCAAAAAAAAACAATCTCACCCCTCAATTTTCTCTTGGATTTGGCCAATCAATCAATCAATATGGCCTTGAATGGGGGGAAGCGATGCGGCCAAGGGGAAATTGCATGGAAATTTTTGGAAGGAGGAATTAATTTGGGAAGCTATTGAGAGGAGAAAAAAGCTTATAGAAAACAAAATCGAGAATGCAATGAATAAAATGGAAAATGAAAGATTTAGAAAAAAAATATTGGATAATTTGAGAAGGACTTTTTTCCGTTCCATTCAATTATACCCTCATCTTCATATGATTTTAAGCAAAACTATTATTTGGGTATTGGCCTATTTTTGGTACGGTTTGCCTTTTGACCTCTCGCTCAATTTGTTTAAGCCAAGAAAATTCCCAAGTCATTCTTGAGAAGGATTTTTTCTGTTCATTCATTAACCTCATTTCACATTCAAATGTATTCAAGTCATCCAAACTTTTACCTTCTATCCCAATTTGGGCATTGGAAAAGTCATTTTGGCCACCGCTTACCTCTGGGCCAATTTATTTCCTGCGATGCCCGTAGTTCGAAAAGGAGTGCGCAGAAATGTTTTGGAGAGAGAGAATTTTAAGGAAGCTATAATATAGATGGAAAAGATCATAGAAGAGATGTATTAGCAATTTAGAGTAAAATTGATGGCCCAAGTGGATTTTAGAATGGAACTGGAAATTTAATTTTGCTTGATCCCCATCCAAAAACTAATCGATGTGCCGAAATCCGAACCCCACCCAAAAATTAATCGATGTGCCGAAATCCGAACCCCACCCAAAAATTAATCGATGTGCCGAAATCCATGGACGACCGTCCAGTCGTCACATTTTATTGAATTTATTGTTGGCAAATTTAGCTGTCCGTCTTTCCTTAAAAATGCTGATTGAATTTATCAAATTATTTCCCCTCTCTATCATTTCTAAAATAGGAATTTCCTTGCCTCATTCAAGTCTCAATTTCACCTAAATTAAGCCATTTAATATATTACCCCTTCTACCAATGCGTTCCCTGCTAATATTTTTGCTAATTTTGATCACATTTTGTTCTTTTGCTTCTGCAACATTTTCTTCTGCTGCCATCAAAAATGTGCCTACATCCCACTCAAAATTGAGTAATAATTTTAATTTTATTGAAATTTAGTGGTAAGGGCAGGGGTGTATTTCGGTTTGGGGGGAGGGGCATTTTCAGAAAAAGGAACATTTTTAAAAAGTTGTAAAAATGATTAGAAAAATTTTTCCTCAATTTTTATCGTTATTTTATTTATACATTTTTGCAAGAATTTTTAGTTGTAAATAAATAAATTTAATGCCTCTTAATTTGAAACAATTAAACTATAATAATAATAAAGACTGTGGGGGCGTCATAGTCGTTTTATAATGCGCATAGGATTCTATTTTGTTCCGTAGGCAAAAATTCTAACACAAAATGCCCCCTCAAAAGTAAAATTTTTAGCAAAATATGGCCACCCAAGGAAAAATTAGAACAAAAATTTGCCGCGAAATGAAAAATTTTTACCAAAAATGAACACATAGCGAGAATTTTTCGCCAAGATATATCAAAAAAGAAAAATTAATTCAAATGTTAGATTTGCCTGGTGCCCACGGCATTTTCGGACAATCCGGCATTGTTAATAAAACTCGGCCTCGAGCAAATTTATCCATGCAAACTCAAATGAATTTCCCCTCAATGTCCGTCAAATCGAATGGCACGCATTTTTTGAAGCCAGTAAAAAGAAAATATTTGATAAAGACGAAGGCAAAGGCGAATTCAGCGCCAGACGAATCGGATTCAGAATGGAATCCGCCCGGATTTGGAATAGGTATTTTTAATTTGGCAAAAAAAAATTGGAAATGGCGAAAAGATTACAAACGGTTCAGTGGTTTGTCCACTATTCCCAAACCACATACCCAAAATTGGATAGAACTAGTCAAAAAGTATTGAATGGTATATAATTTGACATGGATTGGTGAACAATAAAGGATATTAATTGGTTTAAACCAATTTTGGTTTGGTCAACAATTAAAGGGTATTAAACGGTTTAAACCAATTTCGGTATGGTCAACAATTAAAGGGTATTTAAAATGTTTAAACCAATTTTGGTTTAATGGTTCAAAACTAAATTAGAATTTAGTTAAACCTTCAGCCAAATTATAATCAAATGATGCGTTTTGATTTTGATGTGATTTATCGATTAGGTCTAGGGTTTACGGGTCTAAGACAAACCGCTGAAACATTTATAATCTTTCGTCCATTTTAAATATTTCCCATTTTGAGGCTGGCAATTTCCAAATCAATGGCTAATGGGGAAAAATCAGCCAAAAAGTGAGGAAGAGGCCGAAAGAAGGCACATTGGAAAAGGTAATGAAGAAAAGTGGAAGAATAATAAAATGGACGAAAATGAAGAAGAAAAAGGAAGAATGCTAGCAAAGCAATTCAATGAGGAATTGATAATGAGGCAAAGGAACAAAGAGTTAGAGAGAAGGTCTGTGCCAATTCTAGAAGGATTCATGTTAAAAATGCGTTCCGGCATGAAATCGGCTAAAATTTTTTATGCTGAACATCCGGAATTCTTGGATGAAGATTTGGAACATTTGAATCCAATTTTGGATTTGTACTTGTTTTATGGGGATTTGGACAAAGATGAGCAAATTGTCAACAAACAGTGAGTGAAGGGGGAGGCTATGAATTTGGGTAAATTCTCACAACAACTTTTAAAGCTATAAATATCAATCAAAAATCGACAAAACTGTTCGATTTTACTTAAACTATGTAGATTTTTTTCAATTAAATCCGCTAATTTTTCCAATAATTAATTTCAAAAAATAATAATAAATTTATTAGAATATTAAGCTAATATTCATTTGAAAAAATTTATAATTTTGTCAGAATGTGTGGAAATTAATAAAATCCCAAAAATTTACTCAAATTTTTTCGGCGTAAATAGAAATTTTTAAGACCATTTAATTTGAACAAATTGAGTTTAACGTGGGTAAATTAATATTTTAATATTTTAAAATTTTTCATTCTACTACCTTCTAAATAGTGCCATCGATGCGGCCTTTGCCCGTGCCATCTTGTATTTGTTGAATCGAAACAATATATTTTGCAAGGAAGTTGATAAACTGCGAAATGAAAGGTATGAACTATAAAGATTTTTAAAATGTATTATTTAATTTCAATAAAAATAGCAAAAATGTTGTCATTCCGTAAAGAATTCTGATTTTCATTCCGGAATGAATTCTGATTTTTATTCCGGAAAGAATTCTGATTTTTATTCCGGAAAGAATTCTGATTTTTATTCCGGAAAGAATTCTGATTTTTATTCCGGAAAGAATTCTGATTTTCATTCCGGAAAGAATTCTGATTTTCATTCCGGAAAGAATTCTGATTTTCATTCCGGAATGAATTCTGGATTTTCATTCCGGAAAAAATTCTGATTTTTATTCCGGAAAGAATTCTGATTTTCATTCCGGAATGAATTCTGATTTTTATTCCGGAAAGAATTCTGATTTTTATTCTGGAAAGAATTCTGATTTTTATTCCGGAAAGAATTCTGATTTTTATTCCGGAAAGAATTCTGATTTTCATTCCGGAAAGAATTCTGATTTTTATTCCGGAAAGAATTCTGATTTTCATTCCGGAATGAATTCTGATTTTCATTCCGGAAAGAATTCTGATTTTTATTCTGGAAAGAATTCTGATTTTTATTCCGGAAAGAATTCTGATTTTTATTCCGGAAAGAATTCTGATTTTCATTCCGGAAAGAATTGTTCTGATTTTCATTCCGGAATGAATTCTGATTTTCATTCCGGAAATAATTCTGATTTTCATTCCGGAAAGAATTCTGATTTTCATTCCGGAAAGAATTCTGATTTTCATTCCGGAAAGAATTCTGATTTTCATTCCGGAAAGAATTCTGATTTTCATTCCGGAAAGAATTCTGATTTTCATTCCGTAAAGAATTCTGATTTTCATTCCGGAAAGAATTCTCATTTTCATTCCGTAAAGAATTCTGATTTTCATTCCGGAAAGAATTCTGATTTTTATTCCGGAATGAATTCTGATTTTTATTCCGGAAAGAATTCTGATTTTCATTCCGGAAAGAATTGTTCTGATTTTCATTCCGGAATGAATTCTGATTTTCATTCCGGAAAGAATTCTGGATTTTCATTCCGGAAAGAATTCTGATTTTCATTCCGGAAAGAATTCTGATTTTTATTCCGGAAAGAATTCTGATTTTCATTCCGGAAAGAATTCTGATTTTCATTCCGTAAAAAATTCTGATTTTCATTCCGGAAAGAATTCTGATTTTCATTCCGTAAAGAATTCTGATTTTCATTCCGGAAAGAATTCTCATTTTCATTCCGGAAAGAATTCTGATTTTCATTCCGGAAAGAATTCTCATTTTCATTCCGGAAAGAATTCTGATTTTCATTCCGTAAAGAATTCTGATTTTCATTCCGGAAAGAATTCTGATTTTCATTCCGGAAAGAATTCTGATTTTCATTCCGGAAAGAATTCTGATTTTCATTCCGGAAAGAATTCTGATTTTCATTCCGGAAAGAATTCTGATTTTTATTCCGGAAAGAATTCTGATTTTCATTCCGGAAAGAATTCTGATTTTCATTCCGGAAAGAATTCTGATTTTCATTCCGTAAAGAATTCTGATTTTCATTCCGGAAAGAATTCTGATTTTCATTCCGGAAAGAATTCTGATTTTTATTCCGGAAAGAATTCTGATTTTCATTCCGGAAAGAATTCTGATTTTTATTCCGGAAAAAATTCTGATTTTCATTCCGGAAAGAATTCTGATTTTCATTCCGGAAAGAATTCTGATTTTTATTCCGGAAATTCTGATTTTTAGTCGGGATTATACATATATATTTTCCGTGTAATTTTCAGCGTAAATGAAAAATCGGGATTAGTAGTGGTCGAAAATATGTTAGAAAATTATTTGTATTGGCCAGGATATTGGCCCAAATTTGTAAAGCAAGTGGAATGGTTGAATTGGCACAATTTGGGTGGGCAAAATTTTATTGAAAATCTCCAAAGAATGGTTGAAATATTCGAAAATGCATTGAAATTCTATGAAATTTGTGGGATAAAATTGAAAAGAATTGGAAAATTTTTGATGATATTGAGGAAACAAAAAATCGATTGAAATCCACAGAAAAATGTGAGTAATAAATATTTTAATAATATTTTCGATACCCGGACCCATTTTTCTGTCCATAGCTCAACAAGGAAGCAACCAATGAACAGTGATATACAATTTTAAAGTCCTAAATGTCTTCTAAAAATGGCTTTACCAAATTTTTTGAAAAATCTGAAAAAATAAAATAATTTGTAAAATAAGAGCCTCCAATACTCCAAAAATCAGGGTTTATTACATTAAGACTTGTGACTTTTTTTAATGTAAGATTTCCTAAAAATATTAAAAAAGCCAAATTATAGAGGACATTTAAGGCTTTCCATCTTTCCAATGGTATATCATCTTCCTAGTTTTGTTTTAATATTGCCTCATTGAGGTATGGACTAATAAAATACTACCCTGGATTTTCACCGATCATTTAAAGTTTTAAAAAAATTTTTAAAATTGATTTTTTAAGTTCTACAAAATTTGGCTAAAATCGTGAAGGTCACTGATGAATTGAGTACGAAAGAAAAGGAAAAGGTTACGCCAGAAATGTTCAAACAATTATTAGAATCCATTGGTCATTGTCTTGAGGAAGACGAGGAAAATTTTGGGGATATATTTTAAAAATTATTCCATCCAGAAATTTTTAATTTTTTTAATAACTATTTTTTTAAATTTTCATATAAAAATTAAATGCAACTTTTTTTATATATTTTGATAAATATTACGGAAGAAGAAATTCAGTATGCAATTATCCCATTGAGGAGAAGCTGTAAATTTTATAAAAAAAAGTTTTCTACAAATTATAAAAGCCACTTTTTAGAGGACATTTAAGGCTTCCAAATGCCATTTCGCCTTTACAAATTGGTTCTTCCTGTTGAGCTATGAACAAAAGACTCTTTCGATTATAAAATTGGGTAATGAATGGTGCTGTTTTGTGTTTAAAACTTTTATAAGTGACGTAAAAGATAAATTTTAAATTAAAAAATTTGCCTGTTTTAAATTTTACTTCATTATTTCGCGGTTTGCCACGATAAGGTTTGCCATTGGCCAAGATGCGCGCGCCTTGGCCCATTTAGCGCAGGCCTTCAATTGTTGAGGTATGAATTTATTAGAGAATTTATAGGGATGAAATTAGGCTACAGATGAGGGAATTGGGGGATAAAATAAAAATGAAAGAATAAGACTAAAAAAATATTGGGCAATTTGAGGAGGACTTTTCCCATTCGATCACCCTCACCTTTCAAGTCATTCATTGTTTTACCTCCTCTCTTTATTTGGGCATTGGGAGAAAAAAATTTATGGTCAAATTGGTCTTTGGAATGGAAGGGGAAAATTTAGTTTTACTTGATCCTTCCCCACCCAAAAATCATTCACTTTCAAATTTCCAGAGGGACGGCCATCAGCTTTTATTTTTATTGAATTAATTGTTGGCAAATCTGTCTTTCCTCTTTCGTTTTTCCAAAAATTTACTAAGTAAATTATTTCTCCAATATCATTTTCAAAAAAAGGGAATTTCCACTCATCATTTAATTTTATTCATTTCCCCAAAATTAAGCCATTTGATACTCTTTCTAATGCATTTTTCCCGACAAAATTTAATATTTTTGTTGATTTTGGCCACTTTTTGGTTGAATTTTTATTTCGCTTCTGCAACATTTTCTTCTGCTACTAAATTGCAATCAAAGCCGAGTAATTTTCAAATATAATTTATTATTGATATTTAGATTTAATATATTTGCCATATGGATAAGGAATAAGGACACATATTTTAATAAATATCATAAAATAGTATCATATTCCATCTAAAATTTAATAAAAAGATATTGAAATAATATTTAATTTGTCAAAAGATTTAAACAGTTTAATTTTTTATCCTCTAGATACATTTTAATATTATACCCCAATCGATAAATTTAGTCAAGATGCATCATTTGGTAATGTTTTTGGCTTTGATTTAGGCAATTCTAAAACTTAGTTTTGGAACCAAAAATCAAAATACGTTTAAACCATTTAATACCCTTTAATTGTTGACCAAACAATAATAAATTATATATCATTCAATGCGTCTTGACCAGCTCTATCCAATTTTGGGTATAATGGTTTTTGAATGTAGTACAAACCCTTAAACCATTATAATTATTTTGACTTATTTATTCTTTTTTTGACAAATATTTTCCTTTTAAGATTTGTCGAACGCTTCCAGCATTTTGAGACAATCTGGCAGAGTTAAAACTCAGCCTAGAGAAAATTTATCAATGCTAACACAAATGGACTTCCCCTCATTTTCGGCCAAATCGAATGGCCAGAGAAATGCCATAATCATGAAAGGTCATAATCCAATGGCATCCATCCGCCTTTACAGATCATTTTCAAATGCCATTAAAAAAGCAGCAAAGAGAAGATTTGATGGTGACAAAAGCGAAGGCGAATTCAGCACCGGATGAATCTGATTCAGACATGGAGGAATGGAATCCGCCCGGATTTGGAATTGGTTGGCAATTTCCAAATCAATGGTTTAATAGTAGGAGAAATCAATTGAAGAAATGGAATGAGGGGCAAGTGACCAATGAATTTGACGACGAAGATAAAGGTAAATTAATTCATGGAAAATCTCGAAAAACGGCCGGCTAGAAATTGAGATGTTTGAAAAAATGAATAAAACTCAAGTTTTTCTTAATATTATATAATATGTCTATTGAATATTCAAGTCAAATTTTAATTAATGCATAAATTGCATCATTAACAATAATGTGAGTTTCGTTTTGAGAAAATCGACGAACGGATATTTGGTAATTTTTGTTCAAATAAACCGAAAATAGGAGAAACTGAAAACGGATATTTTTAAAAATCGAAAACCGAGTTTTAAAGCTAATTAGCAGTAATGAATCATATGTGCCCGAGCCCGAGAAGTTATTATGGTGGTCTATCGTCTATCTATAGCTGAACAAGGAACAAGGAAGTAACAATTTTAGTGTCCTTTAAAAAGTGGCTTTAATTTTTTTATCTTAAAATATTTTGTAAAATAATCGGCTTTCTAATAAGAAATTCGGATTTATGTATTACACCCAAAGACATGTAAATTTTTTAATGTTGATTTTATAAAATGTAAAAAAGAGAAAACTTTGGACTTCCTAAAGGTATATAAATTATTTTAATATGCTATTTTCTTGTTGATTTATGATAAGTCAAAAATTAATGCAATTCAAAGTCAGTTTTTCAAACTTGTCCCTTTGAAAACCGGTTTTCGGTTTTTGAAAAAAAGTCGATTTTCGGTTTTTCATATTTTCGGTTATTTTGAGCAAAATTCCCTAATTTCGGTTTGAAGTTTTATAGTTCTACTCTAGTAGAAACGAATTCAGTAATACTCATATAAATTAAATATCATCATCCAAACATTTAATGAGAATTATAAAATTAATGAATACTTAAAAAAATTCCGAAGTAAAATGAGGCCATTTAAAATTATTTCCAGATTTAAATGTGAAATTGTCTAGTATACAAAAAGCTAGGGAGGTGGCCCGAAGGTCAGTGCCAATTCTACATAAATTTCTACAAAGAATGCGATCCGATGTGACTGCAGCTGAAATTGCCTACCAAGAACATAGGGAATTAATGCATCAGGATTTCGCAAATTTAAATGCCATTTTGGATTTACTCTTATTTTATGGGGATTTTAACAAGGATGAACGAATTGTTAACAAGCAGTGAGTTTTGAGGGAAAGGCTGCGAATTATTTTAGTTATTAATTAAAATTGTTTACGGACGGATTAAGCTATTTCTGTAGAATATTTTAATATCAGATTAAAAAAAAAATTATGACCAAAACAATGAAATTCACCTAATTTTGGACTATTTTCAAGTATTTTTTTGTCATAATTTTTTTCAATGCTATTAAATCAATTAATAGATTAATTTTTTAAGTAATTAATTCCAATTAAAGCTAAAATAAATTATTAAATTTTCACTTAAAAATTATACATCTGTATTAAATAATTAAATTCATTGTCTGTAAAAGACAACATTTTTTAATTTATATAATTTTTCCTTTATAACAGTGCCACCGATGCGGCCTTTGCCCGTGTCATTCTGTATTTGCTGAATCAAAACAAAATATTATGCAGTGAAGCAATGAAATTACAAAGAGAAATGTATGCAAATTTTTTTTAAATTAAAAGTCAATAGAGACTATAATAAATTTATCTTATTTTCTCAATTATTAGACTATCCCCTCTAACTAAGGTAAACCCCTTCTAATAGTACTCCCTTGGTGAGGTAGAAAAATAATAGCCCCTTCCTTATAATAATTGACCCATTTTCTCTAATAATAGTCGATCTTTCTAATAATAGCTTATTTTTGAGGATTTTTAAGGGGAAAAATTTACTAAAATATGAATTTTTGTCCCCTTTAGTGGAGCTGGAGAGTCTCTGAAAAATAGTAGTCCTTTCTAGGAACACTAATAAAGGAATTACGGTAGATTTTAGATATTTTTACTCTTTTCTAAAGCTTCGTAAATTAATTATGAATGAATTAAGTTAGAAAATGTCCAAAATTTAGCGAAAGAAAAATAAGGAAAAAAATATTCTTCGAATTTTTTATTTTATTGAACATTTTTTATGTGTAATTTTTAGTGTTGATGAAAATGAAAAAAATGACAAGAATGAAGAATTGGAAAAAAGACGATTAAAAGTGGCAAAAAATATGTTAAATTATTTATATTGGCCCAATTTTGTGAAAGAAGTGGTATGGTTGAATTGGCACAATTTGGGTGGGCAAAATTTTGAGGAAAATCTTCAAAAAATGGCCGAAATATTCGAAAATGCTTTCAAATTTTATGAAAATGATTTATTATGGGATGAATTGGAAAGAAATCAGGAAGTGTTGAAGAATATTGAGAAGACAAAAAGTCGATTGAAAGCCACGGGAAAATGTAAGAAAAATCTTTATAATCAATAATTAGCACAATTTTTTTGGACACATTCTGAGTGAGAAGAAAATTACTAATCCAAGAAGGTGATATACCTATCATGGGAAAGTCCTAAACTAAAAAGTTACTTTTAATTATTTGAAAAAATTTGTGACTTCCAAATGGAAGGTTGACACTTCATTTTTTTTTAAATTAAATAAGCTTTTTAGAGGACACTTTGGGTTTTACAAAGATATAACTCCGAACCAAATAGGTTTTGGATTGTTATGCTATAGTCTAAAATTTTTGCTGATTCAAAAATTTTCTCCAATCATTTTAAATAATTTTAAAAATTTTTAACCAATTTTCAGTTCTACGATATTTGACTGAAATTGTGAAGGCCACTGACGAATTGAGTAAAGCAAAAAGGGGAAAGATTACAGTGGAAATGTTCAAAGAATTGTTGGAATCCATTGGGCATTGTTTTTGAGGCAGAAGCAGAATTTTTGGTGGAATTTTTGAAAATTATTTCATATTTCTAAATTTTTTTTTTAAAAATTTTTTATAAAAATTGAATGTTAAATGAAAAGAATGATTTATATTTTTTGATAAATTTTGGGCAGAGAAAATTTCAGTAAAGCTTTTTTTACCTGTCTTATTCTTTTGATTCATGGGTCAACAAAGGAATAACGAATCCAAAAAGGCGATATATATTTTGAAAGCCATATTAAAGAGATATTTTTAAATTTTATGAAATCTATTATTAAAATGCTATATGTCCTTGAGTGTAATAAACCCGAATTTAGAAGGAAACAGCTTATTTTGCAAATTATCTTGTATCTCCGGTCCGAAGAAAAAAGCAACTTTTTTAGAGATATCAAAAGACATATTGCCATTGCGAATTATTGTTTCCTTGTTGAGATATGACGAGGGTGACCGTTTGGCTTGACCAATGTGGCTTAGGCTATAAAAAATGTGGAAAAAATGCGGCAAAATTTTTCTAAGATGTGGCAAAAAATGTGACTTTTTTTACGCTTAGAACTCGTTAAAAAAATTATTTAAGCCATTAATTCTTTTTATTTTTCTTATGTTTCCACTCTATTTAGATAATTCGGGATTGCCAAAAATTGCCTCGCAATCTTAGCCAAAATAATTGTGAAAAAAAAATGTGAGAGAATAGTCGAAAATGTGGTAAATCTTTTTCCAATATTCCGCGGTTCGCCCAATCATTTGCTTTCCTATTTTTGTTGTTGTTCTCATTTTTGTTTTCTCATCGTGCGCGCGCGCGAAATTCCTTCCTTCCTCAATTATTAGTGTTGACCATCAATTCATTGCGCATTTCTTCCTCCCTTTTTTGTCGGCATTGTTTTTGAGGCATTTGAGGCCGCTCTCTTCGAATTGGCCAATTGTTGGCAAATAAGGGCCGTGTCCTAGCAAAGGAATGAGAAGCAATGAAGCAAGTAGGGTAAAAAGACGTGCGCTGGCCCCGCGCGCTTTCCAGCATCATTACCGCATCGCTTCTCAAAACTAAAGACCATATTGATTAGTGGAAAGCCCGCAGCTTTTATTCTTTCTGCCGTTTCGCTTCTCATATCATTCAAGGCCATATTAATTGGGGCCAAATTCACGAGAAAATATAGGGATGAGTTCGATTCGATCAAAATGAATTCCATCTTTTTTGAGCAATATTCCACACATTCATAAATCAACACACTTATTTAATTTGTCTGATTTTTTTAATTCATTTAATCTTCTTAATAAAATAAATTTGTCTATTTTAAAGGAATTTTTTCCTTATTAAAATTCATAAAAAGTTTTAAAAAAATTCGCCAAAAATATTGGAATTTATTTTAATTCGATAATTTTTATTTTAAACTCGATTTTCATTTTTTGTTAAAATATATGTTTCGGTTTCTCCTATTTTCGATTCTAAAGAGCAAAAAATGCTAAAGCAAAATTAAATGTGAATAATGATGTGATGAAGGGCAAAACGAAATTTTATTTAATGTACGTTTGATCCCAGCATTCAATAATATTTTTGAAATAATCCCAGATAAAAATATTTTCATTACAATCATTTGTTTGCATTTATGAAAGAAAAAGGATGTAAATTTTTAATAGGGTGTGGTACGATGTGCAAAGTAAAAAACAGAAATGAATCAGAGGCCAACAAATTGTCTTTTTTTCACTTTTTCATTCTCATCTCTATTTTTAACTTTAAACCAGTGGGGCAGGGCCCCACTAGTTTAAAGCATGCTTCCGCCGGAAGGAATACATGGACCTGTTTTGGAAAGCGCAAGGCGCTTTAAAGGTTCCCTAGATGGGTTTTATTCATATATTTCAATGGCTCGCTTCGCTCGCCTGGAATAGGACAGCGACCTGTTCACCATTTCAGCTCGCTCAATCGATTCAGCATGGTCGATTTAGTTGGTAAAATTTCAATTTCTGCTCAATTTGAACCATTTATACCAATGTTATATCACTTAAAACGTTTGGTTTAAAAATTTTGAAAAGTGAAAAAGTCAAAAGCAATTATATATATTATAAAATTACACCATTTATAATAAACCCATCTTCGAGAGAATCGAGAATAATCCAAATGACAATTACACCAAAAATAAATAAAAACTCGTTATTATCATTATCATCTCATCATTAATTCTTTTTAATGTTATTGATACGGGCCATTTCTCATTTATTTAAAATGAAAATTTATCAGAATATATATATTTACTATTTAGATTTAATGAACCCAAACTCAAAATTGTTTCATAAGTATTAATTAACTTAAAAATTGATGAATTTCATTTTGTAATATTTATTATTAATTTATATGCTATAACGCTTTATTTAATTCATTATTTTCTAATCGAAATATATTCACAAGTTAAACTAATATTAATATTTTTTTATTAAAACATTTAACAAAATATTATTCTACACAAATTAAACTAAACACGTATGTTAATGCTGAAAGAATTGGGATATATTTTATAAAGGAATTAATACTTTAGGTTATTTTATGAATTTTTTATACTCACAGAAGCAATACAATACTCTTTGGAGGACAAATAGGATATTGTTGAAAATATGAGTAATTATAATTAGAACAAATTACGGTACTTAATAAATAAACTGTAATGTAAATGTAAGATTGGGGAAGAAATAGTCAATTTTCGATTTTATTTACAATATTGGATTAATTTAAAAATCATTTTATTAACATAAAATTAGCAACAAAATGATATCAAAAGTATTTATTTAATGTTGGATATTTTTCGAATTATAGCATAATTAGATTAACGAGCTTTTTTATCTAAAATTAAAATAAATTCACATTAAATAATGCTTTTATTTAATATTATTTTGTAGCTAATTTTAGGCTCCATAAATGATATATAAATTAATCCAACA
The DNA here is from genome assembly GCA_030063045.1 of Pratylenchus scribneri. Lineage (NCBI taxonomy): Eukaryota > Metazoa > Nematoda > Chromadorea > Rhabditida > Pratylenchidae > Pratylenchus > Pratylenchus scribneri. The sequence goes on along the minus strand of JAQSEB010000107.1, from coordinate 364,881 downwards.
ACATCATCCCCATCCAAATTAGATTATTTCGTATTTTATTATTTGAATCATTAGTCAGATCAGAAGTCAGAACTCAAAAACCCAAAATAAAAAGTCAACAAAAATATATCCCAAATCCAACACTCTTCCATTTTACATTTGCCATCGGATAAAATGAGTGAATTACCTGAACAAAAATGCAATGAAACTCTCGAAAATAATGATGATGAAAATGAAAATGAAAATGATGAATGCGCAAAAACGCCAACATTGAAGGAACTGGAGGAGGATTTTAATTCTTCATTAAAAAATATTTTTGGTTTCTGCTGTGGTTTCTCAGTGGGTATTGGTAATAATGACTGCACAAAAATAATAGTGGACAAGTTTATGGCATTATTGAAGGAACGTGAAAATGAATTGGAGGCGAAAAACGAGGCGGGAAAGGTAATTATTTAAAAATTAAATTAAATTTATATTGAAATTGAAATTGAACCTTGAAGTCTGGAATATTGTTAAAGATTTAAAAAAGCAAAAATAAAAATTGCAATAGATAAAAAGAATTTTCATTAGTTGCTTTATATATTTTTTCATATAATCCTTTTATATAAATAAAAACCATTTGACTTTTGTCTAAAAGATAAGGCTCTTTTTCTAGGCGTTCATTATAAATATAAATTTATAAATTTGGATTCTAATTATAATAAAGTTTGAAAATAATTTTTAAAAAATTTAAAAAATATGTGACAAATTTTTATAAAATATAAAAACTTTCAATTCGATATTTTTTTTTTATATAGGTCATGGAAAAGGAAATGGAATGCAAAATAAAGCAAATCATTGATGATAAAAATGCTCTCGAGACAAAATTAAAAGACGAAATGACAAAATTAGAGGAAGAAAACAAAAAATTGAAGCAAGAATTTATTAAAGCCACTTTCGAGTAAAATACATATATTTATGAAATGACATTTATAAATTAAATAATTTTTCAGCAAATATTTTCCCTCGGCTACAGAAAATTTGTATTTATTATACAGTTCTGATGGTAATTATAAGAATTGTTTTCGTTGTTTATATGCAACACATGATCGACAATTGAAATTAAAATATGGTTCGCCAAATTTATCATCTTTTTTCAAATTTTGCCGGAATATTGATGGAACTTTTGGAATTTATTCTACGATAAAGGTTAATTTAACTATATTATAATTAATTTTAATATTCAAATTTGTTGTTGATTAGTATAAAAAAGAATATATATGTACTTGAAAGGATTAGGATTATCCATTAAATGCTATTTTTTTTATCTAATATTGCTATAAAATAGTAAAAAATTTATATAAGTTTAATTGGAAAGATTAATTAAAAATTGACAAACCAAATACGTGTCAGAATCAGAACAAGCTCATACATTTATATTATTACATAATTAAGATTATTGATTAAATGTTATATTTCACCTAATATTTAGGGAAAGGATTTATATTGATATAAAATCTCGAAATATAGCTATAAAATATTGACATAAAACTGGTAAAATATTGATATAAATGGCAAAAAATAGGCAAAATATTGATGAAAATTTATTTTAAAAAAGCTTTTTTTGAGTAAAAATTTCAAAACAATTTTTTTCTGTTAATAGGAGATACAAAATATTTGTATTTCGAAGTTTTTTTTATAGAAAATTTTAAAATTCATTTCTAAAAATATATAATTTTTTTATAAATATCAAAAAATTTTCAAATAAGTCAAAATAATTTTTTTCATTAATTTTTTCATAAAAATTTCCAAAATCAATTTTTTCATCTTTTTTTTTCAAAAATTTACTAAAATTCTTCAAAAATCTTCAAAATATTGACGAAAATTTCAAAAAAATATTGACATCAATATTGACGGTCAAAAAATGCCAAAATAATACTGATGAATATTGACATAAAAGTTCACCCAAATCAGCAAAAACATTGATAAAAACATGTTTTAAGTTGTTTTTAAGCTGTTTTAAGTTCGCAAGAAAAATATTGATATCAATAAAAATCCGCTCCCTACTAATATTGCTATAAAAAAGTAAAAAAATTATAACTATAATTGGAAAAATTTACTAAATAAAAATTGACAAACCAAATACTGTCAGAATAAGCGCATACATTTATTATTTATTAAAATAATTCCAATTCAAAAATTTTAAGGAAAAATTTCTCGAATTTGATCAAAATTCTAATTTGTTCGCCTTCACTGGCACTATCCCAAATAGTAGCAATGGCAAATTTGAATTACGTCGTCAGGAAATTCAAATTGCTTCTGACAATAAATACTATTTTCCTGTTCAAATAAGAGCTCTTGCAAATGATCAATTTTTTTATGTTGACCAATCTGGCAAATTTACTTTTTCGAATGCATCAAAAACTTTTTTTATCGTATTCGCTGATGCATAAGATTGAGGAAGAATGATGATTATGCATGATTAATGAATTATGAAATGGTGATCAGCACAAATATTTTACTTTTTTTTTTATTAATCATTCAAGGATTATTTACTAAATATGACATTGACAGAAAATTTTCATCAATTATATTATCTTTTTTTCTTCTAAATCAACAAAAAAAATTTCTAATTGTTTGGATAAATTTCCATAAAAAATAATTAAATTGATCATCGAATAGCATAACTATAAATGGTTCTTAAATATCCAAACATATTATATTTTTTATTATTCTTTTATTTTGCCCTTTCCTCAGACACAGAGCATCGGACCTTTTTTTAATGTCCAAAGTCCATCAAATAGAGAATTATATTTCACTTGACATTTTTAAATTTAATTTTAACCTCACTTTTGATTGGTTGAGAATTTTCCATTGGGGAAAATGGGTAATTTGTTTGTTATTGACTCAATTAAGAAAGTATTTGAATGGAAATATTTTATACAAATGAAATTTTGAATTCAATGAATGGAATCGGCAAAGAGTGATTAAGCTAAAAAAATATCCAAATTTACTTAAAGTATATATTTTTTTATACATATTTTTTTATAAATTTGTAATCGGAGGAAATTTCAGTAAGCCCATTTTATTACTTGGGTCATTCTTTTGGCCAATACTAAACAAGGAAGCAACCAATTAGTGAATGCATAAATATACCATTTGAAAGCCAAAAGTGTCTTCTATAATTAAGTTTTTTTTTAATTTTATAAATTCCAACTTTAAAAAATGTTATTTGTCTTTGAATTTATAAACCCGTATTTATTGAAGAAAAGCCTTTTATTGCACAAATTATTTTATATTTTCAAAAATTAAATCAGCCACTTTTTAGAGGATATTTAGGGCTTTCAATTGGCATATTTCTTTCCCGAATTGATTGTTCCCATTTTTGAACTATGACCAAAGAATGGCTGAAATGAAATTAAATCATAGCTCTTTGGTATTGCTTATTAATCGTATGCTCAAATTAATTAAATAGTTTAAAATTTTCAGTATGTAAATCTTTCTCCTATATTCCGCGGTTTGCCCAATCATTTGCTTTCCTCTTTTTGTTGTTGTTCTCATTTTTGTTTTCTCATCGCGTGCGGGCGCAATTCTTTCCTTCCCCAATTATTGGAGTTGGCCATCGATTCATTGCGCACGTCTTGCCACTTTTTTGGCGGTATTGTTTTTCTTTGGGGCAATTGAAGCCGCTCGCTTTGAATTGGCCAATTGCTGGCAAATAAGGGCCTTGTCCTAGGAAAGGAATGAGAAGCGATAGGCCAAAATGAAGGAAGACGAGCGCTAAATGTGGATCCGCGCGCCTTCCCGCCTCATTGCTGATTGCCGAATCGCTTCTCAAAACTAAAGGCCATATTAATCGGGGGAATTACCCGCGCGCTTTCCCTCTTTCTGCCGCTTCGCCTCCCATTGGCAAATTAACTGGCCTCAGCCACGAGAAAATTGGAAGATGGGATTGATTGATTTTTTGGCTAGCCTGGTTTCCCTTTTTAGCCAATTGTCCCCTCCTTTTTGTGGTTTGGTTACGCTATGGAATGTCCGGCAAAAGCTGAACAGGAATGTACGGTTTTGCGGTTCTGTAATTCGGTATTTTGTTAAGAGAAATGAATTAACAAACTCATCACATTCCTTTATTCATCCATTCTTTCTTTGTCGCATTGCCTTTCTCCATTCAAGGCCATATTGATTGAGACCAAATTCACGAGAAAATAGAGGGATGATATTGATTGATTTTTTAGGCCTGCTGGATATGCCTTTCTTCTTTCTTAGGCCAATTGTCCCCCTTTTTTATTTTGTTCGCAAAAAATTGTATTCCACGAATTGTGCGCGATTTGTCCGGCATTCCGGATGCAAGCAGTTATCCGCGGTTGTGCAATTTGGCATTCTTTTAAGGGAGGAGTTAATTACCGAGCTTGGTACATTTTTTGAATAAATGTTATGAACAGAGCTAATGGGGAGGGGGGGGTGGGAATTTCATTAAGGGCCTAGTCACCATTAATTAGCCAAATTATGCTTCCAAATTTATTAATTTTTTGGTTACCTTTAATTGGAGTTCCCCATTTTGGTCAATTGTCGTTTTTTTATGAAATACCTTCTAGAATTACACACGAATCGGTCATTCTGCTGAAGGCATGAATGCGTGGTTCTGCAATCCGTTATCCAGTTAAGGAAGTTCTTTCAATTCCCTTTCCTAGAGGGGTAGAGCCTTGGATGGGCAAAAAATGGAAGAAACGGCACATCCGGGTCGGGCGATCTTTCTAGGAGAGGAGTAAATGGCCATTCATCAGCTTCCGCCAACGCCATCCTCTCCCATTTCCATATTTGGGCATTTTCCATCTACAATCAACTTCCCTTCCTTTTTTCCCTCCTCTTCTTCCAAAATCCAAATTCCCCCTCTGTTCTTTATTCTTTTCTTCTATTTTCTTCCTTCTAATTCCCGAATCCCGACTTTTCTACTTACTAGGAGTCTTTAAAAACCTCGATGAAATAAATTGAGGGTATAGCACTTTTCGGGCCATGGAACTTTGTAGGAAAGGTAAAACCCGTGAATGGGATAAAATGGAGGCAACATCATTTCCGGGTCGGACGATCTTTCTAGAAGGAATAAATGGCCCAATCATCAGTTTACGCGCGCGCGTTCCCCTCCTCCTCCATATTTGGGATTTACCTTTTCCGATCGGCTTCCCCAAATCACCCTCCCCACAATTCTCTTCCTTTCCCTCTATTTCCTCTCTCCAATTCCCCATCTTCAATTCCCTTTCCTCTTTAGAAGAGAAAATCCGTGGATAGGATAAATTGGTGGATATGGCACATCCGGGTCGGGCGATCTTTCTAGGATGAGTAAATGGCCAATCATCAGCTTCCGCGCGCGCTTCCCTCCTCCATTCCATATTTGGGATTTACCTTTTCTGATCGACTTCCCCAAATCCCCCCTCCCCCACAATTCTCTTCCTTCTTCATCCCACTCCCTTCAATTCCCCCTCCCAATTAGAGTTCCCCTTCTCAATTCTAGTTCCCCTCCCTTCTCCTCCTCTCCAATTTACCTCAATATCACACAGCTGTAAAGATTGAGGTTTGGGATATCCCATGGTCAATACACAATACAAATGCCATCAAAACAACAATTTGCCCAACATCATCACATTTTGTCCATCATTTCTTCACAAGGATTGTGGCTCCCAAGGCTCAATAAATAGTCCACCAAATCGAAGGCAATGGCCATATCCAAAAAAGAAAATCCAAATCCTTCCCTCCTCAAAAAATCCGTCAAAATTCCCAAAAAATCCGTAAAGTGTCGTTCAAAATATTGGATATGTCCTCGACCGTGTCCTTGAAGATGCCACTGATTTGTTCGTCTTTCTTGCTTTCCATGCTTATTTCTACTATCACTCTTTTCCCCAATGGATGCAATGCCGGCTTTCCCACAGCCGGAGGTGAGGATTTTGTCAATTAGAAGAAATAATTACGGACAGGGGTGCCATCACCAAAACTCAAAAATATTGCCGGGATTCCCTAAAACTTGGAAAATGGTATTGTGGCACCTGTTCATATGCCGAATCCATTCTCTGGATTTTCGGCAAAATAGGAATTAATTCCCCGGGTACCAGCCAAATTGGCCAAAAATTCTCATCATAATACTGAATTTCTATAAGAGCTTATATCCAGTAACTCTTCTAGTCTCAATCTCAAAACCCTTATTAGCATAAATTTGATAATGCCGAATAAAAAAATCATTCTTAAGAATTGAAAAGTCCGAGAAAGATGAATTAATTTGGAAGGTATCTTTTGGGATTGGGAGCCGCCAAATTTGTCGTCATTTATAAATAATATATTAAGGACAAAAACAATTTGGAATTTTTTAATCAACAAATTTATTAATTTTATTAAAATTGCTTCAGAATTGATGAAGTTGTACCCAAAAAAACAATAGAAAATTCACTTTTCCATGGCAAAGGTATTTGAATGGTTTCTTGTATACAATTTCACCAATTCTGAACCAATTTAAATAAATATCATTTAATAGCAAAAAGCCTGCTCTATAATTTGATAACAAATCATTAAAATTGTTCACATATTGGCAATTTATTATATAATTATAAATACGGCCGGTTTTGGGAAAATCCATACATATTTATTTGGTTGATGGATGAAAATATATTATTTATTCTTCAATTTTCGCAGGTGCTCCTGCTGTTGTTAATCCAGTATTGACTACTAATCAAAATAGCCAAAAGCCCTTGGCTATGCCTGGGGGTTATACCGGCAATAAGTCCGGAAAAGGCCACAGCTCCAATTCCGTTAATTTTGGCCACGGAGCACGAAATGCGGGTGGAATGACCGTACATAGTGCCGGCGAACGTGTTGAAGCAATTCCTGCTGCTAACTTTTCTGGATCTGGGACTGCGGGCAAAAGCAAAAATGCGCCGTTAACATTAGCTGAAAAAGTTGAAAAGGAAATTAAAGATCGAATTAAAATGCCAGAAACAATAGAAAAGTATTTGGAAAAGGGAGGAGACTTGAAGGAGGAATATAAAAATGTCATACATGAAGTGGTAGATATTTTGGAGAATATGCCCAAAAAATTGAAGGAAAAGAGGGTAAAATTGTAAGTTTTTTATTAGGGGTATTATCTTTTAAAATTTTAAAGTCTAATTTCTATATGGGAAATATTTAAAATGCCGAATAGGAAATAATATCGCAAACCGTTTTTGGTTTTAACTTGATCTTAATTAGGGCTTAAAGTTAGGGTTCAGGGCCAGCATGGGATTAGTGGCTAATAAGAGCTAAGGGGCTAGGGAATATTAATAAAGCTTGACTGGGCCAAGTTATATGGCCTAAAACAAAATGATTATTTTTCGCACGAAAGATTTTTTTTGGAATTTTCAATACTCTATTCGGCAAATTTAATATCATCCATTTCTATATTCCCTATCGCTAGGATAGCCCTTGTTAATTAGATAGATCTTTTTTGGCCATACCACAATCACAGCAAGAAAGGAACCATTTTAAGAAGGCGCAATGCCATTCAAAAGACCTAATTCAAATTAAAAAGTGGCTTTTCTATTTTTTAAAAAATTTAAATTGCAAAATAAAAGAATTTTCCTCAAAAATTCAGATTTATTATAAGATAACTTTTAAATACAAGTAATTTTTTAAATTTAGAATTTAATAAAATCGATATAAGCCAAAATTTATAAGGCATTTTGGACTTTCATTCAAACGTTATATAGCCTTCCAAAACTGGATATTACCTATCTGTGGGCTTTGAGTCAAAAACAAATGCATCTAATAGCTCAATTTAGTAAGTAAGATCGGCAAGGCGCCTCGGTCGGGAACTCGGTTCGGGATTCCCGAATCATTCCCGAGTCGGGTTCTCTAATTTTCCCGAACGGGATCCCGCCGATCTCTACAATTTAGAAAACTAAATTTTAGACTATTTTTTTATATTTTTTTAAAATCATTTTTGTAAGGGTTGCAAATTTCCTCATACATTTGTCCGCTCTTCCGAATTTCGATACCAATATCAAGGAAATGTTCCCTTCAAAATATAAAATTCTAATCTAAAAAATATTCTTTATATTTTTTTTTAACTTTACCTTGTACTCATTAATTTATATTCAAGCGTTGAGAGCGTATCAAGAGCGCAAATTATCTACGACCTATTCACTGTATTGGCAAAAAATGCCAAACATCAAAATGAAGAAGAAAATGTCAAACAATTATTGGCCATTTTTGCTATGGCCAATGATATGAAATACAATTTGAATAGAAAATTAGAACCGGCAATTCAAATTGTGAAGAGTGCCATCAATTTTTATAGCCTTGGACATGACCCGAATGCATTTGATACCATCAAAACACCGCACGAACCGGAAGTGACAGATCCAAAATTGAAGGGCAAAATGCAAGCGCAAAAGGAAGTGATGGAGGCCTTCTTAAATTGTAAAAAATTGGAGAGAAAATTAAAATAATTCTAATTTATGGGAAATTGTAGCTCTGCTAGTGGTCAATAAGATAGCCAGAAATATTGTAATTTATGATAAATGGCTTAATTCCATAGTCAGCGTAGGGCATTAAATTATGGCTTATTCATTTTAGCCAGGTCTGTTTATTAGGGGAAATGTTAATTCTGGACATATTAGTGCAATTTAAAAAAAAATGTTAAGCCGGTTACTGATGCTGATCAAATGGATTTTAATAAGTTAAATTTAAAAAAAATCAACCCTAATAAATCGATTGAGCCATAGATCAATGCTATAAAACAATCAGATTATGGCGAAATATTACATTTTTTATACCGTGGTTATTTTTTATAATTAAATGCATATTATCCAAAATTTTTTAAAGCTATTAAAATTTGAAATTTTTGTCAAATTTAGGGCTGGAACATACTGTGCAGGCCGAAATTGTTGGTAAACCAGGCGATAAATCTGGCAAATTTACGCAAAATGAGCAGAAAATGGCAGAGAAAATTTTAACATCAGTGCATGCAGAAGGCAACCCATTCGGCATCGTCCATAAAGAAACAGCAGTAAATATGGAAAATGGCAACGGTGGACTCCATAATGGATCACATCATCATCATCATTTGGGAGAAACCGCTCAGGGGGAAAAAATTGAGAAGAAAGGCAAGAAATTAATTTTAGATATTTTTAATCAAATCAAAAATGGAACAAAACATTCAAATTTTATTAAACATTTGTGGCATAATTTAAATACAGTTTTTTTTTTAATTCCCCACTATCAATTTTGGAGATCATTAGCTATTGTTAGGAGAAAATTTTTAAGTTTTTTTTATTGAATTTTTTATTTCCCTAAGAAACCGCTTTAATTTGTTCAAAAATTTCAACAAATTAAGGAGATTGACTCCAAAGTCCAAAGCTCCCAATTTTTAAGAGGTTGAAAAATAATTTCCCATAGGGAATTAAAAAATAGGATAATTTGGCATTGCGAAAGGGATTACCTTATTTTATTAGAATTTTTGGCCTCGGATTTGGTCGTGGCTTAAAAAAAATAATTATACAAAATTTTTGAAATGAAAAATTTTGTAAATTTTATTGCTTTTTTGTTGTTTTTAAAATCCGCAAAAATAATTTTTAGACCAGGAACCAGCTGTCGTCTCTCATTCTCATTCACAATATCAACAACATTCGAGAAACAAACATGCTGGAAATGAAAATGGCAATGGCACTCATCAATGAACGAAGATGCTTGTGAATTTTCACGAAAAATCGGATAAATGACAATTTTTTCTATTCAATTTTTTTTTCCGGATCATTATTTATGGTTCCATATTCTTTTGGCAAATTCCCTAAAATACACATAAATTATTTCATATTTTTGTGTACTTTTATTTAAAGTGGATAAACTATCGCAATGCATTCTGTACGAAAATTTTTATCTGATTTAATTAAGGTCTTAATTAGGTTAAGGAAGTCATTTAAATTGTCCAAAAAACACGGAATTTGTTCAAAATTTTTCATGTCGAAAAATATTATATTTTTGAGGCCATATACCTAACTTGGCCCAGTCAACTTCTTTAAGATACCTTAGCCCATAAACCTATAGCCCCTAATCCCTTAACTGCCCCTAAACCTAATCCTAGCCCTAAACCCCTAGTTATGGCCAAGTTATATGGCCTCAAAAATATTTTTTCGACACGAAAGATTTTGGACAAATTCAGTGTTTTTTTGGACAATTTAATATTATCTCATTAGGCTAATTTGCAAGGAAAAGGTTATGCGAAACAGTTCAAACTAGTGTGTTCCCCCCCCCCCCCCCCCCCCAGTACCAGTACCCCCCATCGAGTTTTGGAAGCAAAAAATATCAAAGGGACCCCCATATGGGTTTTTTTGTTCTCTCCCGTAATTTTAATCGCCCCAGAAAATACATTACCCCCGTCCCCTCTGAATACAGGCCCCCGAAAAACTCCGATTTACACTGTCCTCGAAAATCGGTCCCCCGGGCGTCAGGGGCCAACCCTAGTTCAAACAAAAAATAATTATTCATCGTTTTTTTTTATTCAATTCAAAAATGTCATCCATAAAAGGGAGAGACAATTAGATGAGAATTGACTAATGAGGGGATTAGGCTTTAGGCATTATCGATGGGGGGGGGGGGGGGGGGGACGGGTCATTATTTGGGGGTGGGGGCGGGGAAGGAAGGAATGAAATTTTTTGGTTTTTTAGGGTTTGTCATACCTAAACCATATACCATTGAATAGAGAGCACTTTAAGTCGGATCGAGTGGTATATAATTTATTATGGATTGGCCAAAAATAAAAGGTTTAAAATGGTTTATTTAAACCATTTCCATTTCTTCCCCCCCCCCCCCCCAATAATGACCCGTTTTGTTCACTAAATTAGTAAATTTACAGATAAATTTATTCATTTATTTATGCGCATAAAAATATTTAATTCTCATCATTAGGCTTCCCCTTATTTGTCATCTTTGCGATCATCGTCGCCATCGTCATTTGCCTCGGTGCTTTTGCTCTTCTTCGTTGATGAACGATGGGGTCTATGTATAAAACTTTCAGTATAAATTTTATTCCAAAATATTTATTTATATACTCATATGGTCATAAGTTAGATGATATTTGTAAATATTAAATTTGTATGTGATTTTCATATCGCAATTGGAAATTTTTCAAAAAATAAAGTTGATTTTGATAATTTTAACCGACAGATATTTCCATTCATGTGCATGTTTGATGGGCGATAATCGTTCGCTGAATTCTCATTTGCGAATTTGTATGGAATGTATTGTTGTTGTTTTGCATGTTCACACTTGTGTTCCCAACAAATGATGTGCAATCATAGCCGAACCAACCAGCGACGATGCAAAAATGTCGTTGAAATGCGCGTTTATACTCTTTGCTGAAATATATTGGAAAAATGTATACAATTTTTGATAAATTAGAATATTATAAAATTAAATTTATCTCAAAGATTGATAAATCAATTCGATTTTGGTAGTGTTATTATTTTACCCAAAAATTACTGAATTTATCAAAAGTTTTTTCGTGTCAAAAAATAATATATTTTTAGGGCCATAGGCTTCTTTAAGAATCACACTCTAAATAGCCCTAAAAGCTAAAATTTTAACGCCATCCTGGACCATAAATCAAAAACTTCTATAAGATTTCTAACACACTTTTAGCTTTAGTCCTATTCTGGCCCTAAATCTAACCAGTAAAATCTAGTTATAGTCAAGTTATATATAATCAAAAATATATTATTTTTTGACATATAAGTTTTTCGACAAATTTAGTAATTTTTTGGGTATATTTATTTCTTTGCATATTTCTTAAAAATTTTTTGAAATATTTTTCTAATATCAATCAATATGTTTTTTCGACATTTTAAATTTAAACTAATTGGTGTAATTTTAAAAAGCATATCAGAAATATTTTATTGGCTTTCTTTTAGTATATTTTAACAATTTAGAAATTGTAATTATCAAAAACTGTGCAAAATTCGATTCCATGAAATGCGAAAATTCTTTAGCCAATTATAAATTTTATATTTTTTTAAATTAATAATTCCTAATTTTAATATTCTTAATATTATTCAAATTTTGTAACATTTTAGAGTATTAAAAGCTTATTGCAGATTTAAATTTTATAATATGAAAATTAAAACGTTAACCAAACTATCTAATAAAATATAAATTTTAGTAATATCGGAATCCGCTATTTTTTAAAAATATTCAAAACTAAATAATTTAAACAAAAATAGTAAAATACCTAAAATAATAAAGCATCGGCGCATTCAACATCAATCCAATATAGGGAATCCCGGAGAACCAATTGAGAATGAAGAAAATGTCCAACGCTGAAACATTGTAGGAAATGTTGGAACCAAAGTAGAGGCGAAGAGAATTGTTCAGCAGCCAACCGAAAATCTCGATGGCAAGAATTATTGAAAGAGATTTGAAGATTCGCTCTGAAAAATGTGATATTTTTTAAGTTTAAATTAAAAAATAATAAAAATCCAAAAAAAAAAACAACAATAATGCATATCAGTTAAATTTAAATGCCTTATTAAAAATATTTCAGGAAATACTGTTGATCAAATTCATGGGTAAAAATATTTGTTTATTTTTATCCCATTAGATAAATTAAATTTAATTAATTATAAAAAATATAAATGCGTTAGAATTTTTTTCAAATTTGCTTTTTATATTATAATCGAATCCAAAAACCTAAAACCCCATATATATAAAGTATAAACCATACATATATCCGAACTGCGACACTTGCGGACCCGACACTTGCAGACGAAACGGTCTGTAGCCGAACGTGGTAGAACTGGAGTGGCATTGTTTATGGCATATTATTAGGCATAAAATTAGCTACAAAATGATATCAAATGCATTGGCCAATGTTTAATATTCACCGAGTTATGTCCAAAAAACTTCAAAATCGCAATTTTAATTAAATCAACGGTTTTTAGGCCATAACTCGGTGAATATTCAATATTGACCAATGCTTTTGATGTCATTTTGTAGCTAATTTTATGCCTAATAATATGCTATAAACAGTGCCACTCCAGCTTTACCACCTTCGGCACCAGACCATTTCGTCCGCGTGTCGGGTCCGCAAGTGTCGGCCAACCCATATATCTTATAATACGATTTTTGAATAATATTTATATATGGGAGTATATTAATTTATCTGAAAAATGACTGAATTTATTGGAAATTTTAGGTGCCAAAAAATAATATTTTTGAGGTCATATAACTTGATCAAAGATTAATTTAGAATGCAGCCTAACTACTAAAAGCTCTATTCTTAAACAAACCCATGCTTGACTTTATGTAAACTTAACCCTAAAATTCCTAACATCTTGTTATAGAAAAGTTATATGACATCGAAAATATATTATTTTACGAAACGAAAAATTTCGAATAAATTCAGTCAATTTTTGGGTAATTAAATTTGGAAAATATTTTTTTACCACCAAAATTTCTCTAAATGCCACCAAAAATGCTTTTTTTACCACCAAAATAGTTTTGATTCCTATTAAATCAGAAACCGGTTTTAGACTCCACAACCTTATACCATTTTTTTATATCTCATCAAGACGCATCGATTGATATATAATTTGTCATGGTTTGGTCCAAAATTAAAGTGTCAAACCGTTTAAACCCTATTTTCGGTTTTAAACTCTTTAATTTTGGGACAAATCATGACTAATTTATATACCATTCGATGCATCTCGATGAGATCTACAAAATGGTATAAGGATTGTGGAGTCTAAAACCGGTTTCTGTTTTAATAAAAGTCAAAAACTGTTTTCTTGGTAAAAAAAAAGCATTTTTGGTGGCATTTAGAGAAATTTTTGTGGTAAAAAATAGTAACCATTAAATTTATTCCATATTTATTTTAGAAATAATAAAATTACTTTCATGCAAAGCAATATTCGTAAATATTAGAAAAATTCCGGTTAGCAAATAGCAACAAACGGTGGAAACATTAAACACAATCACTTGGACACTAATCCATGAATTGTTGTATTGGGCCGGATCGGACACAGTGCACATTACCATTCTTAATAAAATTATTTTTTATTTATTTTTAGTTGGCAAATTTTAATACAAATTTGGTTTTTCCGAAGAGGCAATTGCACTTCTATAGACCACATTGAGGCCTGGTATAATGCCGAGTATCACAATAATGAGCAGATAAATTTTTCCATTTCGGTTTTTATACCTTGAAAAAGTAAATATTTTTATCCACTGAATAAATTTATTTTTATCTTTGGTAATATTGTCGTTTAGTGCCTTAATTTTTTTGAGAAAAAAAAATTTATTTTTGTCTTTTTCTAAATTTCTTGTATTCTGGATTTTCGGATTGAGGAATTCAAATATAGCATTTATATTTTTGAACCCCGAACACTCAAAAATCGTATGAGAATTGGTTTGAAAAATTTAATTTTTTTTTAAAAATATCTAATATGGCCTTTCGATTTTGCGATCAATAATTCCGAATATCTCATTGGTATTGAATTCTAATAAATAAAAACTGTTCATCATTGAATTTAGTTTTATTTTGAAAATAAATATTAAAAAACTAAAAAAAATAATTGGAAATTTTTGGTGCACGAATAATTTTTAAACCGGTTTTTGAATCGGTTTGAATCTCTGAATTTAAAATTATGTGGTATTCTAATTCCTCCCAACTCATCAGAAAAACTCTTAAATATAAAAATTTAATGCAAAAAAACATAAAAAGATATTTTTGTGAAAAAGGAGGGATCCCAATTAATAGTATTATTTTATTTTGGAGAGTCTAATAATTTGCACTAAAAAATAATTAAATTACACTAATCTTTCCTGTCAAAAATAATCTTTTTTTAGGCCATATAACTTGGCCAAATCAGACTTCTTTAGGATTCCATAACACCTTGTCTCTAATCTCATCCAGCCTGAACCTAGGCCTGGTCCCTAATACCTAGTTATGGCAAAATATGATTCAAAAATATAATATTTTTCGACACGGAAGAATTTTTGTAAATTAATTCTTTTTTTTCGTAATTTAATATTTTCTACTTTATTTTTTGATATTCATTTTGAAAAAATTCTTTACCATATTGGAAAGAGGACAGCAAATAGACGGTCCATGCCAATGAACAAACCAAATGGAAATGCCGAAGTTGTGGCAAATACGCAAATACATTGAAAGAGGAAACAATCGGAGAGGAGAATGAAATTTTTGCCACTTAAAACAATGAAGAACGGAATTAGATGGTTCAAATGTTGTGGGATGGTGATGGCCGAATGGATGGCAATCAGTAAATTGCATTTACCGTGTAAAGATCTATATGGAATGGTATGTAAAGAATAAAAATTAGGGATTGAAAATAGAGTACCAAAATCCGGGATTTATAGTCCTCTTCAAAAAATTCGTTAATTATATTCCGATATCGGATTTGGATATGATCAAAAAAAAACTATAGACGATATCTGATTGATAACCGATATTCTATGGAAAAAAATTCAAAAAATTTTTTGTTAATATTAAATTTTAAATTCATAAATTTTTATTCAAATTTATAAAGTCCTGAAATTAGAATGTAATAAAATATAAAATTTCTAGCTAATTTCGCAAATTGACATATGTCCTATTAAAAATCCATGTTTTCAAATATTTCATACGCGATATTCACTGTTGACATAAAAGCCTTATTTTAAACGAAAACCTGGGTCTTTTTAGAAAGGTTGGCCACATTTGTGGACCCGGCCCGAATTTGCGGACCAAACGGTCTAGCGCCGATGTTGGTAAAGCTATTGTGGCATTGTTTATGGCATATTATTAGGCATAAAATTAACTACAAAATGACATTTAAAGCATTTGTCAATATTGAATATTCACCGAATTATGGTCAAAAAACCGTTGATTTAATTACAATTGTGTAATTGTTGGTTTTTTGACCATAACTCGGTGAATATTCAACATTGGCAAATGCTTTTGATGTCATTTTGTAGCTAATTTTATGCCTAATAATATGCCATAAACAATTCCACAAAAGCTTTACCACCATCGGCGCCAGACCGTTTCGTCCGCATGTGTCCTAAACGGATTAATATCCTATTATCCCATTATTTCAAATAAGTTCACTAAAATAAAAAAATTTCTAAAAATTAAACTAGGATATTTTATCAAATAACTAAATTATATTATAGATAAGGAAAAAATTTAATTGTAGAAAAAATGTAATGTTTAAACATACTTGCTCCTGATAGTGACAATAATTAATGCCGTATTGAATAGTGCGCCCAACACAGAGATGAATACTTTGAAAGAAAACATGGCGACGAGGGATGGCACCACACCGGCATTTTTGAATGTCACATAGAGCTTAAAATATATTTAAAAATATACTTTTAAATAAAATAGAATTTGCTCACCAAATCTGTCTGGTTTGATTGATTCATAATTTTGCAGCTTTTAATTGGCTGATCCTCTAAAACTTTAGAAATATAATAGATCATTAAATAGTACAGTAAAAATAAATTACCGTATTTTTAGTCCTGTCATTAATTGAAACACCCTTTCAATAATAGCCCCTTTTGAAGAGAATTTAAGGACAAAAAGAATGAAAAATTTAATTTTTTGCCTTCTTTGAAGTGCTCTGAAAAAAAATAAAACCTAGGGTCACTATTAGGAAAAATACGGATTTGAACAAAATGTGAAAAAATCTTAAATTCAAAAGCGCTTTATTATGGGTTGAATGAAGAATATAATTAAATTCCGAAATGACTGCCGGCTGACCATATTAGAGTGAGATGGAATAAAATTTATTAAGAAAATTTTCAAAAAAATCTTCAATTTGAAATTCGTCTTCAAAATTTGAAAAAAAAATTTTAAATACTTTTAATTATGAAAAATTATGGAAATATTATTTGAACTTTTATTTAATGAGTGAGAACAGCCAATACTTAAAATGCTTGATTAAACATTAATAAACAAAAGAAGTGAAAAGAAAATAAAAAATGTGGCAAGCGAATTTAATACGTCAATCTGACTTTTGAATGACATTAATGGGCGGAATATTTTTGAGTTTGTAGTAAATTTTACCTTTATAATTTTGGATTAATTTAAGGGCAACATTGTTATTGTGTTTTTAAACGAAATTTTATAATGAGCCATGTGATAAAATAACAATAAAAATTTGCCGGAAATAAAATACACTGTAAATAGAATATTTTTACTGATTAATACCGAATGATACCGGTAAAAGAACTTTTACATCACTTTACATTTATTTAGTTCGAATGGTTTTGGAATAGGGCGACCCTAATTATCTTATAAAAAAGTGACATAATGTAAAAATGTGACTATTAATATTCTGCCAAAAATGTGACTTATAATGAGAAAAATGTGGAATATTGTCCAAAAATGTGATAAAAAATGTATTTATTTAGATTATTAAAATTCAATAAAAATTCATTTAAAAAATTATTTTATATATTATTCTATTTTTTTCACTTTCTTGTGTAATACAGAATTGCAAAAAATGACAGCGAAGGAAAAAATTTAACTTTTTAAGAACAAATTTCTATAAAAATTACGAAAGGTCTTAAAAATGTGGCAAATGTGGCTAAAGTCATAAAAGTGAAAAAAAATCTGTCGAGAGGATTGATATGGATAATATGTTATAAATTACATATCCCATATTTATATATGGTATTTTGGGCTATATTCATTGATATACATAATTGAATGTTGTGCATGGAAAACAGAGCTGGGGTCGAAACTCAAAAACATCGAAATTTCGAAGATCGAAATCGAAAATCGAAATTTCGACCCCACCCTTGCTGATGGAAAAGAAGGAGTAAGAAACGAATAATTTATAAATACGTGGGGCTTATTTCTTCCTCTAATTCGGCTTATTTTAGCCTCTAATTTTGCGAAAATGGTTTTTTGGCCATAATTTGGCCTAATTTTTTTCTGTCAAAAAGTATAATATACCATTCGATAGCCCACAAAAAAATCTATTAAATGAAGTTTTCATTACTTAAATTAGCCCATTGGCCACTGAGTTATGGCCAAAAAACACATTATCAAAAATGGCCATAACTCAACAAAATTTTGGCCAAGCCCCTAGCCCCTACATATCTAAACCCTTATTAGCCACTAATCCCATACCGCCCCTAACCTAACCCTAACCCTAGCCCCTAAAAAGTTTTCCAAGGAAAAACAAAAATAGTCAAATTAGAGGCTAAAATAAGCCGAATTAGAGGAAGAAATAAGCTTTTCCTATAAATATTTTAATGGAAATACTTAAAGTAATAATTTAATTTTGAGTAAATGCCTAATAATAATAATAACTAATAATTAAGACATCAAATTCAAAAAAAAATATTAATATTTGGAATCGAGCAGGGAAATGCATCGAAACTTGTAGAAAGTGGACCCGTTCAGTGAACGGACCGTTCTTTTCCATGCCACAAAAAAACAGCAATTTCCCTAAATTCCATTAATCTGTTTTTTAGAGAACCTGCTGGCACGAATGGTCGAAAATGTGACATCTGTCGCATTTCGCAGTAATTGCCACCTGAGTGAGGCATTTAGCATTCATTTCAATATAATATTCATGGGCAAGGGTGATTAAAAGTAAAAAAAAATTAGCTGTTGAAAATTTAATTAATAATCGAAAAGGTGCAAAATGCAAAGTGCAATGGACTTATAAATTACAGAGAAATTTATTAAATAAAATTCGAACAAATTATCACATGTTTTTACGATTTGAAAAATGTTTTTATAATTCAAAAAATATAAACCGGAACATGTTTATACTATTCCTTTGTCCATCATATTTATCCATTTCCCCAATTTTCTACCCGGCGGATCAGCGCATAACATAATAATCTATTAAAGATAGTGGGTTGTGGCCCTTGTCGCCATTGACCCATTGTCCTTTGAATCGTTGAATACTCTTCTCATTTTGCCACAAAATCTTTGAATTTTCCCCTCTGCTTGTTCCTACATACAAATGAAAGCAAAACGGATGGTATTTAATTTTGCGAATAAATTATTGAAAATTGCGAAAAGTTTATATCAGTTTAACAGTTTGTACTAGACCCCCAAACCTGATACCCAATTGATAGATCTCGTCAAGACGCGTCGATTGGCATATATTTTGGCGTGGTTTGATCAAAAATTGAGGGTTTTAAACCACTTAAACCATTTTATGGATTTGATTCAAATCAATATACCATGACAATTTATATAGCATTCGATGCGTCTTGACGAGCTCTATCCAATAGAATATGGTTTGTGAATTTTGGACAAACCATTAAACCGTTTATAAACTTTTGGCAATATTTTTTTCGCGATTTTAAATATTTCCCAAAACAACAAAAAATTGCCGGACCCTTTTCGCAAGGATTTCGGCATTAACCAAGGCACATTCTCAATCGATACACAGCAAAATGGCCAAGGCAAAGCAGCTCTATATTCCATTTTCTCAAACCCCCAAGCCCCAATACAAGAAATTATAAATCACAATCGCCAAAAATCAATACAATCTCCTCAAAAATCTCAAATATTTTATTCAAAAAATTGTAAATTGCTAAAAAAATGTCATCGTTTTACATTATAACTTCCTTGTTTTATTCATCTCTGTTACTTTTCGTACTTATCCAAATTGTTCTTTTGGTCAATGGATGCAATGCTGCAAGTGACAGAGGTTGTTAAAATGTGCTAACTGGACATTGACAGACGAAACCGTCTGGTGTCAGTGGTGGCAAGGCTGCTTTAGAATTGTTTTTGGTATTTTATTAAGCATAAAATTAGCTAAAAAATAATATCAAAAACAATGGCCAATTTTGATTATTCACCGAGTTATGGCCAAAAAAACTGTTGGTTTAATTAAAATTGCTATCTTGACGGTTTTGTTGCCATAATTCGGTGAATATTCAACATTGGCCAATACTTTTGATATCATTTTGTAGCTAATTTTATGTCTAATAAATTGCTATTAATATTGTCACAGCAACCTAACTACCATCGGCACCAGACCCTTTCGTCCGCAAGTATTGGCTAACCGTTAAAATGTCAGCAAATTACTTTTCTAATTTTAGCATTTTTACCCTAAAATTTGTGTTAAATTCTAATTGGCAAATATTTAAAATGGCGAAAAAAACTTTAAAAATTGCAAAAAGAGTATTGAAAATTGCGAAAACGATTGATTGTCCAAAATTCACAAACCATATTCCATTGGATAGAGCTCGTCAAGACGCATCGAATGGTATATAATTTGTCATGGTTTAATGGTTTTGAACCAAACAGCGTAAAACGGTTTAAGTGGTTTAAAACCCTTAATTTTTGATCAAAACTCGCTAAAATATATACAAATCGGTGCGTCTTGACGAGATCTATCGATTGGGTATAAGGTTTGGGAGTCTAGGATAAAGTGTTAAACCGTTATAAACTTTTCGCAATTTTCAACTTTTTTTTTTCGCAAAATTACAAATACCATCCAATTCTAATTCACATCTAATAAATGGTTACTAAAATTAGCAACGAAAAAATTACTAAATTTTTATATTTATTTAAAAGGCAAATGAATTTTATGAAATTTTCATTGAAGAATTTGTTAATAAAATTTTTATCACAGAATCGGCTATTGAAGATCAATCAACGAAAATGATGCCGCGAGGTCATAAAAGAAAGCTATCAAAAAGAAAATCGCAGAATTCCAACAATATTTTGACCAATTATTTCGGCAACCTTGTCCGGTCCAATAATTTGGAACATGGCGCCTCCTCCTCTTCCTCTGGAATTAAGAAGGCGAAATACGGCAATCAGTCATTTCATTCATTTTCGGCAAAAATTGACCCGAAATTTGTCCAGAAAATTCGTCAGCTATTTTCGTTAGACGATTCGGCTGGGAATATTTCGGCTCTGAATGAAGAGGATGAGAGTGCCATTCGGGAATTGACCGATATTTTCGAGCTAATGCCGGAGGAATGGCAAAAGAATAGGGAAAGAAAATTGTGAGTTTGTGAATGAATAATTGAATAATGGGACTTAAAATTTATGGCTATTCTTATTAATAAATGACCCATTGCCTTAATTATTAGGGTTATTTTCGCTAAAAGAGAACAATTTTAATTTGAATTTTGTTGAGAAAATCGCCTAAAGAATTTTTCGTTTAGAAAGAAAAACTTACATTTTTAAAATGATAATTTGTACTCTTATCAAAAGTAGGAGGGTAATACGTAGTATCCGTTTCCGTTGTATGGATTATACATCATTTTAACAAATGTCCAACTTGTCGCTCTTTTATCGAACTAATTTTGCTAAATTTTATACCAATTTAAAGAGCAGACTATTACCTATTCGATTATATATTATATTAATTTTATTTAAATTATTTAAGAATTGATGAAGTTATATGCCCAAAAACATTCAAAATACATTTATTATTGAATTGATTACCGAAATATTCAATAATTTTTTGGGTAAAATTTTCAAAATATTGAACAAATTTAAGTAAAATTAATTTAATTAATTAGTCCAAAGTTTACTATTTAATTCGATTATAAAATCATCAAAATTGGTTCAGTCTTTGATGTGTAATTAAAAATGGCAATGTTCCGGTTTTGAATGAGGACTTTGTATAAATATTTCGCTTTTTGAATTGGAAATATTTTTCTTTATCACCACCTCCTTCAATTTATTGTTTATTCCATAAAATTCTCAATATATATTCCATAGATTTAGCAGTGCGCTAATCTCAAAAATTGCCTTCAACCGATTGATGTCATTGAATCGCGAAAATGTCTTTTTGATCAAAAAATATTGGACCGAATTAAATGAAAATTTGTCAGAAGAAGAACAAATTTTAGTAGCCTATGATAAGGCGGATGAAAAATTGGTCAATAAAATTTTGATATTTTTCGCATTGGCCGATGATGATGTGAATTTTAATCCGATTGAAAATTTGAAAGAAAAAATTAAAATTGTAAAAAATGCAATCAAATTTTATGAATTTGAGAAGGATAAACTGCCAAATGGATTTAATATAAATCGGAAATGGCAAAAATTGAAACTTAAAATGGTCAATGGAAGAAAGCAGATGAACGCTTTTGAATCATGTAAATTACTAATTAATTGGGAGAAAAAAAAATATAGTACACTTTTCATTCATATATTAAAGGGAAGCATTTTTCGGAAAATATAATTGAGCTTAGAATTTATCTTTTTAATAATGAATTTTAATGGGAAATATTTATTTTGTTGAAAAAACACTGCATTTGCTGTTAAATTTTCCTTTCGAAAAATAATAATTTTATTCTGTAAATATAATTAGGCTGTAACAAATGGTTACTATTTTTTTGCCATTAAAATTTCTCTATATGCCACTAAAAATCCTTTTTTTGTCACTAAAACTTTTTTCTATTGAATCAAAAACCAGTTTTAGATCCCCAAACTTTATACCATTTTGTAGATCTCATCGAGACGCATCGAATCGTATATAATTTGTCAGGTTTTGGCCAGAAATTATAGAGTTTAAAACCATAAATAGGAAACAAGGTTTAAACGGTTTAATATCCTTTAATTTTGGCCGAAACTCGACAAATTATATACCAATACCAATCGATGCGCCTCGATGAGATCTACAAATTGGTATAAGGTTTCTGGATTCACTAAATGTCAAAAACTGTTTTAGTAACAAAAAAGCGTTTTTAGTGGCATTTAAAATATTTTCTCGTAACAAATTGTTGGAACTTATTAGGTTTTAGAGAAGATAAGATTAATCTTTACAATTTTTGAGCCTACAAATCTTAAAGGATCTTTACTTGGTTAAATTATATGAACTCAAAAAAGATTATTTTTTTATAATTCATTTTTTCTACAATTTAATAAATTAAATTAAATATATCATTGAAAAATGCACACAATTTAATAAGATAAATAGTAAAATTATTAAATTCCACAAAATGATTTTTTTAGCTATTTTAATTTTATATTTATATCATGCACGAATTTTCACTAATCTTAATTTTAGGCATTAATAAAATAAATATTAAAATATAAATAAAAATAATTAATCAATTGAATTTTTTTGTCTAACAACAGGGCTGCAGAAGGTGCAACAAAAAATTGTTGAAGGCATGAAAACCAAAAAGGAGAAACATAAAATTGGGGAGGAAATTTTGAAATCAATGTATTTAGCCGACAGTCCATTCTTCTTCAATGATGAAGAAGAAGCAACAATAAATGGGGCGGAAATAAAACAACCTCATTTAGGGGAAACAGCGAAACAAGGCCAAGAATTAAAGAAAGGTGAGAAATGAAAATTTTAAAGAAAAATAAATTGTAGAATACCAAAAATGATGCCTAAATCAAGGAGCCATATAATATTTCTTAAAAATTATGATTCTGATTATGGAGCTGGTATGAAAAATTTGGTTAATTTTTACCTATATTTAGGTTAAAGGAAATTCAGTTATTTCTTAATGCGACCATTATATAAAATTTTGTCAAGCTTTGGAACATAATATACTTATACCTAAACCGAAATTTTTTATCTGCTGAATGAGCTTAACCCGGAAATTATGTCCGTTTTTCGACATTTTGTACCGTATCATATATTGAAAATATTCGTTTAAAAACCTAGGGGAATTATTTTCTAACCCTCAAAAATTGGGAAATTTACTCCTTAATTTGTTGACATTTTTGAACAAATTATAGTGAATTTTTTAGAGCCTTTGGCAATTAAGAAAATGCAAAAAAAAATTATTTTTAAAATTCAACCACTCCAATAGTTCTGGGTAATCAAAATTAAAAGTGGGAAATTATTAGAGATGGAGCTTTAATAGATCACTTACATTATTTCTTTTTAGAGTTGGCCTAAATATTTACTCTCAAAAAGAGGTAATTTTATGAGATATTAATAGAATTATCAAATTAATTTAAGAGCTTCCCTTTAAAGAATTGAGAACAATATAATAATTAATAAATATCCTAATTTTGATTACAAAATTCTTTTTGAAAACAATTTCATGCTTAATAAATTATTTTCAAGGAGTCACAGAAGGCCAAGGATCGACCAACTTTGTAAACTTATATTCTAGCGAAAAGCGGCCAAAAAAGAAAATAAGGGTAAATATTGGTAGAGGTAGAGGATATTGATCGATGAAAATTGCAATCTACTATTAGCGGAAATCCATGTGAATTTTATGTGTGTGAATTTTTCTGAATCGAATTAAATGTCAATTTTTCAATTTCAATTCAATTTTTCAGTCCAATTTTATTAATTTTTATATATTTTTGATATATAATTTTTTTTCGTAAATAATATAAGCTATTCGTATTAAATTGTATAAAGTATTCAAAAATATTCCGCCGGAAAATGTATGCCCTTTTTAATTAAATCTTTAAATTGAACTCTGTGAGACCGGTTACGCCATTTTAGAATGGCAGTTGATATTGATAATATTTTTATATTTTATTTTAAAAATAATTTTTTTTTGTACTTAGCGTTTGATGAATTTGTAAAATTTCATAAAATTATTTTTCTAATATTAATTTACTTTTCCATAAAATTTATGGGATGCAAATTGCAAAGGAAACAGCATTAAATCATTGGCTGAAATGATAAAATAAAAAAAATTTAAAATATAAATTCAATTCTTGGCTAATTATCCTAAATTTAACCTTAAACACCCAAATTTATTTAAAATATGGCCTCAAGAATTCCATTTTTTAAATTAAATTTGTGGATAAATTATTTATTTTTAATTGAAGATTTAAAGCTTATCCATTGAGAAAAAAAAGAAAGTAGACTATAAAAAATAGATAATTTTATAATACCGAATTTTTATAATTTAAATTAAGCCAATTAATTTCATCACAAAATTGGTTCCCGAAATTCAGAAAAAAATTGAATAATTGGTTTTTCTCCAATTCAAAATCCCTCCTCTTCCTTCATTTTTTACTCATTTTTTCATACTTCGATAATTGCTGGCATTGCCCCGTTTCTACTGTGCATCTTTCCTACATTCCCACTTTTACAATCGGCGATTTATTCACCTCCACAAGAGGCATTCGTTTTGGAACTGTAATTTATAAAAATAATTAATTTACTCAAAATTTTCGTGTGAAAAATTGATATTTTAGGACCGAAAGGTTGTCAAATCATAGCATAGGCCATAATCCCATCCTCCAAATAATTCTCTACCCTCGATTTTTGAAGAACTATAAGTAGAAATAATCAAAAAACAAAAGCAGAATTTGAATTGAAAATAGTTTGTTTGTTTTTATTATTCATTAAAATTTTCATTAACAAATTGGATTTTATTGCGAAGTATAATTTTAAATAAATATTTTAGATGATGCCTCGAGGGTAATCAATCATGCCATTTCCCGTGAAATTCATTCTTATTTACAATTGCTATTTAGGCTAGAGTCAAATTTTCTTCAAAGATCAAAATTCTTAAAATTAATTTTTATTTCTAGTTATCGCTGTAATCTTCCCCCAATTTAATTGACAAAACAGTGAAATTTTTCGTAAACAAATTATATCTAATTTGTGTGGAGGCTCTCCCTTAAATTTAGATTTTGAATTCTCTTTACCAATTTTCTCCTTTAATTTTACAATTTTATTTTATTGGTGTGATCTTTGGTATAATCAATCCATTTTCAAAATTGTTTGCGCGCAAATTCGGCGCTGCCCATTTGGTGATTGCAATATGAAATTTTAAACTCACTATTCGATCCGCCCAGTTTTCAGTCTTTATAATTATTATAATTTTCTGCCAAATGTTTCATTTTAGATCATTTTTCCTAATTTTTTCCCAAAATAATCCACTGAATATTTCCCATTTTATAATTAGGACAATTTATTTATAATTGCAATGCTAAAAAATTAAGTAAAAAATTAAAAAAATTAAAAATAAATAAAAATAAAAATATCATACAACTATGTTTAAAAATTTTAGATCAATAATAAAAATTTTCGGCAGCAATGAAATTGTTAGCATTTTACCTTCTTGTTGTGCTCGTTCTCTTGGCCGTCGTCAATATTTACCCGGCGATTGCTTGTGAATTTTATATTTTTTTTTTAATAAAATAAATATATTAATTTATTTTTAAAAATTTTAAATTTATTTTTTAAGCCAACAGCGAAGAGGCTTGCGAACCCGGCGAAGCACGTATGCCTGGTGGCGGTTGCGATTAGCCATGAAAAAATCCGGAAGAATTGAAAAAAAATCTATGGTGAAGAATGAAGTCAAAATTGGTTTAAATAAATGAATAATATAAATAAATTTGCCTAATTTCATATTCTTTAAAAATTGAACACTTTTCTTTGTCTATGGCTTAAATAATGTTGCTTATTCTTTAATAAAATAATATTCTTTGTGCGTGGGTAATATCAATTACCATTTTTTAATTCGGTACTAGTCTATTATTGGGGGGGGGGGGTGCAAAATTTTAATGGGGGGCGGGGGTTCACCATAATTCAGCTTCCCCCGATAGTTTATGAACTGAAAAATATTACGAGAAGAAATTCTAAACCTAAAAGTTTAACCTACCCTACACCTAAACCTAACAATATACTACCCCTAAGCCCATCCGGGCCTACCCTAAATGGTCAAGTCGAAAATGATAGAATTAACAAATGCAAATGAAGAGAATTGGTTATAGATCACAATTCAATGATCGATCGCCCTTTTTGGAGGTATGGCCATCCAACTTGGTTCGTTTTACCTCCCATATTTAGCCAAAATTCCATTTTTGTCCATTTATTTTCATTCTGTGTCCATCCCACATTCAATGTCAAATCCATTTTCTCCAATATTTGTTCCATTCCTACCCAAGTTTAAAAGGAATTATAAAATTAATTCGCCTTTTAAAGGAAATGTCATATTCCCAATTTTGTCCGTTCATTCCTTTGCCAAAATTCCTCTTTAAAATCGAATGTAAATTGTAGATTTTGCCAAACCGAAAACGGTTTGATAGGATGAAATAAAAATCACATGAAAAGGAGAAGAAAATGGGTGGGGAAGGGAGAATGGACTGTTGTTTTTCGTCGATCGATGGACCTGATCCTATTTTCTCCCCCTCTGGCCTTGCCTTCAAAACAGGGCCAAATAGGTGGGGATGGGGATTTGGGAGCCTATTTATCAATCCTCTCTCCTTTCATTCATAGAGCCTCTTCCTCCATTATGGCGCGTGAGGGAATGAATGCGGGCGGCCAAATCCATCCAGGTACGTTCGGTCGACTTGTTTTGAAGCCAAATCCTATTGTATAGAAGATGAGGGAAGGAAATGGAATAAATTCTGCCATAGGGTCCATTGATCGGCACAGGGCCAAAGGGTCCGTCGAGCGGCGCCGGCCGCCGGGATAATTGCGCGCATTCTCCTCCCTTCTCTATACCCATTTCCTTCCCATTCCATAGGTCAATTCCATTCAATCCACCTCTTTACGGTTTTGCCAAAATCTCCGTTTTGTTGAAGAACAGCAGAAAAATGCGGTAAAATCCTCCGTCTTCAAAAGGGAATTATAGTTTTACCACAATTTGCACAATATTACCTTTGGCCAGATAAAACTGACGGCAAAAACAACACCAATTTGCCTGAGAGCTGACTTCAAATTGGCCAATGCACAAAAGATAAACTTTTCCTCTCCACTATTTGGCCAATTCCCTCTTTCCCTATTCTCTCCTCCCATCAAATCCATATCTTCCCCTTTCTCAAAGTGTCTTTTCTTCAACTCCGGGTATCAAGTAAATCCACCAAATTTTCTAGAAAAACCAGTAAAGACGGATTCAAATTGCTAAAAATGCCATCATTGGCGATTGGGGTGCCTCTTCTTTGGTCATCACTATTGCATTCTTTGCTTATTCCAATTTTTCTTTTGCCCGCTTGTTGCAATGCTGGTAATAGTGCAGGAAAACAAAGTGAGTTGGATTTTAAAAAAATTTATATGTTATAGTTATAGCCAATTCTGGTTCTCTTGCCAATTTCGATTTCGGCATTTTCCAGTTATCGGTTGGGTTCGATAGCCCCCCAAACAAATCGAAATCGAAATATCGGAGGGTCAAAAAATTTTTCGAAACCAAAAAACGAAATTTCGGAGGGTCAAAAAATTTTTCGAAACCAAAAAACAAAATTTCGGAGGGTCAAAAAATTTTTCGAAACCAAAAAACGAAATTTCGGAGAGTCAAAAAATTTTTCGAAACCAAAAAACGAAATTTCGGAGGGTCAAAAAATTTTTCGAAACCAAAAAACGAAATTTCGGAGGGTCAAAAAATTTTTCGAAACCAAAAAACGAAATTTCGATGCAAAATATGATCGAAAATTGACATCGAAACGGAAAAAATCTAAACATCGAACCCATCCCTGGTTCCAATTATCGGTTTAGCTTTAGCTTAAAGCTCAAACGAATCGCCAATGTAGATTTAATTTATTAGGTTACATTATACAATTTGATAATGACCATTAGGATTCACTCCTCCTCACCGCCCTCAGCCCGAAACTTTTGCCACCGTCCCCGAAAATTTGAAAGCCATTCCCCGAATAATCCCTAGTGTAATAAATTTGGAGGAAAATGTTTTCGGAAAAACTCAACCAAATCATCCTTTTTTTTTCTTTATTTCTTGGATAAAAATGATATTTATGAGATAAAAGATCTTTTTCATTTTATATAATTCTATCTAAAAATTTTTTGAAAGATGAAAATTTGCAAAATCACGAAATTTCCTTTCCCCCCCCCCCCCCCCCCTTCTCCGAGGTTTTTTGCCCCCTGTCACTCTTTGGGAAAAAACCGCACCCGCCCCCGAAGTCCCCCGACAATTTTCCGTCCCGAAAAATCGTTTCCCGGGCAATGGGGGCCCAATAAAAGGGAACAGCGTTAGCCTTATTAGGCTTTTTTTGCATTTTTTTTTATTGAAATAGAATTACTTTTGGTCAAGCTGCATCTGAAGTAACCAAAAAACCTATCTTGAGTATTTTCTCATATGTTTAGACTTTAGAGGAACTGAAATGAATCGCCTTGATATATTTATATTTTTACATAAAACATGCATAAAATTTTTTTAGAAGAACCTGTTGGAATTGCTCAAGTAATAGAATTGAAGCAGGAGAATCCGTCGATTATCAGCCGTTTTACTGTTGCACATCCCTATGAAATAGAGAAAAGTGCAGATCAAATTATCAAGGATGTTCGAGAAAAGTACGAGAAAATTAATGAACATCCGTGGGCAGAAATGACCCAGAATATGAAGGATGAAAATTCTATGAAAGAAGTGATCAACATTTTAGAGCAAATGGACAAGGAATGGAAGAAAAACACCAATGGACAATTGTGAGTTATTAGAAAAAATCCTTTAGGGACATTATTTTATTATTAAGGAAAAACATAATAATAGAGGCTAGAGGGTACTTCCACATTATCGGAGAAGAAGGGTTAAAGATCAAATTGGAAGAGTGAGGGGGAATTGTTGGAAATTTGTTCCTTTATCAATCAAAAACAAATTAGTAAAGAACATCAAGCCATATATCATCATTAGATAGAGCAGTTCGTCAAGACGCATCGAATGGTGAATAATTTTTTAATGGTTTGGTCTGAACCAATTTTGGTTTTTATTTTAAAACTAAATTATTCTGAACCTCTATTTTCGTCAAATTCTCGCCTCCTTCCCCAGAAAATGGGAAAGACAAAGTACTAGGAAAATTTTCTTAAAAGATTAAAGGTTATGGAATGAATAATGTTTGAAGTTAATTGTAAAATATTGGAAATTGATTAATTTCGGAATTAACCAATTATAATTATGAAAAAAATAAGATAAGAGTAAACGTCGGTTTCATTGGGCCCGTTAAAAAGGCCTGGTATGAGCGGGTAAGAATGATTAGATTATATAGTCAATTCGAAAGAGCTCGTCGACGAGTTGAGTATAAAAATGTAACAAAAAAATGGTGTGAAAAAATTGAACAAAAAAAAATTTAATATATTCAAACTAAATATGAGCAATGAATTGAAACGTGGTCTCTTTTTCCACAGATTTGAATGCGCACTAATAGCCGCAATTGCTTTCAACCGATTCATGCAAATGTATGTTAATTGATAACCAAAATACTCCTTCTCTTTATTTGAGAAATTTTCAAAAAAATTCAGTTTTTTGGAAGCGCGAACCCAGGAAATTGAACATGAGAAAACTGTTGCAAATCAACACCACGCCTTAGATAGACTCAAAAGTTTTCGCCATAATTCCTCATTCAAACAAAGGTGTGTCGACAAAATAATGGCCATTTTCACTTTAGTTGATTATCATGAAACTAATTTGTTGAAAAAAGTGGATTTGACAATTGGAAATGTAGAAAATGCCATCAAATTTTATGAGCTAAAGTATCAAGGATCGGAATTGAAGGATTTGATGGCCTTGGCCAAGCAAAAGGAGCAAATGGACATTTTCAAAAAATGTAAATTCACAAATTTTTGGATTTCATTGAAAAAGACACATTTTTTCTGAAAGTAATAAATGCCGTTGAAAATTTTTTTTAATAATTTAATTTATATTAATTAGACAATCATCTTGTATACATTCTAATCAGTGTATAATTAACTAAAATTTTTAAGAAAAATTAAATGAGCTTACAAATAGGGCATTGAAAAGTGCATTTTGTACTAAATTTTTAAATTTATTTTATGGAAATATTTAAATTATTTAGAAATTGAAAGAAATTTGCAGAAAATTTTTTGCGTAGAAAAAAAAGGGCCATATAAATTTGGCCATAGCAAAATGTTGGGGTAGGTACAAATTAGGAATAGCAGTTAGTACTAAAGACTTGGTGCATAGAATGTAGAATCATAAAAAATCTGATTTAATTGGCCTTAAAAAAGATTAATTTTCGATTTCAGTCATTTTTTATGAAATTTACACTTGCTTTTAATTTTATTAATATTTATTTATTAATTTCAATTATTTTTGTATCAAATTTTAAAATATTTCATAAAAAAAATAGAATAATATTGTATTTTTTTTTAAAAAAAGGGCTGAAGAAAAACCAAAATGAAATTGAGAAAATGCATAAGGATTATCTTGCAAGTGGCGTGCAAAATTACACAGCTAAAGAAATAATTGGAAATAATATTTTTGAATCATTGATTAATAAAAATGATAGCCTATTTGTCATCCTTCACGAAACAATAACAATAAAGAAAGGTGAGAAATTTTTTTTAAAAAATGTCTATTTATTAGTTTAAAAAAGTGCTATGGCTCTGGATAGGAATAGGAATCTTACAAACAGTCCATTCTTCATTGTATCAATTGTGTATCAGGGCTGTGTATCAAATTGTATATCGCATCGGTACGGATGAAAATATCGGATTTTTTGGCGTATCGGATATCGACTCTCGGTTTTTTTTGATCATATCGGATATCGGATTAGACAAATCCGATAATCTTTTTTTTTCTATTGGTATCTCTTGAGCATAAATTGTATTTCCCGAGGTCAATTTGCAAAACAATCAGAAATATTAGATTTTGTTTTATTCTAGCTTCAAATATTAATAAAGTTGAATAAAAATTTATATATTTAATAACAAAAAAAAAATTTTACATTTTTTATTGTCTATATCCTTATAGGATATCAGAAAATAGTGGATTTTTGTCGGATATCATATATCAGATTTTTGAGGCATAATCTTTATTGGGTATCGCATTTTTTGGGGACGATACACAGCCCTAATTGCGTAAATTTTATAAAAAAAAATATACATAAATGTCGCATCCTCAAAGTTGTGTTCCAAAATAAATCATATAGCCCTTCCGCAAATGTCGTTTCCCACTTTTTTCGTCTATAATACATTTTTTTATAAAACAGTTTCGTTTTTTTTCCCAATATTGAACAAAATTTTTATATATATTTGAAGAATATTATTTAATTTGGCGAAAAAATATTAAAAAATAGTGAAAAATTTTTCGTTTCAAAAAATAATCTTTTTAAGAAAATAATTTTGACCATATCAGATTTTTTTAAGATTAATATTTTCCGAAATTGTAGCCCTAAT
The DNA here is from genome assembly GCA_030063045.1 of Pratylenchus scribneri. Classification (NCBI taxonomy): domain Eukaryota; kingdom Metazoa; phylum Nematoda; class Chromadorea; order Rhabditida; family Pratylenchidae; genus Pratylenchus; species Pratylenchus scribneri. The sequence continues at coordinate 332,893 of JAQSEB010000107.1, read as the reverse complement.
CTGAATTTAAACCTAATAATAAAATAAGTTTAAAGGGCATGTAATTTTATATACAATTGTAAAAGACGGCGAGCCAGTAAATGAACTGATGGGCGAGAAAAATTTGAACGAAATGCGAGAGGAAAATGTAAATGAAACTGAAGATGAAATTTTGAACGAATTGGAAAGGGAAAATTTCAGCGAAATGAGAAAGAAAAATTTGAAAATATTAATTATATATTATGTTAATCCATTAGCAATGGTGGAATTGAGGGAAATTGTGGTAAAATGGCACGAAATGGAGGAGGAAATAAAAGGAAATGAAAATTCTTATAATATTTGTCAGAAAGATAAAATGTTTATGGAAAATGCAGGCCTGAATATTGCGGATTATCCAGCTATTAAGGAAATGTGTGAGTATTTTAAACAAATGCCCAAGGAATGGAAGGCAATGTTGACCAGATTGTGAGTCCTCCTTTCCTGCTGGAAAATTCAAATTTTGAAATTACGGAGTGATCCTAGTAATTGGGTGCCGGAATCAGAACTTGATTTGTCTGTCAGTTAGCGATCTGAGTCAACTGTAAATCTTTTTGCGATGAGTCGCCAAAAAATTACTGTATAGATAAAAACAAATAAAATGAAATCATCACTTTGTGTCAAAAATTTGCAAAAAATTTTTTAGATAAAATTAATTTCCAGTGAAATAATGGATAATTTTAAATTTCTATCCTATCTTAACCCAATGGGCCCTTACCCTCATCTCCGAGTTAAGCTAACCCCGATTAGGATGGAATTGTTTTTGGCATTTTATTCGACTAAAATTAGCCAAAAATGACATCAAAAGATTCTGCGAATATTGAGTATTCACGGATTTATGACCAAAAAATCGTTGGTTTAATTAAAATTATGTTTTGTATTTTTGGTTGTTTTTTTTTGGCCATAACTAGGTGAATACTCAATATTGGTCAAAGCTTTTGATGTCATTTTATAGCTAATTGTGTGTCAAATTTAAATGTCATAAATAATTCCACATCAACTTTACCGTCAGCGTCACCAAGCCGTTCGCCCGCAAGTGGCGTGTTCGCAAAAGGCGGCTAGCCAAATCGATTCATATATAAACAATGTTCTGATTTCGGCACACAATTAATAAAATAATCCGAAAATATAATTAATATCTCCCTATTCCATAGATTCGAGAATGCACTGCTCGCAAAAATTGCCCTCAACCGATTCTTGGCAATGTACGACGAGTATGTCGATTTGAACAAAAAGAAGGCAAACTATCAGGAGCTAAAAAATGATTTGGTGAAAAAAATGTTGACCATTTTTGCATTGTTTTATAATCCTCACGGAAATAATTTGGAACATCAATTGCTTTTGACAATACAAAATTTGCAAAATGCCATCAAATTTTATGAGTTTTTAAGAGAAATGTACAATTTGGAATTGGAAAAAATTCGATTAGAAATTGAAAAAATCAAACAGAAAAAGTTCAAAAGATCTAAAATGAAGGATGAAGAGATTTTGAGAAAGGAAATGGAAAAAGAAAGAAATATGGTAAAAGAGAAAAATGAAATGGAAAAAGAAGAAGATCGGATGGCCAGCTTCAAAACATGTAAATTATTTAATTAGATTTTTTCAATTAAGAAAAAATTGAAGAAATTAATATTAATTTACTTAAAAATGACTGAATTTACAATTAAAAATTATTTACAGAAGACAGAACTTATTTTTTAGGTCATATAATTTTGCTGGGATTAGAGTTTGGATTTTGACTATGTGTTGTAGAGATGCTAGAAATATAATGCTCCAGTCAAATTTTTGACTCTAAACATGTCAATTTTTCGATATTATGAGCTATGGAGTTTATGGGCAAATGGCAAATTGTGAAATGTTATAACTTTTTGCCATTTTCAATTTTTTCGACAGTTTATGTTATGTATTTCTCTAATCTTTCAAATATTGAAATTTTACGATTTTCCACTTAGAATAGAATTGATTTTATAAATATTCTATAAATAATGCAGGCAATTCCTACATTTCCAAATCTATATTTTAATGCATCGCTAATTTTAATTTTAGGCAAATATTAAATATTAAAAAATCATAATTTGAATTTTTCCTAATCTAGGGCTGGAGGAAAAAGTAAATAAAATTGTCGAACCTGGAGAGAAAAGCGATGAAGAAATGCTCAGAATTGGAAAGGAAATTTTGAAATCGTTGATTGCGACCATCCGTGAATTTGAAGCAGAAAATGTGAAAAGATTGAAACATCATTTTGGCGAGAATGCAGAGTGGGAAGCAACAAAGATAGGTACAAAATTAATTTTAAAATAAATAAATCAACTTCCAGGAAAATAACCAACGATTAAAGAATTGAGATCTAATCAATTTTGGCATAAAGAATTATAAAGAATTAATTGTTAGAGAAATAAACTGTTAGTGTTGGTAGTCTATTATAATTTCCCAAAAAATTACTGAATTTATCCAAATTCATTTGTGAAAAATATTATAATTTTGGGGCCATATAACTTGGCTAAATCAGATCTCTTTAAGATTCCTTAACCCATAGCACCAAATCCTATTCTGCCCTGAACCTAACCCTGAGAGCCCTACTACCAACCAATATGCCAAGTTATATGGCCCCAAAAAATATAATATCTTTCGACACGAAAAATTTGGGTAAATTCAGTCATTTTTTGGGTAAATTCCATTTATGAATTTATCGATAATACCAAGTTACAGAAAAATAGAAAAGCATGAGAATTCATTGTTTTATTTACTACAAAATATTCTGTATTTGATACGAGCCCTATTTTGAAGTAAACCTGCAGTTTAATAAAGCCATAAAGCCATCCTTATTATTATAAATAACATTATTACGCTGATGAATATATATAGTAGAGAGCTAGAGAGTAGAGTTACCACGGTAATTCAAGTTTCTTTGTGAGAAAATGTAATCCTCTTTTAAAACTCACTCTGTTCAGTGCTATAGGTCTTCAAAGTCGAATGTGGGGAATCGGAAAATATTATTAAAAGAGTGAGGAATTAAAAAAGCATTTATGATATCAAAATTTTATCAAAAACATTGCATCTAACTTGCCCATATACTGCTGCTCATGAGATTTACCTTAAAGAGTCCAAGAATTCCTGTGATTAAAATAGCATAGAATTTGGAAAAAATCTATGTCAATTTTGAAATAAAATTTTTAAATTTAAATAATATAAAAAATTATTTTTGTTTTCATTAAAATTTAAAATTTATTTGTGTCGGAAGGAGGTGATGAATCTGCCGGAAGCTCTCATCAACATCAACATGATCATCATCTTATGGAACATGCACATCAGCAGACGAAGAATGTTGATGGCGATGATAAGGGAAAACAACCAGCAGAATGAAGGTCAAGAACGGTGTCCTATCTATCAGTCAGAATTTCGTATGCGGAAAAGCGGATTAAAAATGCAATTTTTATTTGTTTCGGCAATTTATTTCAGTCTTTTGGCAAATTTTATTTCATAAATATCCAAATATCACTAAAAGATTTTATTTTATTTTTCACATTTTTTTGCTAAAACGGATAAATGTATATATTGAATGTATTTCATTATTAAAAAGTGTTTAGCTCAAAATATTATATTTTTGATCACTATTTTACTTTTGATCACTTTTTGCGATTTTATATAACTTTTAAACTTTTATATCATTTTTTCAGATTTTATTTAAATTTTTTATTTCATTTTTTAATCTTTTTGAAAATTTTCTGAAACTACAAAAAAATCAAAATTTCGCCTCTTGAAGAATTTATCTGATCTAATTTGATTATACACACTGATAAGACATACTATTAGGGTCAAGGTTAAAGATTCCGCTTACTAAAGTATAAATTATAATTAATTTTATATAAATAATTACAAATTTTTCTAAACAAAATTTTTGAAAATAAATTTGAAATTATTTTTATTTTCATTAAATTTATAAATATCAATTAAAAAATGCCGGTTTTACAGGCCACGAATCTGCCAGTTCTTATCATCATTTTTTTTGATTAAAAGTACTGTAATAGGAAAGAAAATGATGGCGATAAGAGGAAAAATATCATTTATTAAGAACTTTCTTTGAAGGCTATGAAAGGTGGATTCCAATCAGTCAAAACTTTTTTTTTTGCCAAACGGCGGATTTATAACAATTAATTTTTATTTCATTTTTTTTCTACACTTTCATTCATTCTTTTTGGCTAATTTTATTTTGTAAATTTCCAGATTATCACCTATGATTTTATGTAAATTATTTCACATTTTTATGCTCGGATAAATGTATTATATTATTTAAATGTATTTTATTATTAAAAAAAGGGATAACCTCAATTGTATTCCAAAATTGACTTATTTTTGCATTGAATTTTCTTACCCACATTATTTTTAGATTCCGGAGCCGGGCCGGACCCGAGCCGGAAAATTTTGTAAATAAAACCCAGGATCGGGACCGGCAGATTTGGTCGGGTTTTTATGAAATTATTATTGTTTTGTATTCAAATGTTTCAACAAGGCTTTCCCATTGATCAATTTCAAATATTGAATACGAATTAAAATTATTTTTTGAATTAATTTATCATTTTTTATACTAAAAATTTGTATTTTTTTCAATTTTCTTACTTTAAATTGATTTTTAGGCTTTTAAAAATAGATAGCCTAGCCCGGAATCCGGCACTTTTTACCTAATTTTTCTGTTGAAAAAACTAATTTAATAAAGGAATAAAATGACCAAATTTGGCCATCTTTTTGGCTTTTTAATTTATTAAAATCTTTTAAGTGGGGGCTTCTTACCAAAGCTTCCCACATTCCAAAAATTAGTGGAATTTTTGCCGGCCCGTGGACGCGAGCACCAGCGATGGTTTGCATTTTGAAAACAAATTAATATCCATTTGGCTGGGTCAAATGGCAGATGCGTTGGAATGGTTCAAAAAGGCCCCATTTTCGCAGCTCTTTCCGAGTAAAATAAAATAATTGATTCTATTACCCGGAGTCACAATTTTTGGCGCGAATTTTGAAAATCTGTTGAAAATGCACCAAATTTTCAGAGTTATAAACAAAATGAGAATGCATGTATTTTGGGAATATAATTAAAATTGCTTATATTTTGCAAAGATATTTAAAAATTTTTACATTTCCATTTTAAAAATCAAGTGAAAATCTACTGAATATAAAAATTATTCAGAATTTCAAAAATAATTTGAAAATATGAAATATTTTCAAAATTTTTTAGGACATATTTGCAATATCTATTCAAAATACCAAGAAAAATATTTTCAAAATGGCCACCATATTCAGAATATTTTGAAAATGAGGCAAAAAATCTATTTCCCTTCTTCTGGTTTATTGTTCTGACTTTTCCTTTGTTCTGATTTTCTGTTCTGATTTTTCTCGCGCACCCTTCTGACTTTTCCCTTGTTCTGATTTTCTGTTCTGATTTTTTCCTTTGTTCTGATTTTCTGTTCTGATTTTTTCCTTTGTTCTGATTTTCTGTTCTGATTTTTCTCGCGCACACTTCTGACTTTTCCCTTGTTCTGATTTTCCCTTGTTCTGATTTTTCTTGCGCACTGTTCTGACTTTTTTCCCTTCTTCTGATTCTGATTTCACTCATATAATTACCTGCCGCAGCTGGGATTCGAACCCGAGTAGTCAAGTGCCAAAGTCAGCGACATAACATTGAGCTAAGGAGGCTATGTATCCTCCTCCATTAAAACATTTATTTATTCCTTTCATTGCCTTTCTCCAGAATATTCTCAAAATTTAGATATTTTTCGAAAATATTCTGAAAATTTGTTCTATTTTACGTTGTGAAAATGAATCAAAAAATTTGGCAAAAATCATAGAATTCTGAAAATTTTCTGAAAATTGTATCCATTTTTAATCTGCATTTTGGGTCTTATTTTCAAAAGCTTATCATAATGAATGCAAATATAAATTTTCAAAATTATAAAATTCTCAAAATGTTCCCTGAATTTTAGTAATTTTAAGAATATTATAAGAATTAATGTATTTTCACTTAATTTTGTAAATATGTTAAATTTTGAACATATTTTTTTCCTTTTATGTTCAAAATCTTTTGAATTTATTTTGACATGGATTTTCAGAATTTTATTCATTTCTAATATATTTTAGCAATTCATCGATGCTCAATATATGTTGAGGATTTTTTCTTTTTTTAAAAAATTTTCAAAATTACAATGGAATTTTCAAAATATTTTGCGCATATTTTCTTTGTGACTCCGGGTAGTCACTTAACGGCTGGCTGGCCGTTTGCTTTCACCACTAATTTAGTTGTCCCTAATTCATTCCGTATGGGAAGCATTGGGCAATGATCACAAAATTATGAATGAATGTATGTAATATAATAATTTACCTCTTCTTTTCAACCCAAAAATGAATTTATATTGCAGAAGCCGTCACTACTCCAAGATACCAAACCCAACATTGAAGGAAAAAGAAATTTTAGAACACAAAGCATTGGGCACTTTTAATTTTAAATTTAGAGAAAAGGGAAATAATTTGCTTAAACTAGTAGCTTCAAAGATTGAAATTGTGAAAAACGCTGTCAAATTTTATAAATTGAATAATGGCAAAAATCCGGTAAAAAATAAGGGCTACGGGTAGGCGGATACTCAAAGTGCTGATAATGAGTAATTCGAAAAATACGGGACGGGTAGACGGGACGGATAATTAGTACAAAATCGCGCGAATACCCTTCCCGCGTACCCGTCACGTCAACGGATAATTAAACCTAATTCTAATGGAGATCCCTGTGAATTTTAACAAAAATTGTGTGAACTCTGAAGTTGATTAAAATGACATTTTTTAATTCATTTTTTCGGTTCATTTCTATTCCAACTCATATAAATTTAAAATTTTATTCCATAAATATCGATTTTGAAAATTTTTTACTATTTTTGCTATTTTACAAAGTCATATAAAAATTATTCTAAAATGTAACATTATCACTCTCTAATATTGTATTCATAGGGAAGGAGATAAGAATTGCAAGTTATAAAGGTAATTTCAATTTGATTGCATCAGGAAACAACCGAAACCGAAGATTTGTGTCAAGTCGAAAAGAGATGATTAAATAGAATGGAACAGAAACAGAATAGTAAAGGGAAGAAAATTTGGGGAAGGTGAAGTAGGCTAGGGGATATATCGGAAATAGCCGAAACCGAGGATTAGGCTAAGCCGATGAAAAGGCGGATTGAAAGAGAAAAGCAAAAATGATAAGGGGAAGATTTTAGAGTGGAGAATGAGCCAATCGATGAGGCTGTCCTTTTCGGTGGAGCATCCCCAAAATTGGCCAAAGCTTCAATGCCGCGCATGCGAGTCCAACTGGTAATAAAATGGAATTTTCTCTCCATATCCATATTTGCCCTGCTGCATTTTGCAGATCTGCAGTCTGTGGGCATTGTTGGATTTCCTTTGGCCAACAAATAAAATTGCGAGCCGCAATTTGGCCAAAAATTACTTTTAGCAATTTTGCAGAGAAAGGGCATTTTGCCTTTGGCCAATCCCTCTGTCCTCTCCTGCAGTCTTTTCGTTTTTCCCTATATTCCCTATATTTTCCGCCAACATTTTTACGAAATCTTTTATGGCTGGCTAAAGCAAAAAATGCGAGCACAAACAACAAAATTCCCCGAAGGTAGGCCAATAAAATCCCAGTCTATTAGCAGTGGAAAAGCCATTCCCACAAAAAATAAAATCCACCTCCTCCCCAAAGTGCCATTTATCAATTTAGGGCATTAAATAAATCCGACAACCTCATTCAAATTGATAAAAAAAATCATGTCGTCAAAAATGATACCCACATTTTGGTTATCTTTGTTGTTTATCATGCTTATTCCAATTATTCTTTTGCCCGATGGATGCAATGCTGCTGGCGGCTCTTCATCAGGACAACAAGGTAATTTAACAAGTCAATATATTACAGCGAATATTGGAAATTTGCGTATTTCCGGAAATACGCAGGTAGAAGGGTTAGCGAATTTTGGAAATCTCGACTTCTAGGCATTGTACAGACTCGAGAATAGGCTAATTCGACTCGGCATGGTCGATTTAGTATATGAAATTTCAATTTCAAACCCCTAGCCCTTAGCCCCTAAAACCCATGCCGCCCCTATCCTAACCCTAACCCTAGCCCATAAACAAGTCTGAAAGTGAAATTTTATATACTAAATCGACCATGCCGAGTCGAATGAGCCTATTCTCGGTTCTGTAGATGCCTAGAAGCCGAGATTTCCAAAATACACATACCCAATTTCCTAGCGAATTTCGGAAATCGCTAATTTCCAATATTTTCTGTTACAAATATACGACGTGTTCCAATAAAAATTGATACTGCGAAAATTGGGAACCCGATAATTAGCGAAGAAACTGTCTAACCGTCTAGCGTCAATAGTGTTAAACTTTCTCTCTCAATACAGGATTTTATAGAGCATAAAATTGGCTACAAATCGACACTAAAGCCATTGGCTAATATTGTATATTCAACGAGTTATGGTGAAAAAAACTGCCAAAAACACAATACACAATTTTAATTAAATTAAATGTTTTTGGCAATAACTCGGTGAATATTCAAAATTGGCCAATGGCTATGATATAATTTTCTCTCTAATTTTATGCTAATAAAATGCAATAAAAATTGTCACAGCAGCTTTTTCGCCAACGCCACCTGCTGACTGAGACCATTTATTTCGTCGGCAATTTTGCGTCTGCAAAATGTCGGTGCTAGGTCATCTCCATGGTACAAATGTGTTCATATCCACAATGGTACAAATGTGGGCCATTTCGACTCATAATAAATCAGAAACCGGTTTTTAACCCTACAATCCTTATATGATTTTGTAGATATCATCAGGGACGCGTGTTTTGACGTATATTTAGTTTAATTTAAAACTGCGCGAGTTAAACCGTTTGAACCATATTCCTAGTTTTTGGTTTTAAACTCTTCAATTTTAGGCCAAAAACCTATCATTTTATATACCAATCAATGCGTTTCGATGAGATCTAAAAAATGGTATAAGGTTTGTAGGGTCTAAAACCGGCTTCTGATTTATTAGGAGTCGAAATGACCACATTTGTACCATTGTGAACATGACACCACATTTGTACTGCCTTTTGCCAATTGTGGAGATGACCCCGGACGGCAAATGTAATATCATGGAAAATTAATAATTATTAGAAATGTAATTTTATGACCTATTTTAACCTAATATATAGGCACTTTTTAAGGTAAAATTTTATTCTAAAATCAAATTCACTATTTTGGAAACAGAAAAGACCCAAAAGTATTTTATGATCCCTACGATAATTAAGAAAAATATTTGAGATGTTTTTTCAATGTTATTTATATAATATTTTTTTAAAATATTTTTTAGCAGAAATAATTGGCCAAATTGAATCTGATGATGAAAATGAGAATAATAAGATTATTGATAAGAATGCCATTGGGGAAGTGACCCAGATTTTCAATAGAATGTCGAAAGAATTGCAGAAAAATAAACAAAAATAGTGAGTTATTTACAGGGATACACCATAATACTAATAGAGGATAAATATGCCATTTTCCGTATTTTTGATACCCCTGCTGCAATATATTACTGCCATATTTCCACAATTTTAACAAAGTAATGTAAATTAGCTAAATTTAGCAATTTTTAATTAAAAATTTTGACTGCGCGACCATTTTGGCTTAAAATTTTTCACTGCACAATTAAATTTGACTAAATTATTCTAATATTAAGCCATTTTTTGGCGAAAATTTTTTTCCTCTATCGAGCAATTTTTAAAGCTTGTGAAGCAACTACAATTTCTCAAGCAAGTCAAATCATAAGAGAAATATAAAATGTATATGAAAAACTACTTTATTAAATTTTCCCTTTTTCTTTTAATATCTCTCAATCATTTTGTTAAGAAAATGTCCTATATATATATTTAGGGAAAATTGCCATAAATAATTAATGGGAAAATTCGGTGCTATGTCATCTCCACAATGGTGTAAATAAGGGCACCTTCACAATTGTGTAAATCGTTTTCGATTATAATAAATCAGAAACCGGATATAGACTCTAAAATCTTATACCATTTTGTAGATCTCATCGAGACGCATCGATTGGTATATAATTTATTATGGTTTGGCCAAAATAAAATGATATTAAACCTTTTTATAAATTTTCGGTTTTAAACTCTTTTATTTTGGCCAAACCATAATAAATTATATACCAATCGATGCGTCTCGATGAGATCTACAAAATGGTTTAAGGTTTGTATGGTCTATATCCGGTTTCTGATTTATTATAATCGAAAACGCCTATATTTACACCATTGTGGAGGTGCCCATTTTTACACCCCCCTTTATCTTTTGTGGAGATGTCCCCGCACGGGAAAAATCGTCTAATCCACATTTCCCATCCAATGTTTCAGTTTGGCTGACGTAAAATCAGCACAATCTGCTATTGCTCGATTTGTGGCAATGTAAGTTAATAAATCCAATACATCTTTTTTTTACCCAAAATTGAAATATTCCAGATTTAAAAAATTTGTGCCCAAGAAAATTGGCCACAACCAATTCAAGGCACCCATCCTGACAGAGAATGAAAAAGAAATATTAGTCCGTAAAATATTGAATATTTTCAAATCGGAAGAGGCAAAAAATGATGATACGTATAATGATTTGCCGAAATTGGTGGATTTTAAGATTAGAACTGTGGCAAATACCATCAAATTTTATGAGCCTAATAAATTGAGTGCCTTTAAAAAATTGAAAAAAGGAATTACATGTTCCAATATGGAAAAGGATTCTGTTTATGACCCAAAACAGAAGCAGCAGAAGTCACAAAGATTTAATTTGGAAGATGTAATGGCCAAGCAAAAGAAGCAAATGGAAATGTTCAAAAAATGTAATTTATATTTAATAGGAATAAAATAGGCATTACTACATTTGCGGATGCGATAATTGAGGACGAAATGTCTGGTACCGATGGTGGTAAAGTTGAAGTGGAATTGTTTAAAATATTTTATTAGGTATAAAATTAGCTATAAAACTATACCAAAAGCTTTGGCTAATCTTGAAAATTCAACAAGTTATGGCCAAAAAACCGTCAAAATCGCAATTTTAATTAAATCAACGGTTTTTTGGCCATAACTCGATGAATTTTTAAGATTGGCCAATGCTTTTGATCTTATTTTTTAGCTAATTTTATGCCGAATAAAATGCTTTAAACGATGCCACATTAGTTATACAAACATCGGCACCAGACCATTTTATCCGCAATTGTCTTGTCCGCAAATGTCGTAACAGAGTAAAATAAAACTGGTCTGTCCGAATGATATAAATTGCAATCAAATAAGTTAGAATTTTGTTGCCCCGCGACATTTTAGTGAGGATCACAAATTAGAAGCTTTGTCAAAGGAAAAAAAATTTTTTATATCTGTAATAGATAATTCTGGGAAGCTAGTAGTTTTGGCAAGCTAATTTTGGAAATCTCGGCATCTATGCATCGTACAGAATCGAGAATAGGCTCATTCGACTCGGCATGGTCGATTTACTATATGGAATTTCAATTTCAGACCGATTTAGGGGCTAGGGTTAGAGTTAGGGCTATGGTTCAAGGTGGCATGGGTTTTAGGGTCTTCGGGCTAGGGTTTAGGGGGCTAAGATTAGGGTTTAGGGGTCTGTAATTGAAATTTCATAAAGTAAATCGACCATGCCGAATCGAATGAGCCTACTCTCGAGTCTGTACGATGTCTAGAAACCGAGATTCCCGAAATTAACTAGCTAGTAGCTAGCTATCCCGGGACTAACTAATTCCCAGAATTAGCTGTAACATATCAATAAATAACCAGCAGCAGTGAACTTAACAAATCTGTCTAAAATTATTTTATCTCTCACTCGTGTATTATGTATGACGTCATTATGCGGTGATACCTAAAATAGTCCTAATTCTAATCTAAAATCACCAGCAGAAAAATTTCAGTCAAAAATGGCTTAGCCATGAAAATTTTTATACAAAATATATTAAAAAAAATTTTAAGAAAAATGACAAAAAAAATTAGCATGAGAGAAAAAAATGTGAGAAATCTCAAAAGAGGGGAAAAAAAGCCAAATTGTGAGTTGGTATTCAGACTATTTTACCTATATTAATTTTATTTAGTGAATTCCATTTTTGTCTAATCTAAAAAACAAAATAAAATTATATTAATAAATTATTATTAAGTATTAATAATAATAAATAAAAATTGAAATTAAAAAAGGAAAAATTTATATGGAGAAAAAAATTAAATTACGGAGAAAATCATATTTAAAAATAAAATTTTTGATATACGCGGATAATCTTCCCCGCAACTGAATTTTCTTGCTAATTTTTCTACAGTTTTTCCACATTATGACCAGTTTTACTTGTAAAATCCTAAATAATTTATGTATATTTTTTTTATTGAAAATAGGGTTGGAAAAAGTGCAAACTGATGTTGAACCAAACAGCGAAAAATCGGAAAAAGAAATTGCAGAAAAAATTTTGTTTAAATTGTTTGAAAATGGAACCCCATTTGTTGAATTTTATGATGAAAATGAGTCAGCAAATGCGGAAATGAAGGAAATTATGGAAAGAGGGCATAGTAGTAAAGTATCGCAACTTCATCAGCAGCAGCAGCATTTGGGAGATACAGAGGAAGGTGCGAAAAGAATTTTGAAAAAAAAATAAAAATCAAATCAGATCAGAGATCCGAAATTTAAGTAACAATATTTAGAACACCACTAATTTAGTCGTAAAAATATCAAAGATTAGATATTAATTTTACCATTTATTTGGGCAATAATTTATTGCCCAAAAAAACAGTTATTTTCAGACCGAAGCGGGGCATATATTTTTACGACATTTGCGGACGCGACTTTTGCTAACGAATCGCTCTGTTGCCGATGGTGGTAAAGCTGCTGTGGCATTGTTTATGGCATTTTATTAAGCGGAAAATTAGCTATAAAATGATATCAAAAACATTGACCAATGTTGAAAATTCACTGAGTTATGGCCAAAAAATTGTTAATTTAAATAAAATTGTTTTTCTGGTCTTTTTTTGGCCATAATTTGGTGAATTTTCAACATTTAACAATGCTTTTGATGTTATTTTTTAGCTAATTTTATGCCTAATAAAATGCTTTAAACAATGTCACATTGGCTTTACCAACATCGGCATCAGACCGTTTCGTTCCGCAATGGTCACCATCCACAAATGTCGTAACACGATATTATTGTTTGTTATTTAAATAATTTTAATATCATTTAAAATAATTTCTAGAAGTGAAGGAAACCGACAGTTTGTTGGCTCATCAATGGACGTGAGCATTTATTTTAAACAAAGATGTCAATGAGAATCGATGAATTTTGTTTGAATAAGTTTTGTCCAGTGGATTTAATCGTTTTTTTTTATTTTTCGGTTCATTTTTTGGCTTTCAAATACTTTTGATAAACTTTTATCTGTTTCATCTAAAAGATGAGCCATTTTTGTTATTTTTCATAATGGATAAATTATTATTCTAAAATGTAAATTTCACATCTCTAATTATGTTTTTGATAGAAAGAGAATGGGATGGGAATTGTTGATTATCAAAGAGTAGGCGATCTGATTGGATGGATCAGAAGTAAAAGTAACCGAAACCTAGGATTTGGTAAGTTCGAAAATTGACGGATTAAATATGGAAGAGGATGGAATTAGGAAAGGAAAGGAGAATGAAAATTTGTGCCGGTCTCAAATCTCGATCAATCGCATTTTCTAAATTCATACTTCAAAATAGAATGTGCTCACAAACCGATTGCTGATAATGATGAACCAGCAAATGCAGAAAAGAAGGAAATTATGGAAGAAGAACGGAGAAAAGTATAGCCAAATCCATCATTTTGAGAAAACCGCCGCGGATAAGCATAATCAGAAAAGGCGGAATTATTAAAATCAGAACAGGCGGAATTATTAAAATCAGAACAGGCGGAATTATTAAAATCAGAAAAGGGACGGAATTAAAAATCAGAACAGTCGGAATTATTAAAATCAGAACAGGCGGAATTATTAAAATCAGAACAGGCGGAATTATTAAAATCAGAACAGGTGGAATTATTAAAATCAGAACAGGCGGAATTGTTAAAATCAGAAAAGGGACGGAATTAAAAATCAGAACAGTCGGAATTGTTAAAATCAGAACAGGCGGAATTATTAAAATCAGAACAGGCGAAATTATTAAAATCAGAACAGGCGGAATTATTAAAATCAGAACAGGCGGAATTATTAAAATCAGAAAAGGGACGGAATTAAAAATCAGAACAGTCGGAATTGTTAAAATCAGAACAGGCGGAATTATTAAAATCAGAACAGGCGAAATTATTAAAATCAGAACAGGCGGAATTATTAAAATCAGAACAGGCGGAATTATTAAAATCAGAACAGGCGGAATTATTAAAATCAGAACAGGCGGAATTATTAAAATCAGAACAGGCGGAATTATTAAAATCAGAACAGGCGGAATTATTAAAATCAGAACAGGCGGAATTATTAAAATCAGAACAGGCGGAATTATTAAAATCAGAACAGGCGGAATTATTAAAATCAGAACAGGCGGAATTATTAAAATCAGAACAGGCGGAATTATTAAAATCAGAAAAGGCGGAATTATTAAAATCAGAACAGGCGGAATTATTTAAAATCAGAATAGGCGGAATTATTAAAATCAGAACAGGCGGAATTATTAAAATCAGAAAAGGGACGGAATTAAAAATCAGAACAGTCGGAATTGTTAAAATCAGAACAGGCGGAATTATTAAAATCAGAACAGGCGAAATTATTAAAATCAGAACAGGCGGAATTATTAAAATCAGAACAGGCGGAATTATTAAAATCAGAAAAGGGACGGAATTAAAAATCAGAACAGTCGGAATTGTTAAAATCAGAACAGGCGGAATTATTAAAATCAGAACAGGCGAAATTATTAAAATCAGAACAGGCGGAATTATTAAAATCAGAACAGGCGGAATTATTAAAATCAGAAAAGGGACGGAATTAAAAATCAGAACAGTCGGAATTGTTAAAATCAGAACAGGCGGAATTATTAAAATCAGAACAGGCGAAATTATTAAAATCAGAACAGGCGGAATTATTAAAATCAGAACAGGCGGAATTATTAAAATCAGAACAGGCGGAATTATTAAAATCAGAACAGGCGGAATTATTAAAATCAGAACCATATTTAAGAGATTACTTCTGGCTATCAATAGATATTTATTTGGTCTGTTTCAGAATTAGCAGTTTTATCTAAAAAACATTTAAATTACTATTATAAATTTGCGAATTTTTCACGGTTTTTTGAATAAAATTCCGCCAAATCTTAACCAGGTCCAAATAATTTTTATATCCTACGATAGCCAGAAGTGCGCTCTTTAATCTGATACCAAAATCATTAATATCAGTTTAGCACTTAATTAGCTACAAGCGCCGTCGCCAGTTGGGCGTGCCCCGTCCATCGAATTGCATCCTAGAATAAACTCAAAATTGGAACAACTTTGTGTTTCAAATTTAGAATGGATAAAATTTTATTTTAAGAATAATAATTTTTATTTAGATAAAGATTCGCAATAGAATATATAAATATATATTTAAAGAAAAGAATGTATAAAAATGAACCGAATAATTGAATTGTAAAATTTAAAAATTGTCAATTAATTAAACCAATGTTCATCGAGTTCCATAGCAATTCCACCTATAATTTTCTTCTTAACATCTTTCTTCGGAATCGGCAGCGGTTTACTATGAGAGGATGATCCTTCTTCACCTTTCATTAAAAATGAATAGCAAAGGGAAAAATTAGAATTGTGTTTCAAATTAGCATAATATTATGTATTATAATTAGGCTACCTAAAACCCTCTTAAGCACAAAAGGCTTAATTTATGCTTTATAAATTAAAATAAAATATTTTTTATATATTTTTTTTATCGTAAATTTATCGCATTTTTACCTGATTCGTGAAGAGATTTCAAAATTTTCTGTGCCATTTCATGCTCCGTTTTATTGGATTCCGTGCCGGATAGGACAATTTTTTCCACTTTATCCAACCCTATTTTCGGCAAAAATTTAAATTATTATTTTTGTTTCATTTTTATATTCACAATTTTTTAAAATTAAAATAAATAAAAATTCAAAATTAAATCCTAAATTTTTTTCTATTAAAACTTACACGTTTTAAAAGCGACCATCCGTTTCATTTGTTCGCCCATTTTATTTTTCAGCTCCTCATTTTTCATTTCCATTTCTTCAGTCTTTTTAATTTTGAATAAATTGTATGGGTTCTCATCAAATTCAAAAAATTTGATGGCACCATCAACAGCTAAAATTGTCGAATGCACTTTATCGTTCAATAATTTTATAGGTTCGGATTTTATTGCCAGATTGAGAATTTCCAAAATATTTTCCGAATTTTTCAGGACATTTTGATGGTCGGCATTGATATGCTTTTGAGACAATTCATTGAATAGATTGTAAGCAATTTTAGTTACAACTACATCCTCCAATCTTCAAAAATTAAAAAATTTATAGAAAAAAATGCCAATGGAAAAATTTTAAACCTTTTTATAAATAATTTAAGTTAATTATTTTTTTAAAGTTGTTCCGAAAAAAATTCAGAAATATTCTAAATTAAGTTATTTTCAAATATTTTGTCATTTACTCTAATTCACCCAAAATAATAATATCAGAGAATTATTGTGATCATGGAATTTGATATATATATATGGCTTACCAATAAGTGAATTGAATATTAAATCAAAAAATTTTTAAACATATTTCGTTTTGTTTTTTTAATAAAAAATGTTTTCTTTTAAATTTTTCGAATTGATGCAGCATTTTCAAAACCATAAGTTTTTTTTTATTTCTGTAATCGTAAACGTGTTGCGACATTTGCAGACGAAACGGTCTAGTGCCAATAGTGATAAAACTGCTGCAGCATTGTTTATGGCATATTATTAAGTGTAAAATTAGCTATAAAATTATATCAAATACATTGGCAAATGTTGAATATTCGTCGAGATATGGCCAAAAAACAGTCAGTTTAATTAAAATTGTGTTTTTGGGCCGTTTTTTGGCCATATCTCGACGAATATTCAACATTGGCCAATGTATTTGATATGATTTTATAGCTAATTTTACGCCTAATAATATGCCATAAACAATGCCCCAGCAGCTTTACCACCATTGGCACTAGACCGTTTCGTCTGCAAATGTCGGTTAGCCAATCGTAAATCCTCTAGTCACATGCCTCAGGCAATATCATTTAGAAAAAGAATGATTCAAAAAAGACATCAGGGAGTACAGTAGTGCCCATAATCAACTCACAATGATGATGATTCTCGGAGTAGGACTCTATTTAACCGCCATTTGTTATCAGGCATTTGCTCGAAAATTTCCGCTATTTCCTTAATTGCATTTTTAGCCTCCTCCTCATTTTCCGATTCCACAAATTTCATCGCATATTTCACAAATATTTCTTCTGTTGAAAATAAGGCCAGCAAAATAATTGTTTTAAAAAAATGCCCAAAATAAATTTTTGAAAATTTAAATATTTTTATTTTCGACCTTAAAATTTTCGGCCAAATCTAAAAATTAATTAAGACATAAATTTGGCTTGACCTCAATATTTTTCAGCCAAATTTGGGAATTTTTTTTTTATCAATTTTTAAACATTTTTAAAAATTAATTTTCTCACCTTTTTTTATTGCAATATGAAGGCCGACAAATGGGCTTTCATTTTTATTAACCAATGTATCAAAAATTTTGTGTACAATTAATTCAACTAAAATATTGTCATTCTTGCCGGGCACAACAAAATCATTCTGCATTTTCTCCAGCCCTTTATGAAGGAAAAAATTATAAATTATTTTTTAATATTAAATAAAAATTTATGAAATAAAAATTTTATAATTTATAAAAATTATAAAATAAATTAGGGCAAACGTCAAAGACTTGAAAAAATTAATCTCTATTATTTAAAGGTTATTATTTTTTCGTACTAAAAATATTTTTTACAGCCACAAATGCTTTTTTTGTGATAAAATAGCTTTTTGACTGTTAATAAATCAAAATCTGGTTTTAGGCACTACAAATCTTATATATCTCATTGAGACTCATAGAATGGTGTATAAAATGACAGGTTTTGGTCTAAAATTAAAGTATTTAAAACCATAAATTCGAAGAATGATTAAATGGTTCAATTCCATTCGATGCGTCTCAATGAGTTCTACAAATTGGTATAAGGATTGTAGGGTCCAATACTGGCTTTTGATTTAATAGAAATAAAAATAATTTCGGTGTCAAAAAAATTCAAATTAAAAATTCAAGTCATATTATATGCATACTAATTTACCTATAAAAATTAAATAGTTTATCTCGAATTAATGCAAATTAAAGTATTGAAATGATTAATTTCAGCAGCTGTTATTTTTAGAAAAAATGTCCCTTTTTCTATAATAAATAAATAAATCCCAAATTTTGTGAACCTCTCCTTCGCCTAATTTATATAAAATATAATAAATTTACATGTTTTGAAAGTGTTCATATACTCCTTTTGCTTTTCCATCACATCTATCAACCTCTCACGAATGTCATTAATAAAATATGACCGATTTTCGTCTTTCGCCTTCCCAGCTCCATAGGAATGTACAACATTGAAATTCGACGAACTACCGTGATGCGCCAATTTTATTGCATGAGGAAGGCCAATTTCTGGTCTTTGCAACTTCTGTTCCTTTTCAATTGGAAAATATTTTTTTTGAGAAAAAATTTCTTTTTTGCAGACAAAACAGCTTTTTGACTTCTAATAAATCAGAGACCGGCGGTTTTATACCCTGAAAACCTTTTACAATTTTGTAGATCTCTTCGGGATGCGTGTTTGAAGTATATATTTTAGTCTTTAAAACTGCACGAGTTAAACCGTTTGAACCATATATTCCAGTATTTGGTTTCAAAATTCTTTAATTTTAGGTCAAAAATATGTCTTTTTATATACCATTCGAAGCATCTCGATGAGTTCTACAAATTGGTATAAGGTTTGTAGGCTCTAAAACCGGTTTCTGATTTATTAGAAGTAAAAAACTGTTTTGTCTGCCAAAAAATAGTAACCTTTTCTATTTTATAGTAAAATTTGATGGCATTTTTCACAATTTCAATTGTATTTTCCACATCTTTCTGCAAACTTTTTTCCCTAATTTCAGTTAAAATGACAAAGTCATTGGTGGAATCCATAAGTTTTCGATACTCTTTTTCCTCAGCCAAAGCGAAAATGGCCAAAATGTTGTGGACAGAATTGTCTTTGAACGATTTCCTTTTTTGAAAACTGCCAATTTTCACTAAGGATTTTGGGGATTCCATGGATTTTTTATGTGCAATTTTTTGGTCTCTTTCTCCCAAAAAACTGAAAAATTTGTGAAAATTTTATCAGTTAAAGGGAATAATAAATAATCATACATTTGCATAAATCGGTTGAAGGCAATTTTCGAGATTAGTGCGTCCTTAAATCTGTGGAATAAAAAGGAAAATTTGTGAAGAAAAAAAGTTGAAATTTGTATTTTTTGTGATCAATATTAGAAATTATTTAATTCCTAATTTAATCGGTTAATTTTGGAAAAATAAATAAATAAATAAATAAATTATATATTTAATTAAATGGGATTTGCCATGCCAAAGGAAAATTAGGTATATAATTATTTATTTTCCTTTTTATTATTTTTAACAAAAAAAATATTCTTTTCTTAAAATTTTTATTCAATTTTAATTAAATATTTAATTAATTTTATTATTAAAAACAGAATTAGCCAATTTCTAATATTAACCTCAAATTCATTGTCTGGGCAAACTTAATCCCATTGAAACCCGTAAATAATGGCCCTAACGGCATCATTTTTCAATAATAACTTACAATTCTCCATCCATGTTTTCCTTCTTCCAATCCATTGACATTTGATCGAAAATTTTGATTACTTCTTGCATAGAACTTTCATCCATCACATTTTGCTGTTCCATTTGCTTGAAAATTTTGATTGCTTCTTCAGTAGTTTTATCCATATTACCCATCTTCTTTATGGCCTCCACATCTTCGAATTTATTAATTGCCTTGTAAATATCACGAACTTCCTCAATAATTTGTTCTATATTTTTTGACAATGGCTGATTATCGACGAAATTTCCCAATAAATTCCAAATACCTATTAATATTGGAAATAAAGGGAATTAAAATAAACCAGTGTTGGTTATTCATATTAGAACACTCGTAAAGTTTAATCATACTAATACTACGAAATACGAGTAAGAATATTATAAATCAGAACAGGAGGAATTATTAAAATCAGAACAGGCGGAATTAAAATCAGAATAGGCGGAATTATTAAAATCAGAACAGGCGGAATTATTAAAATCAGAACAGGCGGAATTATTTAAAATTAGAACAGTCGGAATTATTAAAATCAGAACAGGCGGAATTATTAAAATCAGAACAGGCGGAATTATTAAAATCAGAACAGGTGAAATTATTAAAATCAGAACAGGCGGAATTATTTAAAATCAGAACAGGCGGAATTATTAAAATCAGAACAGGCGGAATTATTAAAATCAGAACAGGCGGAATTATTAAAATCAGAACAGGCGGAATTATTAAAATCAGAACAGGCGGAATTATTAAAATCAGAACAGGCGGAATTATTAAAATCAGAACAGGCGGAATTATTAAAATCAGAACAGGCGGAATTATTAAAAATTAGAACAAGCGAAATTATTAAATCAGAACAGGCGGAATTATTAAAATCAGAACAGGCGGAATTATTAAAATCAGAACAGGCGGAATTATTAAAATCAGAACAGGCGGAATTATTAAAATCAGAACAGGCGGAATTATTAAATCAGAACAAGCGGAATTATTAAAATCAGAACAGGCGGAATTATTAAAATCAGAACAGGCGGAATTATTTAAAATCAGAACAGGCGGAATTATTAAAATCAGAACAGGCGGAATTATTAAAATCAGAACAGGCGGAATTATTAAAATCAGAACAGGCAGAATTATTAAAATCAGAACAGGCGGAATTAAAATCAGAATAGGCGGAATTATTAAAATCAGAACAGGCGGAATTATTAAAATCAGAACAGGCGGAATTATTAAAATCAGAACAGGCGGAATTATTAAAATCAGAACAGGCGGAATTATTAAAAATTAGAACAAGCGAAATTATTAAATCAGAACAGGCGGAATTATTAAAATCAGAACAGGCGGAATTATTAAAATCAGAACAGGCGGAATTATTTAAAATCAGAACAGGCGGAATTATTAAAATCAGAACAGGCGGAATTATTAAATCAGAACAGGCGGAATTATTAAAATCAGAACAGGCGGAATTATTAAAATCAGAACAGGCGGAATTATTTAAAATCAGAACAGGCGGAATTATTAAAATCAGAACAGGCGGAATTATTAAAATCAGAACAGGCGGAATTATTAAAATCAGAACAGGCAGAATTATTAAAATCAGAACAGGCGGGATTATTAAAATCAGAACAGGCGGAATTATTAAAATCAGAACAGGCGGAATTATTAAAATCAGAACAGGCGGAATTATTTAAAATCAGAACAGGCGGAATTATTAAAATCAGAACAGGCGGAATAATTAAATCAGAACAGGCGGAATTATTAAAATCAGAACAGGCGGAATTAAAATCAGAATAGGCGGAATTATTAAAATCAGAACAGGCGGAATTATTAAAATCAGAACAGGCGGAATTATTAAAATCAGAATAGGCGGAATTATTAAAATCAGAACAGGCGGAATTATTTAAAAATCAGAACAGGCGGAATTATTAAAATCAGAACAGGCGGAATTATTAAAATCAGAACAGGCGGAATTATTAAAATCAGAACAGGCGGAATTATTAAAAATCAGAACAAGCGGAATTATTAAAATCAGAACAGGCGGAATTATTAAAATCAGAACAGGCGGAATTAATAACAATCAAAATAGAAGTGTGGCTAAAATTATTTAAAATAAAATCGATTTATTCTGATATAAATTCTCTTAAATACCAAATTTTTCAACTCCCAAAATATTTCTATAATTAGATTTTATGCAAATAGTTCAATAGAGGAAAATTTTAGTAAGAAATGTTCCCAGCTTTTAAGGAAATATAACTTTTAAAGAAAATATGATAATTAAAAATTCGATAATTCAATGAAAATCAATAGAAATCAGAAAAATTAGTGATGAGAGCCATATAACCCTTGAGGTATTCAAATTAGGAGGATTCTAGATAAATTCAGCACGCGTTATTTCGAATTATTAGAATATGCCTTTTTATATATTTTATCAAATCTAACTCACTTTGTTTTTCGAAAAAACCGCCAGCAGCATTGTATCCACCGGGCAAAAGTGTAATTTGTATAAGCAAAGGAAGCAACAGAGGTGACCAAAGAAGGAGCATCACAATAATTAACGATGTTTACTTTTTTCAGCAATTTAAATCTCTATTGTTTTTTTTTTTTGTAAAATTTGGCGAATTTTTATGAATTTGGAAATGAAAAATGACACTTTTTGATGGGAATTAAATTCCTTTTGAATAATGGCCTTTCCCTTGGCAATCCATTAACCTCATTTTCATTTTGGCCATAGTAGATATGATGAGGCAAAAAATAGGATTGGCAAAGAGGGAATTGGGCAAAAATATGGAGGGTAAATTTCCCATATTTTGTGAAGTGGCCAAATTGATGTCAGGCAAATTGGCGTTTTTGTGTTGGCCAGAGAAGATCTAGAAGGCAATAATACTTTTTTAATTAATAACGGTAGGAATTTTAACGGCACTGTTCTACTAATCCTCAATCAGCCTTTAATCAAATTCAATAAAACCGCGGATTCAGCCAAACCGAAAAGAGGCAGATTGAATGGAATGAACCAATAAAAAAGGGAAGGAAGAATAGGGACTACTGGGCATGGGCAGTGGGCAGGGAATGCGCCGTTGGTGCTGGATAAATTCACTCCCCCAATAGATGCGCATTTGGCCAATTGGCCTTGCGTCGATCGATGGACAATTTGGCCACATTCACTCCCTCCCTTCTCCCCTTCCAATACAAATACAGAATACACCCAATATGACATCCATGGTTCAGTGAAGGTTTTGGAATTTGGATGGAAATCTGGGTTGGAGAAATCCACGCCATTTTCAGCAGCAGCAAAGGGAGAAGGGGAGTTGAGGAGTTATAGGAAAAAATTCAAGGAATTCGGCCTTGGTCAATGGCTGGGCAAATGCCAGAGATTTGGCCAGAAGGACGGGAAGGAATTTGAGGAAAAAAACTGGGAGAAATTCTCGTGAATTTTGGGCTAATGGAAGGGTTGGTCACATGAATTGATTAATGGAAAATTGTGAAGTATACACAAAATCAATACCAAAGGTAAAGTTTAAATCATCCGGCTCAGCAAAAATCCGTCTAATCACTCAAAATCCGCAAATCCTCAAAAGGTGCTGCAAGTGCTGTTGAGTTGACCATGGATAGGCTCTTGCTTTTGTCCCATTTGTTGCTTTACATTGCTTTATTGCCCGATCCCCGATGGATGCGATGCTACAAAATAAATGAGGCATGTAGTAAGAGAAAAAAGGCAAACAGTAGTATTCAAAATTAACCGGTTTAAGTAAGAACTCAAAATTTCTGTTGGACATAAATTTGGTTCAAATGGGCTAGTAAGTTAATTTGCAATTGAAATCATATAAACCTCTTTAAGTAAATGTCATTTTTCTAGTGGTTTGTTGGATCAACAACCAATCGATCGAGCCACTTTACTCCAATAATTGCTCGGTTTAAATTTGGCGCTTGAATTTTAAAATTTTGAAAAACACAAAAAATTTTTGAGGATAATAATTTTTAATTTATCCATTTGAAAAAATAGCAGAGCAAATATAGGAATAAGGCCAATGAGGAAATAATATACAGAAGGCATTGACGGAAAGATGAGAAAATTGGCAAATTGAGGAGAAGGGAACAGGGTGAAAAATGGAATGGAGTAATAAAAATGGACGGATAAATGATGGAAAATGATATATGAATTTAAACATAAAAATCATCCATTTTATCCAAGTTCATCCATCCAATCCAATCAAGCCCTTTTCCAGCATTTCCAATGCTGCTGCCAAATCTTCTCCCCTTCGACGAGGCCTCGGTGCCAAAATAGGTGGTGGATGTTGTTGTTCAAAATGTTGAGAGCCACTCGAACTCGATCCTGCGCCTTCTGTTTCTTCTGAAAAAAATTTTAAAAAATGCCAAGGAAAAATATTTTTAAAATTTAGCTTCAAAAATTAGCATAAAATTATTCATTTTTCGGTACTTGTTTTCATTAAGTCCGCTTTTTTCACGAGAAAGGCAAAAGTGAGGGTCCCCTTTTTGGGTGTACTGTTATAGTTGGGTTAGGTGCTATGTGAGATGATTTTTTAAGTCCTTGGTCATGTCCACAATAGTGCAAATGTGGGCGTTTTCGACTCTTAATAAATCAGAAACCAGTTATATACCCTACAAACCTTATACCATTTGTAGATCACATCGAGACGCATCAAATGGTATATAATTTGTCACAGTTTGGCCCAAAATTAAAGAGTTAAATCAGTTAAAACGTCTATTCCAGTTTATGGTTTTAAACTCTTTAATTTGGGCCAAACCATGACAAATTATAAATATAATTCGATGCGTCTCGATGAAATCTATAAAATGGTATAGGCTTTGTAGGGTTTAAACCAGTTTCTGATTTAGTATAAGTCGAAACCATTCACATTTGCATATTGTGGACAAGACCTAGCACCGATTTTTTACCACATCATATCCGTAACCTATCCCCCTAATGACCATAGCCCTAATCCTGATGAACCAAACGGGAAACCCTTCACTTTACAAAAATGTGGACTTAAACTACACAAGTACCCAATTTTTGGCCATAACGCTTTTAGCCAATTTTAGGCCACAATCAATTTTGCCTTATAATTATAATACTCTGAAACCCAGGGGCCTAATATGCTAGTCAATTATCAAATTTAATTGGGCCTCAATATTGTTAGCTAAATTTGTGATATTTTTTAAAAATAAATTCTTTTCCATTTTTTAGAGTTATCCAAAGTCGGTTTTTCGAAGGTAAAACCCGGTTTCGGGTTTAAAATTGTCTGTTTTCGGTTCCAACTATTTTCGGTTATTATGATCAAAATTTCCAAATTTTAGTTTAAAATTTCACCGATTTTCTTAAACCAATACCAAATTTGTACAACCCTAATTTTTTTTAAAAATAATTTCACACCTTTCTTTTGTGCTTCATAAAAGGCGATAAATGGGCTATCCTTGGCAAACAGTGCTGAAAAAATATCATCTCCAATCAAATAATCCTGCTCTTGTTTATTTATTTCCTTTTTCATCCGGGGTTCGACAAATCGTTGCCACACCATTTTTAGCCCTAAATATTCGGCAAAAAAATTAAAATATAATTTTTATTTAATATTTAATATTCACAATTTGCAATATTTTATTTTTTAGTTAAAAATTTTGCGGAAAATCAATCAGTCATAATTATTTCTTATCGGCTAGAAATCGGGTGGAATTAATTATTTTCGGAGAAAAGATGGTATTAAGTTTTTTCCGGAAAAGTCGGTTACCCAGGAGCTAGAATATGATAAAAATAGATGAGAAATTCTCGTTCTCAACATCCTTGAAATCCCAGAAAGCCCTTTTTTGAAAAATTTTTGGGACCTCGATTCGTAAAAAGGATTCCCCGAAAATTTATGAAATAGAAAATAATTGTAAAATTAAAATAATTTAATACAAATTTGGCCCTTCGGATGAATTAATAATTATTTATTTATATTAAATAAAACCAGTGGGGCAGAGCCCCACTGGTTTAAAGCATGCTTCCGTATCGGAAAAAGCGCGGGGCGCTTTAAGGTACCCCAGTAGGTTTTTTTTATTTAAGTTCTGGACAGCTCGCTTCGCTCACCCCATTGTTTTTCACTTTTTTAAACCGGTTTAAGCTTAAATCTCCAAACCGGTTTGGTTTGGCGACTCGCGAAATATACCATTGGATCCGCCTCGTCGAGCTCTATAACTTTACTCTTTACGGCGCACTTCTATCTTAACTTGCAAAAAAGTTATTGAAGAATTTCTGACTCGCGCACCCCGGCTGGCAATTTTTGAAGATTTTTTTCGGCACTTAGACTTCGTGACAAACCCCCCAACCTATATATCATTTTGTAGCTAACATTCTAACTTAGGTATTGAACCGTGCCGATTTTTGATTTAGGCCTTTATAAAAAAATTTTACCTGGGCAAACCGGTTTTTAAACCGGTTTCGGCCCAAACCCAAACCCGTATCAAAAAACCTATAGTTTTTTGAGATGCGCACTGAAAAGTTGCCCTTAGGATGTGCAATTCCCAAATCGAAAAAATCCCTAGAAAAACCGCTAGAGTTTTTGAAGTGCAAATGTCGAAAGCAATTATATATTATATAACTAGCCCGCAAGCGGGCTCTTAAACCGCGTACAACTACAGGATTGGAAATTATACTGGGTTTAAAATTGGTGACGGATTGGAAAGCTGTCTCTAGTCCTTTTGAAAATTTACTATGTAATTATGAGGGTATTGCGTCGTCAATTCGCTTGGGACTCGGCTTCGCTCGCTCCGGCCGCTTCGCGGCCTCCGCTCGCTCCGCCTCGTCCCAAGCAAACCGCCGTCGAGTTTATTTTGGGGACCGGGGGATTATTTGGGGAACCGGGGGATAATAGAAGAAGGCGCAAAGAAACCTGTTGTGTATTGCGTCGTCAATTCGCTTGGGACTCGGCTTCGCTCGCTCCGGCCGCTTCGCGGCCTCCGCGAGCTCAGCCTCGTCCCAAGCAAACCGCCGTCGAGGGGGTTTTATGGGAAACCGGGGGATTTTATTGAAAATCGAGGAGATATATTGAAAAACGGGGATTATTTGGGGAACCGGGGGTTTATTTTGAGGACCGGGGGTTTATTTTGAGGACCGGAGGTTTATTTTGGGGACCGGGGATTTATTTTGAGGACCGGGGGTTTATTTTGAAGACCGGGGGTTTATTTTGAGAACCGGGGATTTATTTTTGGGACCGGGGGTTTATTTTGAGGACCGGTGGTTAATTTTGGGTACCGGGGGATTATTTTGGGAACCGGGCGATTATTTTAGAGAACCGGAGTATTTTTGGGAAATCGGAATGCCATTTTTGAACTCCCCATAATCGATTACCCCCTAAATATAACTGGTTTTCAAAAAAATATTTCAAAAAAAATTTCGAGGCCTAGGTTGCCCCCTTGGTACCCCCCATACCTCATATATTGACCACATTTTTGAACTCTCCGTACTCAATTACCCCTAAATATACCTGGTTTTCAAAAAAAAATTTTCAAAAATTTTCGAGGCCTAGGTACCCGCTTGGTACCCCCCATATATCATATACTAACCACTTTTTTGAACTCCCCGCACTCGATTACCCCTAAATACACCTGATTTTCAAAAAAATATTTCAAAAAATTTTCGAAGCCTTGGTACCCCCCATACCTCATATACTAACCACTTTTTTGAAATCCCCACCTTCGATAACCCCCGAATACACCTGGTTTTCAAAAAAATATTTCAAAAAAATTTTCGAACCCCCCTAACCCCCTTGGTACACCCCATACCTCATATACTAACCACTTTTTTGAACTCCCCACCATCGATTACCCCTAAATACACCTGATTTTCAAAATAAAATTTTCAAAAAAATTTCGAACCCCCTTAACTACCTAGGTACCCCCCTAACCACTAATACTAATGTCAAATTCGGACTCCCCGTATTCGATTACCCCTAAATACGCCTGGATTTCAAGAAAATATCTCACACCCAAGCTCAAACAACCTAGGCCCCAGTATCTTAGGCCTAGGGGGGTATTTCGAAAATTCCTGAAATAGGTGTCTCATCAAATTCGATGCCTTCCCTGAGAATCATGTGCCAAACTTCGCCACTCTTATACCATTCAAGCCTCGCAACCATTGTTTAGTCAAAAATTTCAAAATTCAGGCCCCTGTATCTCAAGCCTAGGGGAGTTACGGAATTTCTCGATAATTTTCCAGTAACCTACAGGTCAGGGGCTTTCGAATGAGGTATCATTCACCGAATTTGGCCGGCCAGAAGTTCAGATCTTTGAAAAATTTTTCGGTTTTCTCCTTGAAAAACAGGTTTTTAAGGGGTTTCACTAAACCTGGAGGTTGAAATTTTTTCTCGATATTTTTCCTACCTCGGCCATGTCCTATGCTTTCGAATGAGCCATCACTTGTGGGCTAATTCCGCCTAGAAAATGCTCTACACTTTTTTTTATTAGGTCCCCCCGCGTTTTTTTATAGATAGATAACTAGCCCGCAAGCGGGCTCTTAAACCGCTGTTATACTGTTGCGGAATGTTACACTAAGTTCATTAGGGGAACGGATTGGAAGGCTGTCTCTAGTCCTTTTGAAAAATTTACTATGTAATCATGCGGGTATTGCGTCGTCAATTCGCTTGGGACTCGGCTACGCTCGCTCCGGCCGCTTCGCGGCCTCCGCTCGCTACGCCTCGTCCCAAGCAAACCGCCGTCGAGGGCTGAAAACCGGGGGATTATTCGAAAAACAGGGGGATTATTTTGGGAACCGGGGGTTTATTTGGAGAACCGGGGGATTATTTCGGGAACCGGAGGATTATTTGGGGAACCGGGAGATTATTTTGGACATGCGAAGGTTAATCTTTCTATTGTTGCGTCGTCAATTCGCTTGGGACTCGGCTTCGCTCGCTCCGGCCGCTTCGCGGCCTCCGCGAGCTCAGCCTCGTCCCAAGCGAACCGCCGTCGTGGGGGGATTAAATGGTGAATCGGAAGATTATTTTGAACATCTGGAGAATTAGTATATTGAAAATCGGGCGATTATATTTAAGAGCCGGGGGATTATTTGAGGAACCGGGGGTTTATTTTGGGAACCGGGGGATAATTTTGGAAACCGGGGGATTATTTTGGAAACCGGGAGATTATTTTGGAGACCGGGAGATTATTTTGGGGATCGGTTGTTTATTTTAGGAACCGGGGGTTTATTTTAGGGACCGGGGGTTAATTTTGGGGACCGGGGATTAATTTTTTGGACCGGAGGTTTATTTTGGGGACCGGTGTTTATTTTGTGGACCGTGGGTTTATTTTGGGGACCAGGGTTTATTTTGGGAACCGGGGGATTATTTGGGGACCGGAGGATTATATGGAGACATGAATGCCATTTTT
Organism: Pratylenchus scribneri; assembly: GCA_030063045.1. NCBI lineage: Eukaryota > Metazoa > Nematoda > Chromadorea > Rhabditida > Pratylenchidae > Pratylenchus > Pratylenchus scribneri. Next base: position 303,551 of record JAQSEB010000107.1, on the reverse strand, counting down.
GAACTTCCCGCACTCAATTACCCCCGAATATACCTGGTTTTCAAAAAAAATACGATAAAAAATTTTCGATGCCTAGGTACCCCTCTAGGTACCCCCCTTACCTCATATACTAACCACTTTTTTGAACTCTCCGTACTCGATTACCCCTAAATATACCTGGTTTTCAAAAAAAAATTTTCAAAAAATTTTCGAGACCTATGTACCCCCCTTGGTACCCCCAATACAGATAATAGTAACACGAAATTCGGACCCCCCCCCACTCGATTACCCTCGAATATACCTGATTTTCAAAAAAATACGATAAAAAATTTTTCTAGGCCCCCTAACCCCCTTGGTACCCACCATACCTAATATACTAATATCAAATTTGAATTCCCCACCCTCGATTACCCCTAAATATACCTGGTTTTCAAAAAAATACGATAAAAAAATTTTCTAGGCCCCCTAACTACCTAGGTACCCCCCTAACAACTAATACTAATGTCAAATTCGGACTCCCCGTAGTCGATTACCCCTAAATACGCCTGGATTTCAAGAAAATATCTCACACCCAAGCTCAAACAACCTAGGCCCCAGTATCTTAGGCCTAGGGGGGTATTTCGAAAATTCCTGAAATAGGTGTCTCATCAAATTCGATGCCTTCCCTGAGAATCATGTGCCAAACTTCGCCACTCTTATACCATTCAAGCCTCGCAACCATTGTTTAGTCAAAAATTTCAAAATTCAGGCCCCTGTATCTCAAGCCTAGGGGAGTTACGGAATTTCTCGATAGTTTTCCTGCTATATACAGGCCTAGAGCTTTCGAATGAGGTATCATTCACCGAATTTGGCCGGCCAGAAGTTCAGATCTTTTAAAATTTTTTCGGTTTTCTCCTTGAAAAACCGGTTTTTAAACCGGTTTGCAAAAATTGGAGGTTAAAATTTTTTCTCGATATTTTTCCTACCTCGGCCATGTCCTAAGCTTTCGAATGAGCCATCACTTGTGGGCTAATTCCGCCTAGAAAATGCTCTACACTTTTTTTTATTAGGTCCCCCCGCGTTTTTTTATAGATAGATAATTTTGGCCGATTAAATATAAATTTGCCTATAAAAACTAATTGATTATCTCTAATTAATCTAAAATAATTTATTAAATAAAATGATTAATTTCAGCCACCATTATTTTAAGAAAAATGTTTCTTTTTCACAATATTAAATTACCCAAAAAAAAAATTTATTTTACTCAAATTTTTTCGTTTCGAACAATATTATTTTTGAAGCCATATAACTTGACCAAAACTAGGTATTAGGGCTCAGGGTTAAGTGGTTCAGAACAGGGATGGGATTAGGGGCTAATAAGGGCTAGGAGTTTGGGAATCCTAAAGAAGTCTGATTTGGCAAAGTTATATGGTCTCAAAAAAATTATTATTTTTCAATTCGTAAAATTTGTATAATTTAATTCTTTTTTGGGCAAATTTATAGACTCCCAATGAAAAACTAATATTTTTGAAATTTACATTTCTGGAATTTGTCCATTTGCTCCTTTGGTTTGTTCGTCACATCCTTCATTTCTGATCCCTGCTCTACCATTTCATAAAATTTGACGGCATTTCCCACAATTCCAATTGTCAAATGCACTTTATTCAACAAATTTCTTTCCATATAACCAGCCAAAGTGAAAATGCCCAAAATTTTGTGGGCACAATTTTTTTCGAACTCTGACTTTTTGTTAAAACTGTCCAGAGTCACCAAGGCCTGTGGCGACAATCCGGTCCTTTCGCTCAAACTGTCAATGTCGATGTGCGCAGATAGACCGGTTTTCATTTCGTTCATACTGATGAACCTTTTTAAGACAGGTCGTGGTGATTTATTAGTCCTTTCTTTTGCACTATCACTGTTGAATCTCTTTAAGACCGGTCGAGATAACTCTGTCTTTTCGCTCAAATTTTCAAGTCTCTCCATGTGGTCGCGTGGAGATTCCATGGATTTCTGGTGGGCAATTTCCTGATCTTGTGCTTCCGCAAAACTAAAATTTGGGAAAATTTTATCAGATCTATAATTTAGAAAATGGGCGGTAAGCGACGTTTTGTGGCCAACCAGTTTTTGCTTTATAAGTTATAACTCATCCTAAACTGAACCGTTTTTAAATGTTTTATATGAGTTTGATAGAGCAATGCATTGTCTATCGTATGATATAAAAATCATTTTATATTATTCTAAATAGAGAAAGTTATGAGCTATTGAATAAAAGTGGGCAAAATTGTGTCAATTTTGAAGGTTTTTGATTTTAAAAAAAATGTAAAAATATGTTTTATATTTTTATATGAACTGATAGAGAATTTTTTGCTCTATTCACTGATATAAAAAACATTCTAAAGTATTCATTAGGCGCCTTGCTATTAGCTTTCGCCACAAAACGGCTGCGCCACAGAACGTCCCGCTCCGAGAAATGAGTATTTCATACATTGCCATGAATCGATTGAAGGCAATTTTCGCAATTAGTGAGCATTTAAATCTGTGGAATAAGGGGAATTTTATTGAGAAAAAAAAAGTAAATGGGTATGGACATTTCAATGCGTATTGTCGAAATGGTTGTTTAGAAAAAAAAAATAATTTGTTGAGATTAATATTGGAATTTATTATTAAATTTAATAATATAATATAAGTAAATTAATTATATATTCGGAATTAATTGGTTAATTTTGGGAATATATTATAAGTAAATTAATTATATATTCGGATAAATTAGTTAATTTTGGGAATATAATTTAAGTAAATTAATTATATCTTTAATTGAAAATGAATATAAAATGGTAAATTTGAATTTGAGATTTCCATTTAAAAAAATGCCATTGTTTTTAATAAAATATTTATATTAATTTAATTAAAAACATTTCTTTAAAATTTTATATTTTTATTCAGCTTTAATTAAGTATTTAATACTAAACTGCTACTAGATTCTCCTCGAATAATAATTGCCCTAAAATCATCATTGCTTAATAACTTACAATTTAAAAAATTCATCATTTTTTATCTTTTGTCCTATTTTGATCAAATTATTCATCTTTTCCTTCCATTCCTTTGACATTTGTTTTAAAATTTTGGCCACTTCTTCCATAGAACTTTCATCCTTCTCATTCTGTGGAGCCGGATTTTCCTCAAACATATAATTATTTGACTTATACTTATGACGAATTTCCTCTTTGATTTGTTCTACGATTTTTGTAAATGACGGATAGTCGCCTTTCGCAGCCCCAATTTCAGTTGAATGTGCAACTGTCTTAATAATATCGCTGGTATTCGACGGCTCCACCTGCTGTCGATGTGCCAATTTTATTGCTTGCCCAAGGCCATGATGTTCTGTGTAAATAAAAAATGGTGGAGGGGCGATGTGGTGTATTGGATGAAGAATTGAATTGACAATACGACCTTTTATCCCCCTGCTGGCATTTTATATATTTCCTCCCTTTATAAGCTTTGGATTTTACCCACTTTTAGGTCAGTCTGGAGTCATTCCCAGAAATTGTTTAGTGCAAATATTCCCTCTTTTGTCTGTTCCAAAAACCCAATTATTATTCATTCATTTATTTATTGACATTGAATAAATCTATTTTAATTAAATTCGCATCGGACATAACAATTGGCGCAGTCAGCGAAATTCAAAAGAATAGTCAGCGAAATAAAAGAACAATTTTCAACGTCAAAGCAATTCCAAACGTCAAATCGATTGTGAACTTAAACTTCAAATCGATAAATCAAATCGTCAACACACAAGTTAAGCTTGTGCACCTGCATTATTGATTGTGTATCGACAAATTTATTTCGTCAATTCATTCAGACTATTTTAATCTGTGTGATTAAAATCGAACTTATTGTGTATAAGTCGGGCTTGAAAATCAATCAAAAATGGCAGCACCGGCAAATGCTAATGCAATTCAAGGCAGCAAAGTTGGAAAAGGACCAGGTCCATTCACCGCCGAAATGTCATGGAGCATTTGGTCGGAAAGATTTGATTTTTTCATCGAATTGCGAGGAATTACGGATGAAGCGACCAAACGACTTTTATTCTTCACCGAAATTGGTTCAATTTATGAAGAACTTCGACAAATGGCCATGCCGGATGATGTTCGCACAATGGCATTGAAAGACATCAAACAATTAATGGAAGACCGCTATGGCGAAACAAAATCTTTGGCCGCAAGGAGGCATGAATTGTTCTCGGCCAAGCAAAAAGCGGGACAATCAATTCGAGATTTTGCAGTCAACCTACGCACACTGATCACAAAGGCGGAATGGCATAAAGATTCAGTGGAAATGTGCCTAAATGCTTTATTCATCAATGGATTGACAAGTGATGCCATTCGCGCGGAATTGATCAAGGAGGAGAAAATCACATTCAAAGAGGCCATTGAAAGAGCGGTTTTGTTGGAACAATCCAAGATTGATGCATGTGCCATTGGGATGAATAATGAAAAAGCCGAGATCAACAAGGTTCAGTACAAAAATGAAGGGAAAGACAAGAAGAATGAGGCGAAAAGCACGATGTGGAAAAACCAATCATTAGGCCCACCATTGTCCTCATAAAAAGGATAAATGTCGACAATGCGGGAAGATTGGCCACTGGGCGACCATGTGCCATGAGGAGGAAGAAAATAGCAGCTCGGATGAAGGCGCGAGCTCGAAAGGAGCCAGAGCCAGGAAAAATGTTTGCAAGGTGAGCCAAAGGGCCAAACCAGAGGCGAAGCATATCATCGCGAGTGTGGCTAATTCAAAATCCTGCCGAAAATGCACAGTGGTGCTCGAAATCAACAAAGAAGAAATTCAAATGGAATTGGACCCAGGCGCTGAAGTGACAGTCTTATCGAAAGAAGATTGGTCAAAACTTGGAAAGTCGAAATTGGAAAAGAAAATCCCAGGCCTGGAAGCATATGGCGGAATTCCCATGGCTGTCCTCGGTTCAGTCAGCCTGGAAGCGGCATACCAAGGAAGAATTTGCTCAGCCCAAATTTTCGTGGTTGATGGCCAATCAAACAGCCTGTGTGGAATGGATTTGATCATTGGAATGCAAATCGATTTGAACAGGGCTTTTGGCATCGATCCGACGAAAAGGTCAATTCATCAAATAAAGAAAATAAAGGACGAGCTGGAAGAGCCAAAATTTCCGTCCATGAAGGTCAATAAAATTGTGAAGAAGAATTCTCCTAACCAGTCATTCAATAAACAGAGAGTGGCCACGGGCATTTCCTCGTCTGTGCTGATGGTCGGAAGAGAAAATTCATTGAAGGAATGCAAAAATCAAAGAATGGAACATCCATATCTGTTGAGCAGATATGCGCAAAAGAATCAGATGGTCTAAAGAAGACATCCAGCAACTTCCGTGGGAAGGAAGGAACACGAAGAAAAGACCAAATGGATTCTTGGCCCATGAAAAGATTTTGGCCATGAATTTCCAAGATGGATCGCAATGGCTTAAAGGCAAAATCATTCGAGAAATTGGTAATGCAATTTTCTTGGTGCGAACCAATCGAAGAATATGGCGCCGACAAGCGGATCAATTGAGGGCAATTCGGAAGCCGGGAGAGGCCAAAGAAGAGGACAAATTCGATGAAAGAAGCCCAAACCAGAACAAGAAGCCGATCCAGTCCAAAGAAGGATGAGACCAAAATTGGCGGGGAGGAGTTGTGGTGTATTGGATGAAGAATTGAATTGACAATACGACCTTTTATCCCCCTGGCATTTTATATATTTCCTCCCTTTATAAGCTTTGGATTTTCCCCACTTTTAGGTCAGTCTGGAGTCATTCCCAGAAATTATTTAGTGCAAATATTCCTCCCTCTTTTGTCTGTTCCAAAAACCCAATTATTATCATTCATTTATTTATTGACATTGAATAAATCTATTTTAATTAAATTCGCATCGGACATAACAGGCGATTTTCCGAAATGGGACGATTGTCCGAAATCAGAGTAGGGGCAAGGGACTATGGGCTTATGGGTTTCGGAGCATAGGAGTCTAGCGGAAATAGAGTACATGCTAAAGATTTCGGACAATCGTCCCATTTCTGACAATCGTCCACCAATCATAAAAAATATTTTTGAACCAAATTCAAAAATGAAATTCACATGAAAAATTGGTTCTTTCATATTATCTATCTGCTGATTTTTTGCACCCCAAAATTACCTTAAATTCCCTCAAAATTACTAAACCCTAAAATTAATTAAAATCATGTTTTTTCATCGTTTTATAATCAAATATGAGGAACATAGTAGAATAAAAATTTCAAAAAAATTTCTAATCTGCAGATAGATAATACATAAAATCGAAAAATTTACACACTTTTGAAGACATGCCTAAACCTTTCGCGGCTGCAATTTATCAGAATTTTTTTTCTTTTTGGATATCGTTATTAATTGCCAAAACCAATTGATTTATTCGTTAGATGTAAATTAGAATTTTAAATTTTTGTTCCCATGTATAATAAGTATAATTTATCATAAAATACAAAATTCAGGTTTTTTGGTTAAGATTTAGGCAATTAAAAAATAGCCAAACTTAATTCAGATTGATTTATTCATCAAAAATAAATTTGAGGAAAATTTTTAAAAAATAATTCAATATTTAAATTATATTTTGGATTATCAAATTCATTTTAACCTTTATTGCCTCGACCATGAGTTGCAATGCATCCATCGGGCAAAAATGTAATTAGAATAAGCAAAGAAATAAACAGAGATGTCCAAAGAAGGGGCATCACAATAATTATAACGATGTTTACTTTTTTCAGCAATTTGAATGAGGAATTGAGGCTATGCAGTTTTTTTGGGAAATTTGGCGAATTTAATTGGAAATTAGAAATGGAACTTTCGGTGGATTTGGATTTCCTTTAAGAATAATGACTCCCTCCCTATTCATTTCCATTTTGGCCATAAAACATCTGATATAAAGACACGGAATAGTAATGGGATAAGTATTGGCCAAGATGGAATTGAGCCAAATTATGGGCCTTAAGGCAATCGATTAGAATTCCGAATGATGTCTGTGGCAAATTGACTGGCCCTCTAGGCGCATTCGTCCATGGTCCAATACATTAAAAAAGCCGCGCGCGTCAACCGCCGGTGAAATGGAAATGGAAATTGAAGAGAAAAGGAAGGAGATGAATTTTTATTATTTTTATTAGAATGGAAAAGGAAGGAATTCTGAGGTTCGAATTGGGCGGCGCAGGTATCGATGGATGGTTTTTGAGGTTGGAATTTGGGTTGGTGAAAATGAAAATCCTCGCCATTTCCAATAGCAAAGATTGAGTGGAAATTATTAGAGGAGAATTTTAAAAAAGTCATTTGAAGGGTTGGTCTTTGAAATGATCAATGGAGAATTGGAGTTGAACAGGCAGAATTAAAATTTAGTTGAACAGGCGGAATTAAAATCAGAACAGGCGGAATTATTAAAATCAGAATAGGCGGAATTATTAAAATCAGAATAGGCGGAATTATTAAAATTAGAATAGGCGGAATTATTAAAATCAGAACAGGCGGAATTATTAAAATCAGAACAGGCGGAATTATTAAAATCAGAACAGGCGGAATTATTAAAATCAGAACAGGCGGAATTATTAAAATCAGAACAGGCGGAATTATTAAAATCAGAACAGGCGGAATTATTAAAATCAGAACAGGCGGAATTATTAAAATCAGAACAGGCGGAATTATTAAAATCAGAACAGGCGGAATTATTAAAATCAGAACAGGCGGAATTATTAAAATCAGAATAGGCGGAATTATTAAAATCAGAACAGGCGAAGTTAAAAATCAGAAGAGGCGGAATTATTAAAATCAGAACAGGCGGAATTATTAAAATTAGAACAGGCGGAATTATTAAAATCAGAACAGGCGGAATTATTAAAATTAGAACAGGCGGAATTATTAAAATCAGAACAGGCGGAATTAAAAATCAGAACAGGCGGAATTATTAAAATCAGAACAGGCGGAATTATTAAAATCAGAACAGGCGGAATTATTAAAATCAGAATAGGCGGAATTATTAAAATTAGAATAGGCGGAATTATTAAAATCAGAATAGGCGGAATTATTAAAATCAGAACAGGCGAAGTTAAAAATCAGAAGAGGCGGAATTATTGAATATTAATTTGGATTAAGAACAGTGAACGGAACCGAAACCACCGAGGGTTTGACCAGGCCGAAAAGAGGTGGATTGCATGGAAAAGAGGGAAGAATTCGAGACGGGGGAATGGGCAGTTTATTTTGCCAATCGATTGGGCCTCTGTCCACCATCCATGGGCCAAGGCTTCAAAACATACAGGGCGTGCGCGCCAGCCGATCAGACAGATGGAATGAGAATTTCATTGATTTGAAAGGAGATGGATTAATTTTCATTTTTATTAGATTGAAATGGAGATTGTTAAAAATTGGAGTAAACATGAAGGTACAGCGGTAATCCGGCAGGGTAATTTTAATTTGGATCCCACTGAAAATGAAACCGTGAATTTGTAGCCAATCGACGTGGATTCAATGGCAAAGAAGAAGAAGAAGAGAAGAAGAGAATAGACGGAATAGAAAGCTTTAGGGTTGGCACTTTGTTGCGCCAATCGATGTGCCCCTGGCCACATTCCTTCCCCATGGGCCATGGCCTCAAAACAATCAAAGGGCGTGCGCAACAACTCTCGATGGAGTGGAAGCCAGAGGGAAAAGGGAGCTATGGATTATCAATTGTTTTGATTACAATTAAATTGAAAAGGATAATGGCGGCAGGAATTGGAGTGAAAGCTGGGCAGATTTCGTTGGACGATTAAAATGCCGAGATTTTAGGCTATGGAAGAGAGAGGGGAGGGAACAGAAAAGAAGGGCGCCCGGGCCCTGAAAGATGCCGAGAATTTTGGCCAATGGATGGGAGGCCTGGGAAGAAACCGAGATTTTAGGTCTGGAGCTAGAGAAGAAAGGAAAGGAAGGGAAGGACCCGGGCCCGGGCCTCGAAAGAAGACGGGAATTTTGGCCATTGGGAAGGATGATTGGAGGAAAGAATTAATAGTTTTGCCCAGGCCTTGTACCTAGCACTAGCAGGTGCCAGGCATTTTGGCCAATGAAAGGAGGGATTGTTTGTGAATTGATCTGTGAAGAATTACGGAGGGGAAGGCACACCCAAAGAATGGCCATTCCATAAATTAATGTAGGGCTTTTTGCTGCATTTGCAGCCATATTACCTTTGCTTGGGTAAAATAAGGCCTGGGCCTCAGAAGTGCCCGGAATTTTGGGCATTGGATAGGGTGGGTGGAGGAGGATGGAATTGGTAGTTTGTGCCTGTTTTGCCCAGAGAAATGACGGAGCCATACCCTTGCTGGAGTAAAGGAAGGAATGGGCTTTTGCCTTTTGCCTCGGAGGTACCACCGGAATTTGGTATTGGGAAAGAAGAAGTGGAGATATTGATAGTTTGTGCCTATTTTTGCCTCGATAAATCCCGAGAGGGCCAATTGTTCAGTGAATGGAAGGTATAGATAAAAGGAAGGCACCCCAAATAATATGTCGCTGGCATTTTGTGTGTTGCGCTGTTTTTGTTTTCATATAGTTCATTCAAAAATAGGCTTTTCATTTAGTTCTTTCCTTAGAAAATTAGAATGCCCAATTTAATCCGCTTTTAAAAGCTGAAAATCTAACTAATCCATTGAGATGGAGATGCGAATTTGGCCATTTTGGCCACAACATTATAAAGCCTAATAAAATAATAACCAATATTTAATTTCAGGCAAAAATATTTAAAATCATTTTTTCGGCAAAATGGCCTTCTTATTTGTGAAATTCGCCAAACATTTTTGGCCATTCATTCTTGCAATATTTTCATTTGGGGCAATTGAAGTTAACTCCGTTTTGCATACAGCAAATTTGCAATCGGCAATTCCTAGTAAAAATTTATTTTATCATGAATAAATATTAAACGAATTAATTAATTTTAATATTAAAATTTTATTAAAAATTCTTTTTTAAATACTAATTAATTTAAAATTAAAACATTTTCTCTCATTCATTTTCAGATGCCGCTTTATCCTCAAATCGGCATTCCATGGCGGTCCCCGGTAAAAGCAATTCCGTTGCTGGCACAGTTCTTTCCATCCCCTATCAGCAGCATGGATCATCGAAGACTTACAAGATTGTTGCTGCTGCTAATCCTCGTCCATATTTTACCACCAAATCCGGTATTAACATTATAATAATTGTCCATTTGCCACCCTTCTGATCTGATTGATTATAACACCTTGAATACAGAATAGCAGGATATTTGACTGACAAGGGAATGCTTTTATATGTCCGTGGCCACTTCTGATGACACTTTGCATACGATTAGCACATATGATGCCTACAACTAAACTGCAATAATTATCTGCGAAATGGACCTGCCTCGGATTTTATGGCCAATAAACCTATTTTTCAGCCATTTTGGCCATAACTCATATCTCAGTTTAGAGTTGACCTAAAATTATGAACTAAACGTCATCTTGTAGAGAATTTTACGTGCTATAATATTGGTAAATGTTTCTTAGGTCTAAAAATTTTTTGAAATTTTTTATCGATTTTTTTCAAAAAATCTCGAATTTGGCCAATTTTCAATGGGCCATATCTCGGCTATATGACAATATTGGGTCATGGTCCAATTATGTTTTTTGATCACCATATCATAAAATATTTTTATGAAAATTTTCAGATTTTTCCGTTGACCTGAAAATTTTTGCGAATTCTCAATGCTAGAGCTAGGCCTGTAATAGGCAAAATACCTAGAATTTTCAGGTCAACGGAAAAATCTGAAAATTTTCATAAAAATACTTTATGATATGTTGATCAAAAAACATAATAGGACCATGACCCAATATTGTCATATAGCCGAGATATGGCCCATTGAAAATTGGCCAAATTCGAGATTTTTTGAAAAAAATCGATAAAAAATTTCAAAAAATTTTTAGACCTAAGAAACATTTACCAATATTATAGCCCATAAAATTCTCTACAAGATGACGTTTAGTTCATAATTTTAGGTCAACTCTAAACTGAGATATGAGTTATGGCCAAAATGGCTGAAAAAATAGGTTTATTGGCCATAAAATCCGAGGCATTTCCATTTCGCAGATAATTATTGCAGTTTAGTTGTAGGCATCATATGTGCTAATCGTATGCAAAGTGTCATCAAAAGTGGCCTCGGACATATAAAAGCATTCCCTTGTGAGTACCTAGGACCGTTCTTTTGCGCATATCTTCATAAAAAAGCAACGACGATTTATCATTTGGAGGCCTTAAATCTTCTCTATAAGTAGCATCACAAAAATTTTTTGGAATTTAAAGCGATTTTAAAAGAAGCGGTTTTCCTCAAAAAATTAAGTTTTAGTACATTCAAAGACAGAGTTTATAAAATTCAAAAAGGCCAAACAAAGGACACTTTGGGCTTTAAAATGGTTTATCTCATTCCAAAATTTATTATTTTCTCGTTGAGCAATGGGTCAAAATGTTGTCGAGGTGGGGCAATTCGGGGGTTATCCCTACAAAAATTCAGTGCTGGTTGCTGGGAATTGTTCTTAGGGTTGTTAAATATTTTTCCCTCGCACTCGCAGGCATTAATTCGCTTACCATATTGTTTCTCTTATTAGAAGCTCTCCCTCTAGTAGAAGCCTCTTTGGTTTACCGACATTTGCGGACCAAATAGTCTGGCGCCGATGGTGGTAAAGCTATTGTGGAATTGTTTAGAGCATTTTATTAGGCATAAAATTAGCTACAAAAGTACATCAAAAGCATTGGCCAATGTTGAATACTCACCGAGTTATGGCCAAAAAACCGTTGGTTTTATTAAAATTGTGTTTTTGTCTGTTTTTTGGCGATAACTCGGTAAATATTGAACATTGGCCAATGCCTTTGATATCATTTTGTAGCTAATTTTATGCCTAATAAATTGCTATAAACAATTACACAATAGCTTTACCAGCATCGGCACCAGACCGTTTCGTCCGCAAGTGTCGGGTCCGCAAGTATCGTAATACGGCCTCTTTCTAATAGAAACCCCTTCTAGAATCTCAGGAATTTATACCCCCCCCCCCCCCCCCCTCTAGTAGAAGCCACCCACTCTGATAGAAGCTCCCTGCTGGAGTCTCTAAAATTTATATAAGCCCCGGGCTTTAATAGAAGAAATATTATATATTGCATATAAATATATAAAAATAGTAGACCAGAAATTTTAAGAAAATTCAAAAAATCACTCTGCTTCGTTCATGGCGGCCTCGGCCTTATATTCAAATGGAATGAATAATGAGACTTTAGTGCAAAAATTGTTGGAGAAAAAAATTAATGAAGAGATGGCAAAAAATGAGGAAAAGGCAAAGGACGAGATCGAAAAAATTAAGAAAATGGCGAATAATTTAATCGAGGCATTGGCAGAATGCGATCGACTCAAACAGCTTAAACCTGGACAATACTGGGTAATGCAAATTTGGGAAACTATTGCAGTTTAGGTGCTGTTTGGTGGTAGGGAAAAAGGATGATTAAGAAAGAAGATGAAGATGATGATGATGATGAAGATGATGATGAGGTGATGATTAAGAAAGAAGATGAGGATGATGATGAAGATGATGAGGATGAAGATGATGATGAAGAAAATGATGATGATGATGAAGAAGATGATGATGAGGATTATGATGAAGTGATGATGAATATGAAGATGATGATTAAGAAAGAAGAAGAAGATGAAGATTAGGAAGAGTATGATGATGAAGATGATGATGAGGATGATGGATGAAGATGAAGAAGATGATGATGAAGATGATTAAGAAGAGGATGATAAAGATGATAAAGAAGATCATCCTTGGCTTCATCTTCTTCTTCATCATCATCCTTTTTCCTTGCCAGCATAACTGCAATAGTTCCCAAATTTGTCATAAAATTGAGTTTTTTTTTATCACAATTTTACAGAAAATACTGGAAATTGAGCCAAAGGATACAATGGAAGAAAGGAAGAAAAAGGCAAAAAAGTTGGTACAACTTTTGCATCCGGACAAATACAATTTATTATTGAGTGTGAAAGGAGCAGATGATGATGCGGTGGCCACTGTGAAAGATTTACTGAACCGTGCCTTCCAATGTAAGTGTGCTAGGTGAGAGTGAAAAATGTTCAAAAAGGCTATATTTGCCATAGTGAACTCTGAGAGGAATGGGGGCACTTGAGGCCGTGACACCGCGGATTATCCGATATCCGGTGTTTTTTTTCTATCCCAAATCCGATCCGAAAAAATTTGGGCTTAACGATCTGATATTCGAAATTTTTGGCATTTTTAAGGTTAATTTTTAGCTTATATTTTTCCATTTAAGGCTATTTTTAGTCTAAATTTTGCCATATCAGGGCCATTTTTAACCAAATTTTTCTCTGTCCAAAAATTTTCTATAAATTTTTACAGTGGTGGACAATGCTGCCAAAAATTTACCCTCCCACAAGCGGACCCTTTCCGATGGGGATCAACACAATTCTTATGGGCTATTAACCAAGGAAGAATTGGATGAAATCGAACATATGGTAAAAGGAAAGCCGCCGCTAGGATTAACGAAAGAGGAATTGGAAAGACGAATTGAACTGCTGAAAAAATTGAAAAAACGGACACCGCCGCGATATGATGAAGATGGACGAAAAAAATGGAAAAGTGATGAGGAAAATGGTGGGCCAAAAAAGAAGCCACCAAGAAAGTGGGATGGTGGCGGTGATCTTGGCGGTATATGATGAAAGAGAATTTTGGCATTTGGGATGAAAATGACATCACAAAAAAAGGCAAAGACTATGCTAAACCGTTTTAATCAGGGTTGCCAGAAGTACTTTATTTAATTGCACTGTATTTGAACTATTGTGCACTGTTTTCACTTTAAAGGCTAATTTTTGCTCAAAATTTCTTCTATGGGTCCATTTTTTACCCTGGCAGGGGTCATTTTTTACCCTAATTTTCCACTGGCGAGGCGAGGCCATTTTTACTCCAATTTTTCTCTGTGGTTCATTTTTTTAAACCATTTTTTCCCTGCTAGGCAATTTTTGGTAACAATTTTATTACTTTGAGTTAAAATTCTGAAAAATTGGACTATTTATTATATAGAAAATTATTTCTAATAAATTTTAGCAATTTTTTGAAAATCTTTATTTTTACCCCAAAATTTTTATTCTCAAAATCGATGTACTTTATTTCGAAAAAAAATCTGGCAACCCTGGTTTTAATTTTTAATGATGTCTTGTCGAAACAATTTTCTATTTTCCTTTTAATATAATTTATTTGACTGATAACCTATCCCCTAACTTTTTTCATAAACAGTTTTTTTCCTCGGATTTATTATATTTAAAGAGATAAAACTTTTTAAAGCATGAATTTTATAAAATTTACATAATACCAAATTGTAGAAGACATTTTTGGCTTACAAATGGTATATCACCTTTACAGATTGGTTAATGTCTCATTGAGCTTATGCCCAAAAGATAGGTCCTTGCCCCTTGCAATTACCAATACATATTATTTTCCCTTTTTTGAATTCGATGAAAAATTGCTTATTGAGAATGGGAATTCGACCCTTATTCTAATCGGAATATTTGATTTTGTTGCTAAATATGTTAAATGATTATTTTTTTTTAAAAATTACCTAAATTTAAAAGAAATTATTTTTGAGGCCATAAAACTTGGCCATAACGGCTGGCTTAGGCTTAAATTTAGTGTAATGTTATTCCTAATTCTAAAGTAATCGGATAGGAAGTTTACAGAGATCAGATTTGGCCATAATTTTGGCCATAATTTTAAGAATTTCCCTTTTTGACGTGTAATGCCAATTAAAAATGTAAAATATTATTCATTTCATTCAATTAATTCAACTTAAAATATTTGACCCTGAATTTGTTGATGTTTTCGCCCTTTTGTGCGGGCATCCATTTTTGTGTTTTCCATCATTTTTTGGCTTCGAAAAATGTCCGCGGGAAAAAGGATAGAAAGGAAGAGACCTCTGCAATCTGCGGTGGGGGACGTTTCATCGCCAGCCACTTTGACGAGTCATAACTCAGCAAAGAAGAAACCGTTTGATGCGATCTTGTTATCAATGGATAGATCAATTCGAGCTCTGTTGAAAAATATATAGAACTTTTTAATTGTTCAAAATTTTATTGACTTAAAGTCCAAAAAGTAAAATAAAGGTCGTATTTTTTTAATTAAAAGCTTGTAATTGAGAGGATACCAAACTTTTCCTAAATCTTTATATACTATTAAATAGCGCTTGAATTGCTCTATCCAATGATACCAAGATTGCTTCAAACGGTTTCTTCTTTGCTGAGTTATGACTCGTCAAAATGGCTGGCGATGAAACGGCCGGCGATGAAACGTCCTCCTGCGTGCAATCTGCATGGGCCTAGGAGGTGCCCGGGATTTTAAGGCCACATTAGAAAGGATGGAATTGATCAGTCGAGAATTATGGAGGGGAAGGCACACCCATTGAATGGACAATGCAAGCAAGTGCAATGACGGGCATATTTTGCTGCATTTGCAGCCACATTACCTTTGCTTGGCTAAAGGAAGGATTGGCCCTTTGCCTCGGAGGGAGATGCCCGGCGAAATTTGTGGCCAATGGAATTGGGTCCATCCGAAAGTCATAGGGAGGAAGGATGGAATTGATAGTTTTTGCCTAGAGAAATGCCGAATTGATCAGTCAATTGATCAGTGAAGGTAGAGAGGTATAGATAAAAAAATAAGGCACATAAAATATTATTGATATTTAATAGAGTAATACTACGGGCATTCACAGCTTCTTCCAAAAATAGTAGGCTTTTCATTTACTAATTCTTTCCTTCGAAAATTAAAATACCCATTTTTAAATTCTTTTTATGAATGCTGAAAATTGAATTATAACGCCGAAATTAAAGAACTTCCTTTTTTGAATTCATTTTTTCTAATTGTAAAGAATGCGAAATATGATGCCTAATAAAATTGAAATTTAATTTCAGAGGAATTTTAAATTAAATATTTTGATTATCAACAAAATGGCATTTTCATTTTCGGCAATTCCTTCAACATTTTTGCCATTCTTTCTTGCGATATTCTCAATTGTAATTGAAATAAATTCTGCTGGAATAGCAAATTTGCACTCTCCCAGTAAAAAATTTATTTTTATAATTTACAAAATTATTTATAATTTAATTTTTTAATTAATTTTCGGAAACAATTTTTCAGTATATTTTTAAATTAGTTTAAAGAAAAATCTTTTAAAAATATTCTTTTGCTAATCAAGCATTTTAATCCATATTCTTTTTCAGTTGCCGTTTTATCCTCAAATCGGCATTCCATGGCAGTCACTGGCACCAGCGCTTTTGCTGGAACCTTTCCTTCTAACCTCCAGCCGAATAGGTCCTCGAAAATTTCCAGCAGCAAGATGGCAATTTCTGCCCAGTATCGTCCATATTCTGGCATCAATTCCGGTATTTTCATTAAATTATTATAATTGTAAAATTGTCCATTTGTCATTGAATTCACAACCTCTTAAATATGCCATTTTTGGCCATATCTCATCAACAAGAAAGCAACCAATTTGGGAAGGCAATATGCTATTTGAAAGCCTAAATGTCCTCTAAAAAGTGGCATAGCTAATTTTTTGATAACTTAAAACAATTTGTATAATAAGCGGCTTTTTCCTCCAAAAATTAGGGTTTATTATAGTAAAAGACATGTAACATTTTTAATGTGGTATTCATCAAATTTAAAAGGGCAAAATTGAAGAGGAAAGTTTGTGCATTTCAATGGTTTATAGCTATTCTAAATTAGTTATTGCCTCGTCGAGCTGTAAATTAAAAACCGTCCGTGGTCGATTCCACAAAAGACAAAGGGCTATGCAATTATGGGCGATTCCAAAATTCTGCAATTATGGGCGTTTTCGACTATAATAAATCAGAAACTGGATATAGACCCTATAAACCTTATACTATTTTGTAGATCTCATCGAGACGCATCGATTGGTATATAATTTGTCATGGTTTTATCAAAATTAAATGGTATTAAATCATAAGTTTTTGGTTTTAAACTCTTTTATTTTGGGACAAACCATAACAAATTATATACCATTCGATGCGTCTCGATGAGATCTACAAAATGGTATACAGTTTGTAGAGTCTAAAACCGGTTTCTGACTTGTTATAAATCGAAAACACCTATAATTGCAGAAATGTGGATTTGACCTAGCACCGAGAAAGAACAGTCCTCTAGACTTGATACTGGCCCCAGTAGTCATCATCGACCGAAACCGTGAATTTCGGGAAAGTAAAAAAGCTGGGATAAATAAAACAAGAATGTAATATCCCAAAAATGGCAATAAATGGCCATTCTCGAGTTTGGAAACGGTATCAGAATATAGAGAAAGAGGGAATTGATGGGAGAGTCAATCAAGAAAAATGGCTTAGGAAAATCCAAAAAATTGGTTAATAAAATGGCTTAAAAAAATCCGAAGGGGAATGCGAAAAATCAAGTGGTTGGCTAATAAGAGTGTCCTATACGGATAATTTAATTCTAATAAAAATAGGGCATTCAAATATTTTTCCCTCGTAAAAATATTATTTTTCAAGATAATTCTAAAAATTACTCTGCATCATGGAGAGCGGCCTCAGCATTGAGTCCAAATGGAGAGACCGAAAATGACAATGAAAATGATGAGAATAAAATTTTGGTGAACAAATTGCTGGAAAAGTTTGGTTCCCCAAGCTTAGAGGAGATGTCAAAAATTGAGGAAAAGACAAAGGAGATGGAAAAAATTGAACAAATTGCCAAAGATTTGGTCAAGGCATTGGCAGAATGCGATCGAATCAATGGAATGAGAATTGGGGTAGGCACCAAGAAATATGCCATATTTAATTTATCAAAAAATATAATGGCAAAATAATTAAAATGGTTTAATGGTTTAAGAGTTTAGGAGTTTATCCCACATTCACAAATCATATATCCAAAATTGGATAGATTAGAGCTGGTCAAGACGCATTGAATGGTATATAATTTGTCATGGTTTAGTCAACAATTAAAGGGTATTAAACGGTTTAAACCAATTTTGGTTTGGTCAACAATTAAAGGGTACTAAACGGTTTAAACCAATTTTGGTTTGGTCAACAATTAAAGGGTATTAAACGGTTTAAACCAATTTTGTTTTGGTCAACAATTTAAGGGTATGAAATGGTTTAAACCAATTTTGGTTTGGTCAACAATTAAAGGGTACTAAACGGTTTAAACCAATTTTGGTTTGGTCAACAATTAAAGGGTACTAAACGGTTTAAACCAATTTTGGTTTGGTCAATAATTAAAGGGTATTAAACGGTTTAAACCAATTTTGTTTTGTACTATATAATTTATGGAAAAAAAATTAAAATTTCCGAAAAAATGTATAAAGCCAAAATAATTGCAATGATTTAAGAGTTTGTCCAAGGCAGATGCGAATGAATTAAGAAAACTTTTGCATACGGATAAATACAATAATTTGTTGAGCGTGAAAGGAGCAGATGCTGAGGTGGCTACAGTCAAGGCTTCATTGAGCAATGCCATCCAATGTAAGAACTAGGGGAAAGGGAAAAGATGTATAGCAGAGTTATAATTTGCCCTATGGGAATTTCTGATCAGTAAAATTTGTCACCCCATGGCCAATTTGGTGCCATTTAGAATAACTCATCAATGATTGAATCAATTATAATTGATTTTATTATCATCAAACTAAAGAGCAGGCTATCAAATGATATTAATTTTATTTAAATTAGTTTAAAATTTTGGAAATTTTGCCCAAAAATTCACTGAAAATTTTTTTATTAAATGGTTTTTTGGGGATAATTTCAACAAATTTTAGCTAATTTTAAATAAAAATTATTTAATTTGAGAGTCAAATGTATATATAGTCTCTTTAATTCGATACTAAAATCATTATAAAACAATGCTTCAGTACAGATAAATTATTATTATTATAAAAATTGGTAAAAGTTGAGGAATTTCCGTGAAAATTTAATCATCGCTATTTTGTCAATATCTAAAAGAAATGTTACTAATCTGGAAAGGTAATAATATATCATTTAAAAGCTTAAAATGACCTCTATAAGTTGGCATTTTTACATTTGAATGTACTAAACGAGTATTTTGTTGAGGAAAAGCCTTCAAAATTTTTAAGTTAGGACTTTTAAATGGCATATAAGCCTTACAAAATTAATTGCTTCTACAAATGAATGATAATAAAAATTCTCTCAATCGGTGGTTATTTATTATTCTATTTCATTAATTTAATATTTTCCGGTTAACCATATTAATTTCCTTCCATAAATTTTCTATAATTCTTACAGTGGTGAACAATGCAGCCAAAAATAAAAGGGCCCATTCCGATGGATGGATATTTACAAAAGAGAAACAGAAACATCGACAACCACCGGGAACATTAACGAGGGAAGAATTGGAAAAGCAACTCGAATTGCTCAACAAATTACAACAACGGAAACGGCCATCACCGCGATATGATGGTGCTGCTGGACGTGGATGGAAAAGTGAGGAGAAAAAGCCAAGAAAACATTGGGCTGTAAATGAAGACTATTTGAATTGATCGAAGGCAGTAAAAAAACGAAGACATTTTCAATTTATGATACCAACATTTTAACTGATCACTTTACACATATTTCATTGAAGGCTATCACCGAACTTTGCACCTGATTTTTTCATTAAATAGCTTTTTTTGGGTTTACTATCATTTTTTTCTTTCGGTTTTATTAAATAAAAAGAGAACTTTTTAAATCATGAATATTTTGAAATTTATAAATCAAATAATAGAGGCCGCTTTAGACCAAATTATAGAGGAATTTTAGGCCAAATTTTAGCGGGAATTTTAGGCCAAATAATAGAGACCACATTAGGCTAAATTATAGAAGCCACTTTGGGCTTTCACGTCTTCCAAAATTTGCTAAAGTAAAGCCAATTTTTCGATATTTAAGCTTTTTATAATTTAATACATTACCAATTAAAGATGTAAAATTTTATTCATTTCATTCAATTAATTAAATTTTATTCATTTCATTCAATTAATTAAATTTTATTCATTTCATTCAATTAATTAAATTTTATTCATTTCATTCAATTAATTAAATTTTATTCATTTCATTCAATTAATTAAATTTTATTCATTTCATTCAATTAATTAAATTTTATTCATTTCATTCAATTAATTAAATTTTATTCATTTCATTCAATTAATTAAATTTTATTCATTTCATTCAATTAATTCAATTTGAAATGTTTGGCCCCGAATTTGTCGATGCCTTCGCCCTTTTATGCGGGCATCCATTTTTGTGTTTTCCATCATTTTTTCGCAAATTTCTTTCATCAAATCCTTCGGATTTTCGTCGTCCCTCCAGATAATTTGCCTCCATTTTTGTTGATGAATTTTTTTCCAATTTTTTGGCATTTTCAGTGCATTTTCTGCGTTCATTTCCTTCAATTGGCGTTAAATTTTCATCGTTTTGGCCATTGCACTTTTGGAAGCCGCCATTCTCGAATCCATTCATTTTGGCCTCATTCCCCAATAAAAATGTGGCACTGCTGCTGGCCACCAACTCATTTTCGCCACCGCCATCATCATTTTGACTGCTGCCAGTGCCACAACTGCTCGTTCGACTTCCTGCTGCCTTTTCAGATGGCTAGGATGGTGATAGAGAAAAATGAGATATTTATTTTTATATCATACCTTTTAGCATATAAATAAATGTTATCATCAAGTCTTAAGGCTAGTCTTAAATTTGGACAAAATTTTATGGTTATCTAATACCTAAAAGCAGGTACTTTTTTAAAATTTTTATACAATGACCAAAAATAATAGGCTAAATTTATGATTCTTTGTATAGTAAAGATTTTTCTAACAAATTGATGTACAAACTAATATAAATATTGTCAATTTACACTAATTAATTTAATGTATTTCACCGAAAAAGATCTTCCGTTTAAGCTATTATATTTAAAAAAACTGCCATCGATAATTTAGAGGGATCAAGCCAAACCAATGATATTTTGCAATTAGCTAGTGAAAAAAAACCTTCTTAAAATTTAAAACCAATTTCAAACATAAATTTGTCATTTGAAAAAGTTTTAAAAAGAGTTTCGGTGTAACTCGCAAAACTTGAGTTAATAAATTTACTTGCTAAAAACTAATTTATTGGTCTATGTTTTTAAGGCATTTAGATGAGAATTAAGCTAAAATTTTGGATCCTAAACCTAATTGGATTTAAAGGCCAAAAATTAGGTAAGAATTTTCCCACTAGCCCAAAACAAAAAAAGATATTTAATAGAAAATTCCAAAATTATTTATTACTTGCTGTTGTTTTTGTTGTTGAATTTTTCTGCAATCCGCCGATGATGCCAGCAATGCTTGTCGCAATTCCTGTTGCTCATCCACATCGCCGTACCAATCCGTGGCTCGATTCCCTCCATTACATTTTCTCCCATTCCTTTTCATATGCAAATATGCGAGTAAAACAATATTCAGAAGCCATCCATCCACCAAAATTGTCAATGCCAAAAGGCAAATTAGACAAACACTGAGGACGAAAGCGAATGCCGATGTTTCCGGTGGCAATTGAGCAGCAAAGGCTGAAGGAAAAATTTTTTCAGAATTCAGCATTTTCAAAAATTTTTAGCCTTTTCAAAATTTTTTCGGGATTTTCTAGAATTTTTAGCCTTTTCAAAATTTTTTCGGGATTTTCTAGAATTTTTAGCCTTTTCAAAATTTTTTTGGGATTTTTTAGAATTTTTTATCTTTTCAGAATTTTTCCGGCATTTTCACAAATTTTTTAGGTTTTTCAGATTTTTTTCGGCTCAAAATTTTTTGTTTCGGACTTTTCATATTTTTTTTGGCATTTTCAATATTTTTCGACAAATTAAAATATTTTTCAAAAATAAATGCAAATTCCAAATTCAGACCATCAATGCCCTTGCTTCGTTGCGATTGCCGTTGATCCTCCCTGTAGAGTTGAACAACAAAATTGTTTTGGTTGAATGCATCCAATTGGTCCAATCGACGGATCAAAGGCGGCAATTCGGTTGGCGGCGCCTCCCCATAGATCAATTCGTTGAGTGTTAGCCAAATTTGGGCACAAAATCGTTCCCGGGCAACCAACAATTCAATTAAACTGAAGAGGAGAAGGAGGAGGAGAAGCAAATTCCAGAATAACTGAAAATAGAATATGGAAAAATTAATAATATCTAGGACCATTCTTTTGGCCATAGCTCGACAAGGAAGCAACCAATTGAGGAAGGAGTTATGCCATTTGAAAGCACTAAATGGCCTATAAAAAGTGGCGTTTTTTTTGAAAATTTATAACATTTTTTTAAAAAAGTGGCTTTTCCTCAAAAAACGAGTTTATTAATCCCAAAGCCATATAACTTTTTAATAAGCTTGAATTTTATGAAATCTAAAACGCCACTTTTTAGTTGAAAATTTGAACTTTCGAACGGTTTATTGCCCTCCCAAAATGGTTGATTCCTCGTTGAGCTATGAACCAAAAACTAATGCAGGTTCTCAATCGCTCTCCTTATCGCAAAAGGAACTCAATTTGACGCTATTTACAGTAACTCATAAATGACTGAACCAATTGAAATGATTTTAGTATCTAATTTAATAATAGACTTTTGGATATCTAATCATTTTAATTTTATTTAAATTTATTCAGAAATGATGAAGTTGTGATCAAAAAAACTTATTATATTATGAACTAGCAAAAAAATTTCCAGCGGTTTTTGGAGCGTAATTCCAAAAATTTTGAATCAATTTAAATAAAATTAAATTTATTAGGTAGCCAAAGTCTGCTCTTTAATTTAATATAAAAATCATTAAAATTGGTTCAGTCTTTAATCAGTTATTACAAAATGAGCCTAGTCGACCAGACTCAAATTTGAGGCTTGTCTTCCCCCAAATAATCATACCCCAAAATAGAGGAATGGCCTCAAATAATTTGCCAACTGATGTTGAAGTCCAAAAAACAAGGCCAGCACACAAATTGATTGCATTCCCAACAAAAACAGCTCTGGCACCAATTCCACCAAGGAGGATGGGGCAAATGGAAGGAGGAAAATGCTAACCACAATTGGCATTGTGGCCAACCATCCAACAAAGCGGGCACATTCCTATGGAGAATAAATTAATTAAATAATTCTAAAATTTTTTATAGGCTACGAAATAAAAAAAAATTAAATTTTTTGTAGAGGAAATTTGAGGTAGGGAAAAGGATATTTTCAATGCATTGGGCCATTCTTTTGACCATAACTCCATGAGGTAATAACCAATTCGGTAAGGCGATATACATTAGAAAGTCTAAAGTACTCTCTATATTTGGGTTAATAAAAAAATTTTATGTAATCCAAATCTTAAAAACATTGCTTAAGTTTGAATGTAATGAACCTTTAATTATTAGAATATTTCAATGTCTAATAAGCCCTAGGCTATTTTTTGGCTCTAACCCAAAAAGGAAAAAAACTAATCAAATGCCATTTTAATGCCCGAAGTGTCTTCTACAAATAGCTTAATTAATTTTAATAAAATCAACCTTTTAAAAATATATTTTTGAATTCAATAAATTTGAATTTTTGAGGAAAAGCCGCTTATTTTTTAAATTATTTTAAGTTTTCAAAAAATTATGTATTAAAGCAACTTTTTAGAAGACATTTAGGGCTTTAAAATGGCCTATCGCCTTCCTGAATTGGTTACTTCCTTATTGAGATATGAGCCAAAAACCTATGTTGGAATTTAATAATATTCAAATAAAGAAATTTTCTAATTTTGTTAATGGCGCCAGAAACACAATCGTAATTTTCTTTTGAATTGTGTCAATTAAGTCTAGAAATTCCCTGTTTAAAATAATTTCTCAATTCCCACCATCAGTGGAATTGAAGCGCAAAAGACGAGCAATTTGACGCGGGGTTCGCCTTCCCCTGCAGCCATTGGGGATGTTGGCGAACAACAATTCACCGTTGACCAATTATCATTTTGCCGAATTGTTTGCCCAATTTCTGTG
This sequence comes from Pratylenchus scribneri, assembly GCA_030063045.1. Classification (NCBI taxonomy): domain Eukaryota; kingdom Metazoa; phylum Nematoda; class Chromadorea; order Rhabditida; family Pratylenchidae; genus Pratylenchus; species Pratylenchus scribneri. The sequence continues at coordinate 279,518 of JAQSEB010000107.1, read as the reverse complement.
TCCGATTCCTTCTGCTTAATTTCCAATTCCTCATTTCGACTTTCGTTGCCAATTTCCTCCTCCAAAACGAGGGAAAATGTAACGGATGGACGGCCGGAGACGGATGGTCGGCCGGAGGGCGGCGGTGATCGCAACAATTTGGTTGGCCTTTTTGGTTGCTGATGCAAAATATTTTACATTTAATATTTAAAATTGGTAAATTTCGGAATTTTTTAAATGCTAGGCTAGTTAATTTTGTAAATCTCGGTTTTGGAATTCCTATAGACCCAAAAATTGGTTCATTCGATTCGACATAGTTGATTTAATTTAATGTATGAAATATGAATTTTTCCAATTTCAAACCGATAGGGTTTTTTTATAAATGCTAAAACGGTGTTTAAACCAAAACCTATTTTATTTTATAAAATTTCTTTTGAAAAGCTGAGCCATTGGTTTATAAAACCGAAATCTATTTTGGTTCACTAACTTTTGGGTCAGTGATTTGAGAATGGAGTCTTTCGTCGATTCGGTAGAGTCACTTAGTCTATGAAATTTCAAACCGATCTGGAACTTGTTTTGAAAAGTTAGAAAAAACCAAAAACCGCTTTTCGTTAGTTACCTGGTCTCATATTTCGGGTTTGAAATTGAATTTTTTTTATACTAGATTGACCTGCGTCGAATGAACCTATCTGAGTTGCCTGCGCCGAGATTTCCAAAATTAGCCAGCCCAGTATCTAGCCAATTTAGGAATTAGCCATTTTCCAAAGTTAGTTCAAATATTTTATATTCTACTTTGAGTGGTGTAGTGGCATTTTCATCTTCGATGAAGGATGGCTTTCGAATGATGGCACTTTCTGTGGAAAATGCACGCAAAAGGCAAGGATGCGGATGCGGTGTCGGAGGTGAGGATTTCATTACAATCAAAGGAATTTTTTCGATAAGGAAAAATGCAATTAAAATAATTCTGTTGACAAAAAAAAATTTATAAAAAAGGCATAAAATTAAATAATTATACAATATGTAGACAAAGTCAAAGGCTTAAAAAGTAAATAGACAAATTTTATGGAGGCGAGGAATCATTAAAGTTGGGTTAAAAATTTTATCATTAATTTTAAAAAAAAATTTTACAATTTTTGGTTTTTTTCCTTTTTATTTATAGAATTTTTTAAAATTTAATTTTTTGGAATTTTGAAATATTAAAATTTTTAATTAGGGATTTTTTAAATTATTTTTTAATTTTAAATTTTAAAATTTATATTTATATTTTTGCTATTTTTCTTCTTTTTATTAAAAAATTTTTTTGACTTCTTTTTTATTAAATTTTTTTGGATTTTTCCCTTATTTAAATTTTACAGATTTATAATAAAAAAAATAAAAATTAAAAATTAAGGCTATTTTTATTTTTTTTATTTTTGACCAAAAACGGAGGAGAGGGAATTGTCCATTGAATGAAGGGGAGAGACGAGAGAGGAATTCGATGGCGATTGGACACATCCTGTCCCAAAACATTGGGGGCCTAATCGATCATTGTTTCCATTCGAGAAATCCACCGCCGGCGGATATTTGTGAATTGGGATCATGTTTCCCAGATGATCGATGGATGTGTTAGATGGGGGAATGGTGATTGGGCAATAATAGATTTGGATTGTCAAATCGATTTTGCCAATAAATTTTATTATTGGAATTCAGTAAATATTTCCATTTTATAGTATTAGAATTTTTCAAAAAAAATCTAATTTATTAAACGCCAATAGAATTTATATTATAGGACTAAAGAAACATTGAAAATAAAATTTTTGCAGCATTCAAATTATTCAGTAAAATTTTGTATTAAAATTTTGGATTTAAAAATGTTGAATTATTCTAATGAAATTAAAATTAAGATTTTTGATTCAAAAATTTGGCCAAAATTTTGCTCTGATCCTTATTCCCTTTTATAGTAAATTTTAAGGCATGAAAAATTAAATAGAATTTTCCACTGAATTTGTCTGAATAAATGGGGGTTTTTGATACTCTATTAATTAGTATCAATGAAAAAATTAGGAATATTTTCGGCAAAACACCAAAAAGGCCCTTCGAATTTAGAGGTTTTCTAATAAATGGAAATTTGTTTTTCCCATCCATTTAAATGAAACAATGAGACAGCAAAAGAAGACAACGGCACATTTTGGGAAGAAGAGTCCCGGCTGTCATTCTTTTATTTAATTTAATCCCGAAATACCCAAGGAAATTGTCAATTTGCGCACAATAAACAAAATGCAAAATGTGCCACTCAAATTGATTCACTGATGTGTATTATTCTTTAGGGCAATAAAAAAGGGATTAAATGGCAATGAAATAAATGAAATGAAAATGTGTCAATCTTTTTTGGTGGAATTTTCTTGAAATTTTATAGTACAAAAAATTTGCAGAATATTTGACATTGATGAGACCTTTTGCAATGTCCAAAATTAGAAAAATAAAAATTTTGCAATACCCAAAATTAATAGGAAAAATAACAAATTTTGCAGTTGAAGAAAATGAAATGAATTTCAGAAAAATTGTGTATTAAAAAGGAATTTGCTGGATGGCCTAATAATTTGCAAGGTCGACTAAATATGCTTTTTAATTTTCCTTTCAACATTTCTAACAAAGCATTCCTTTGAACAAATGTAGTGGAAAATGTGTGTTTTCATTTTCAATTATAAAAATAATTTTATTGGATGATTTATAAATTATTTGAATAAAAAATAATAATAATATATATTGAAATGTTTACAATGTTATTATTTATTTTTGGGGCTTAACACCTTTTAATTGGACAAAAAATAATAATTAATAAATATATATGAAAGTGTTTATAAATTTTTTCGATAAAATATTTTTAAAATGTTATTATTTATTTTTGGTTTAAAACCTTTTAATTTTTGATTGACCATAGAACAAATTGAGAATCGACGGACCTTGTTGAGCTCTCTTTATAAATATTCCTAATTATCTAATTATTTTTTTAAATTTAAATGTAGAAAACAATTAAATGATGTTGACTCAACGTTCAAAATTTACGGCACAAATTTTTGATAAACATTTTCTAATCAATTGTTGAACAAATTGTAGATGAGTTGGAAGGTAAACTCCCATTTAATACAATCTTGCATTTTTTCGAACAAATGTAAGGAATAATTTGACTTTTCCTTTCTTCCTTTGCCTGGACAACCTCCACTTTTAAATGAAACACTCTCCTTCGAAGTCTTTTGTTTATGAGTAGCAGAGATCGCAACAATGAGAAGAGATGGGCCTTTCAATTTATGTTATTGTTATGTCTACAGCTGCTGCTAGGGAAGAAGGAAAGGTGGTGAGATGTGGTGTGTTTCAATAGAAAGAAGAGAGCACATGGTGGAGAAAGAAATGAATAGACACTATTAGCTCAATCATTTGGTTAAAAAATGAGGGATGCATGAAATGTGGACCTTTTGTGCCCCTTCCAACGCATCCGCAGATGAATTTAATTTTAATTATTGTAATTAATCCTTTTCCAAATTTAAAAAAAAGTGGTGTTTTGCCATGTCGAATGGTTAATTTTTATAAAATAAATTTAAACAAAGTTTTACAAAAATAAATTATAAAAAAGAAAATATAAAAATGAATATAGAAAAAATATGTTTATATATTATTCAAATAATTCAATAAACTTCTTTAATAGAGATTTAAAGAGTAGCAATTATTAGCAGAAAAAAAAGATATTAACTAAGTTTAGATTGGTACATTTCAATGACTTTTTGACTTAAATTATTCGATAATAAAAATTTGTGATCTATGATCTTGATAATTTAAATTACAATTCATTATCTCTCTTTTATTTCCATTTTTATTTAGAAAAATTTTCTATTTATTCTTTCTCCTGTATTTTATGTGAAAATCTGATTTTCATTCCGGAAAGAATTCTGATTTTCATTCCGGAAATAATTCTGATTTTCAATTCTGATTTTCATTCCGGAAAGAATTCTGATTTTCATTCCGGAAAGAATTCTGATTTTCATTCCGGAAAGAATTCTGATTTTTATTCCGGAAAGAATTCTGATTTTCATTCCGGAAAGAATTCTGATTTTCATTCCGGAAAGAATTCTGATTTTCATTCCGGAAAGAATTCTGATTTTCATTCCGGAAAGAATTCTGATTTTCATTCCGGAAATAATTCTGATTTTCAATTCTGATTTTCATTCCGGAAAACAAGCAAAGAAAATAAATTAAAATTCTCGCTTTTAGAAAACAGCAGCTTATCTCGGTCAACAATTGAGAATGGGACAATGAAAAGGAAAAAAACAACAGACACTCAACTGGGATAATCCAAAAATGCTTTGACCAAGTTGAAGGGCATAGAAAGAAAAAGCATTAGGTTGAAGAAAGAAAGAATAGAATCGACATTTTTGGGAGCATTGCACGGACAAACTACTACTAAAATTGGCCATAAACATATTTGGGAGCCGAATTTTGTAGTGGCATTGAAGTCAGTTGTGGCTAGGATGGCTAAAATTGGAAATGCAGAGCCCCATTCCCCTTTTGGCCCGCCGACTTTCCCGCCGCTGTTTTTCCCCAATCCATCCCTTCGATTTCAATGTTACTCTTTTCTATCCCCTTTTTATCCACACAGCCAGCCAACAATGTCATTGAATGCTTCTCGCCCAAAGCCCAACTTTTATCCGCTTCATCGGCCACACAATGGCTTCGACATGGCCACTGCTGTTCCCCTATTCCCCCTCTCCCCAATTCTTTTTGAGGAAGGGAACAATTGGATTCGGGAAGATACGAAAAATTGCCCCGAGGCTATCTTCTGCCTTTCCCTTTCTCAAAAAGTTCCCCGTGGCTTTTTTATATTTCTCGGCTTTATCCCCAATTCCCTTTTCCCTCCTTTCAATTTTATAAGCTCTCCACAGGCTTTGATGTTATATAAAAACAAAATTTATGTACAAATTATTTACATTTATTTTTTATAAATTTTTTTGCCAATTTTTACTTCCTTATTTTTTAATTGCTTTTTAACAACTTTAGGTAGAAATAAAATTTAAAATATTTTGAAAAAAAATTCTGTAAAATTGAGTATTAATTTGTACATTAAAAATGCGTCAAAAAATATGTGCAAAAAAGTCAAAAAAAATTAATTGGAGACTGAAAATTTTAGGAATTCAGGCAAAACCTTAACATAAAATTGAACAATATTTCTATGTTCCGAAAATAATTGTAATTCTCTGTGCAAATAAATGCGCAACAGAGCAATATTGTCCTCATTCATTCAACAGAGCTTAAAATTTATACAAAAAAAGCTTTTTTCTATTGTTCTCTTTTGTCACTGCTTTTTTTTCACCAATTTAAACATAGCCCAAATGGCAACAAACGCAATTGGCCAAAACTTTTGAACTTATTTTCACTCATTTTATTCCATCATATTTTTAGTATAAAAAGTTCATAGAAATGAGAAAATTAGGAAAAAAATGTAAATATTTTCCATTTATAATAAAATATTATTGTACATATAAATATTAAAAGGTAATTTAATTATTGTTTCCTTCCAACCAAATTTTCTCTCCTTACCATTCAACCACCTGGGGGCCCTTATTCATATGAGAAAATATTGTTCAAAAATCAGAATCGAGGAATACAAAAAAGATGGCATCAGGCTGAAAAGATGTAGATTAAATGCCGCGGCATATTCCCAAACAAATAAAGCCCGCGCCTGTTTTACCCAAGAATCGGGAATGGATGCCCCCCCCCCCTTCCCCAAATCCTCATCAATCCTTTTGTTTGTTGTCCCAATGGAGCGCGCCGCTTTTTTTGGATGATGGACCCAGTGTTGTGGGCTTTTTGCTATTGTTTTTTAGTGGGGGGAGTCCATTCCGCCAATTCCTTCATTCTCCTTGTTTCACAATTCCTTTGGGAAGTGTAAAAATTCCCAAAGAGTGAAATATACTCCTCCAAAAAGAGCATCAAAAAACTAAAGTCCAAATAAAAAGTCGGCAAAAATTCAACTAAAAAATCCTAAAAATTGCGAATAAAATTCGCTTAAAAAATCATTAAATCCGACAATCAATTGGAAATAAATTTGCCGCGTTTTTTGCCTCTTCTCCACTATATAAAAATGGGCCAACATAATTCCAGCCAAATCCAAAGAAGAACATCTGCTACTGCATTAGAAGAAGACTCGACTAATCCAACTGCTACTGCAAAATCATCACTTTTATCTATTGGCCGAAAAGCAAGGCAAAAAAAGTTGGTCAGCAAAATAAGTAATAAAGCCAGTGGACATCAAACAAGTCAGCAATCGCCTTCAAATCGGCCATTTTGTAAGAATTATTTTAATTAAAGAAAAATCAGAATTCTTTCCGGAATGAAAATCAGAATTCTTTCCGGAATAAAAATCAGAATTCTTTCCGGAATTAAAATCAGAATTCCTTCCGGAATGTAAATCAGAATTCTTTCCGGAATAAAAATCAGAATTCTTTCCGGAATTAAAATCAGAATTCCTTCCGGAATGTAAATCAGAATTCTTTCCGGAATTAAAATCAGAATTCCTTCCGGAATGTAAATCAGAATTCTTTCCGGAATAAAAATCAGAATTCTTTCCGGAATGAAAATCAGAATTCTTTCCGGAATAAAAATCAGAATTCTTTCCGGAATAAAAATCAGAATTCTTTCCGGAATAAAAATCAGAATTCTTTCCGGAATAAAAATCAGAATTCTTTCCGGAATGAAAATCAGAATTCTTTCCGGAATAAAAATCAGAATTCTTTCCGGAATGAAAATCAGAATTCTTTCCGGAATAAAAATCAGAATTCTTTCCGGAATGAAAATCAGAATTCTTTCCGGAATAAAAATCAGAATTCTTTCCGGAATAAAAATCAGAATTCTTTCCGGAATAAAAATCAGAATTCTTTCCGGAATGAAAATCAGAATTCTTTCCGGAATAAAAATCAGAATTCTTTCCGGAATGAAAATCAGAATTCTTTCCGGAATAAAAATCAGAATTCTTTCCGGAATTAAAATCAGAATTCTTTCCGGAATGAAAATCAGAATTCTTTCCGGAATAAAAATCAGAATTTTTTCCGGAATGAAAATCAGAATTCTTTCCGGAATAAAAATCAGAATTCTTTCCGGAATGAAAATCAGAATTCTTTCCGGAATAAAAATCAGAATTTTTTCCGGAATGAAAATCAGAATTCAAATTTAAATATACAATTTTGGATATTCCCTTTTAATTTCATTTTCAATTTAAGCTAAAATTCCCAGCGGCATGAATCCTCGTTTCCCCGTCGAATCCGGTGAATCTTTGAGCACGGCTGCTGCAATTCCGAAGCCACCTCGTTCCGTTCAAATTCATTCAATTGTTTGATAAGAAAAATCAAATTTAAATTAAAAATTATAATTTTCAGCCCGATGAAATCAACAGTTCCCAACAATTGCCCGTCTGGGTCTATGTGATTTTCCGAAAAAATCCAAGCAGTGGTCACGATAAAATTAACATCAAGGATAGGTGCACTAAAAATTATTAGAATTTTATTTTTTATTCGATTTTAGCTTGGATGGACCCGTCTTTTGGACTCGTCGAGTGCTTTATGTTTTTTGTTGTTCCTGCCATTTTGATAGACATGAAGTATGTTCTGAATTTTGGAAACCGCCCCAACTTTGCGCCATTTGTAATAACTCATCATGGACTGAACCAATTTGAATTTTTTGTTAATAAATTAAAGAGCAGTCATTTGGCTATCTAATAATATTAATTTTATTTAAATTGGTTTTAAATTTTTTGGAATTATTCCCAAAAATCTTTGAAAAATTAGTTAAATCATATTAAGAATATGTTTAATGGATTTTTGTGTATAACTTGATTATTTCTGAATCAATCTAAATAAAATTAATATCATTTGATAGCCAAAAGTCTGCTCTTTAATTTGATAACAAAATAATTTGGATTGGTTTAATCCTTATTGAATTATTATAAAAGGCGCAAAGTTGGCTGGCTCTAAGTAGGGTCAATAGAATGCTCTTAATTTGTTAATCATCAAAATTGGATCACTCTTTGATGAGTTTATTATAAATGGCACAAAATTAGTGCGCATTCACATTATTTTTTCTTATTATTTTTAGCGTGATTTGCTTAAACTTTTGGACCAATGGAAAAGTCGGGTGGAGCGAGTTTGTCTCGTCGACCGGCCATTGGATTATTCATTCCTGCCCGATTCACTTTTTGGCTTTTTGGCAAATCATTTGCCCAGATTGGAGGTAAAAATACAATAAAATTTGATTAAATATTTCTTTCAAAAGTTTGTTTATTTACGTGAATTGGACTTGGAAAAGATCAACCGTGCGACGGTGGAACGCCTTTCCCAACATCGACATTTGAAGAAGTTGATTGTGCATGGATGCCGCAATTATGAGGCACTCCAAGACTTTCACAATTTGCCTCAATTGTTGGTGGTCAAAGGCGACATCCAAGGGCTTAAAGTGAGTGATATCGTATTTCTTCTATTTGAAGCCCCCTTCTATTTGAAGTCTCCTTTAGTGTATTTTTAAGGCGAAAAAAGAATTATTATCCCACCACCTCTATTTGAAGCCCTCCTCTAATAGAGAAAATTGTAATCACCAGGGAGCTAATTTTATTAGTTATTTTCGTGAATTTGCCAAAATAAATTTCAGGAACCATAAATAGAATTTTTATTAAATTTTTTTAATAATTTTTACCCAAAAAGTGCCAAAATATGAATGAGTTAAAAAATGAAATCAATGCTCTAAAATATTTTAGGTAGATGCTTTATAAATCTGATACCTACAAACAATTAAGAATCTGGTAAAAAATGGCGATTAAATAAATTATTGGCCATGTGAATCTAAGCGTAATGGATTTTAATTTAGGCAATGATCGGTTGCGAGGATCCGGCCTTGGAAGAATCGAGCAGTGGCACCCATACTAATGGCACAAGCAAAGAGGGATCAGCCATCCGAAATGGCACTTGATGGAAGAGAATTATTTTATTTAGGAGCCAATTCCCCTTTCCTGACCAGATATAATTTAATTAATAATTAAAATCCATCCCACTTCCTCCAATTCTCCGTCCAAATTTGGATTTTGAAATGTTGAAATATTTTTAAAAAAATTTGCTAGAATAAAAAATGCTTAATTTGATATTTGGTAATTTCAGTTTAAAATTTGTCTCCAATCCAAAAAGATGTGTTGGGAGAAGTTGAATTTTAAATTTTTGCTAGATGAATTCAATAAAATTTAATATAGTATTTTCACAATGATTTTTTGTTATTATTTTTCAAGAATTAAAAAGTAAAAACATTTTATAATAAAACTTTTATCCAATTGATAAATCAAATATTGAGAATGGATTTGGATAGCAAATCTTCTGAATGTAATTTAAATAAATAAAATGGCAGTCAATAACCAAGATAAGTGAAATAAATGTTGGGAATTGTTCCCAAAAATCATTTTATAATATCAAAATTCCAAAATATTCTTCTTCTTCTTCTCATTCATTCGAAAATTTCCTTAAAAATTTGATTGATCAATTCCGCGTGATTATTTCCTTCGATCAGCTGTTTCCATCCATCGGATTTCATCACCTTTAAATAGTCAATTTTTTCAGTAAAAATCATCTCATTTAAATGTTAACGATCCATAATTATGCAAATATTAATTTTTGATTTAATAAAAATATAAATGGATTAAAAAATATAACATATATTTTTATCCAATGAAATATATTTTTGTGTTTTCCCAAACATTTTTGTGTTTTCCCAAACATTTTTGTGTTTTCCCAAGCATTTTTGTATTTTCCCAAACATTTTGTATTTTCCCAAACATTTTTGTGTTTTCCCAAACATTTTTGTGTTTTCCCAAGCAATTTGTGTTTTCCCAAACATTTTGTATTTTCCCAAACATTTTGTTTTTCAAAGATTTTGTGTTTTTCCAAATATTTTGTGTTTTCCCAAACATTTTGTGTTTTTCCATATATTTTGTATTTTCCCAAACATTTTGTGTTTTCCCAAATATTTTGTATTTTCCCAAACATTTTGTATTTTTCCAAACATTTTGTGTTTTCCCAAACATTTTGTGTTATCCCAAACATTTTGTGTTTTCCCAAACATTTTGTGTTTTCCAAACATTTTGTGTTTTCCAAACATTTTGTGTTTTTCCAAACATTTCTATTTTACATTTATTTGCATTTATATGATTGTGGAATCGAATTTAGCACCCATTTTACCTCTTTGGCATTCATTTGGAGATATTTGATGGCATAGGTCTGGAGATTCTTGGCAGAATGCTGGTTGGCCAAAACAATCAATGCACAGACATTCTCATTACCCATGGATTTGACCAATTCACGCTCGCAAAGCATCTAAATGAAAAAAAAAAAACTATAAAATCAAATGGATTAATAACTTGCCTTCAAGCGGTTCAATTGATATTTGTCAGCAGCCTCAAGCAATTCCGCTGCCATTTCTCCCAGCTTTGGTGGTGATGTTCCGCTATATCTGAAAATTATACACATATTTTTTACAAATTTATAAATTCGTCCATACATATATTTGACCAACTGTTCAAGCACTTCCGATTTGATATCCTTAATATTAGCAATTCCTTCGGTCGCTTCGATCATTTGATGGTCAAACATTGCAAGAAAAACTGGCGATTTGGAAGCCAAAATGCATTTGTTGACCTTGAATATAAAAGAAAGTATTTATTAATTAAAATATATATTTTCCAACTTGGAATTTGTTCCCATCTTTGGCGACCAATTCACAATCCGTAAATAAACCCTGCTCGAATAAAAAGCTCATATCAGTATTTTCTGGAACTTCTGATTTATCGACAATGCCATATTCCATTTCCATCTGTAATTAAAAAATATATTTTAAAAATTTTTCCGGAATAAAAATCAGAATTCTTTCCGGAATGAAAATCAGAATTCTTTCCGGAATAAAAATCAGAATTGTTTCCGGAATGAAAATCAGAATTCTTTCCGGAATAAAAATCAGAATTGTTTCCGGAATGAAAATCAGAATTCTTTCCGGAATGAAAATCAGAATTCTTTCCGGAATGAAAATCAGAATTCTTTCCGGAATGAAAATCAGAATTCTTTCCGGAATGAAAATCAGAATTCTTTCCGGAATGAAAATCAGAATTCTTTCCGGAATGAAAATCAGAATTCTTTCCGGAATGAAAATCAGAATTGTTTCCGGAATGAAAATCAGAATTGTTTCCGGAATGAAAATCAGAATTCTTTCCGGAATAAAAATCAGAATTCTTTCCGGAATGAAAATCAGAATTCTTTCCGGAATGAAAATCAGAATTGTTTCCGGAATGAAAATCAGAATTCTTTCCGGAATAAAAATCAGAATTGTTTCCGGAATGAAAATCAGAATTCTTTCCGGAATGAAAATCAGAATTCTTTCCGGAATGAAAATCAGAATTCTTTCCGGAATAAAAATCAGAATTCTTTCCGGAATGAAAATCAGAATTCTTTCCGGAATGAAAATCAGAATTCTTTCCGTAATGAAAATCAGAATTGTTTCCGGAATGAAAATCAGAATAATTTTCGGAAAAATTCTTTGAGGAATTAAAACAAAAATTTGATTTACCATTGATTCGAGATTCGTGATTTCGAGAACAATTGTAAGCCGATCACTTGGCAGGAATCCATTCTTCTTATCGAATAATTCTCCATATGTGATTAAATGGCTAACCATAGGCGATGGGTAGTAATATTGACCTTTGGTGAAAATGCGATTTGGAATTGCTTAAAAGAAAAAAATAATTTTAAGAAATTATGTTAACATTAAACTAAATCTTTCCACATCCTCTCCTATGGAATTCCGAATCATGAATTTAATTTTGGCCGAAATTTCTGTTGCAGCAGTATCAACAAGATTAATGGAAATAGGAACCCCATCATGATGATAAACGTATTCATAATTTTGTTGAGGCAAAGTGATACGAAGACTCCATTTCATCAGATGGCCGGAAGAGGAAGTTGAACTGGAAAAGAAAATATTTTGTTAGTTGAAATTTTCTAAAGCAAATTTTCAACTAGTAATTATCGGAAAATAATTTTTTTATGAACTATAAGAAGAGAATTTATGTGAGAAAAAAATTTTAAATTTAATCTGTTTCAGACAATTAATTTGTCTAATTTATTTTTATATCAAATGAATTTACCTGAATATTCCGGATTCCAAATATTGATTATAAAGGCGATCAGGAAAATGGTCTATCTACAAATTAGCATGATCATTTTATTGAAAAATAAATCAAAACTTGCCTCCCAAATGAAAGTTGACCTGAGAAATAAATAATAAGAATTAATATGTAAAATACTTGGATAATTTCCTTACTTGGATTCTTTCATCTTGCTTCGGCAAATATTCATAATTTTGTTCGTCGCCATTTTTATTCAATAGTCAATATTAATAAAAGGAATTTGTTTTGATTTATGTGAAAGCTTAAAAAATATTTAAAATTGAAATAATGTTTGAAAGTACTTAATGTTTTATGATTATAAAAGATTACTTATTATTACTAGTGTAGTCCAAAGTCGGTTTTACAAAGGTGTCGGTTTTAAAACCCGGTTTTCGGTTATAAATGTGGGTTTTTCTGTTTGGATTTAACCTATTTACGGTTTTAAGTAGGAAAAATTCCCAAATTCGATTCTAAATTTCATCGATTTTCTGAAACAGATTTTTGACTACTCTACTTATTAGTTATTTCATCTTAAATAATTCTAAATATGGGAATTGGAATCGTCGATCTGTTGTTTTTGTCAGAAAAATAATTCTTCTCTTTGGAATTCGAATTCTAAAATGAATATCGAATAAATAGATCCCTCCCTATATCCCGAATTCAAAATTTTTAAATCTCTGAAAAAGCGTGTATGTATGCAAGAATGTGTCGCTTTTTGATCAATGTGTAAATTATATGAAAATTGAAATATAGAAGACGATGGTTAACAACCATTAACGTCTATTTTAAACATAATAATTATCAAAAATTTATAATTTTATTCAAAATTTATTCATAATCAATTATTAATTGATGAGCATTTTATATGTCAGAATAAAAACTGCAATTGAGTTATTTTTTGGAATACAATGTTGAGGAAAAGTGAAAGAAATTTTCGAGCATTTGATAATAAATTAAAACTGGCGAGAATTTATAAAGGAAAATTGAAAGGAAAAGTTTCAAATGGAATTTGAATGAATGGATCACAGGCAAAAAGACAAATTTTTGGTACAGGCAAATTTTAGTGAGTGTTAATTAAATCTTTGGTTGGGAAAAATGTAAAAACAGAGGAAAAAATGTATAAATTCCCAAAATTCATCATTTTGGTCAATTAATAATATTGAAGGCATCGGCGCTGGGCGAATTGCCATCGACGGAAATGGGCCAAAAGTTGGGTGCGATCCTCACGGATGGGCTCAAATGTACGCTCCACAATGACCAAATCCTCGGCTTCCTGCATGGACCAGAGACCTGAAAAACATTCAAAAATTATTAAAATAAAATTAATAATTAAAAATTATTAAAAAAAATTAATAATTAAAAATTATTAAAAAAAAATTAATAATTAAAAATATTAAAACATTCTCAAAACAAACCAATGGAAATTCCGGCAAGCAATGCTGCCCCTTTGGCCGAACAAAATGGGGCCTGTTGAACGCGTTGAAGTGGGCGGCCAATGAGGGTGGCAATTTGTTGGCAAATGAAATTGTTGAGGGAAACACCGCCGCAGGCACTGTGGAAAAAAATTAATTAATTTTTTTTGATTTTTAATTGGAAAATAAATTAATTCATTTTAAAATAGAAAAATAATAAAAATTTAATTAATTTTAATTAATTCTTAATTAAATTATATTAAATAATGTAAATTTAAAAAATTGAATATTATTTTTTATATAAAAAATTTTTACCGAATTCGGCAGGTTGTCTGGCGAGCCTGAGGCATTTCATTCAGTAAGCATTCCCAAATTTGATAAACACCAAAGGCAATTGACTCGAAAATGGCGCGTAAACATTGTTCCCGGGATGTGCCCGAACGAATACTAAAATATTTAATTAAAATTTTTTAAAATAAAATATTTAATTAAATTTTTAATTTTAATTTTTAAAAATTATTTTTTTTCTTAAAATAATTTCATATTTTTTTGTCATTTTTCTCGGTCATTAAATATTTAATTAAATTTTATTTTGTTTTGAATAAAAATATTTAATTTAAAATTTTAAATAAACCCATAAAAGGCCAAAAATATATGAATTTTTATTTTTTTCTAATAAATAAAATATTTAATTAGTTTTTAATGAACTCTGTAAAGGGTGAGGGTGAATAAAATTATTCTCATCTCAATTTTAATTTTTTTATTTTTAAATAAAATAGTTTTATAAAAAATTTTTGCCCTTTTTAGTCAATTGATTTCTCATTTTAAAAATTAAAAAAATTGTTAATTTTTTAAAAAAATAAAACCCATAACCAACCCAATCAATGCAGCAGCGGCCCTATCGTCGTCCAACGGGGTTTGAATGCCGGAAAAGGCTGGCACAAAGCAAAGTGCCCCATCCAACGGGTCGGCCTTCTGTGCGCGTTCAGTCCATTCGGCCAGTCCATCAGGCTCCAATGTGGGAAGGAGGCCAACAAAATGGGCCCATTCCAAAGCGGAGGCAGTCTCATTTGAACGTCCCTGCAAGGAGAAAATAATTTTTATTAATTAATTGAAAAATTTAATCATTAAATTATAAAATATTTAGTAAAATAAATTAATTATTTTAAAACAATTATTTTTGGATGTAAAATTAATTTAAAATTTACTATTTTTAATAAAAATTATTTAAAAATTAAATTATTTTAAAAAATTAATAAATTTTTCAGATATTTATTCTTATCTGAAAATAATTTTTATTTTGTTTTAATAAATAAATTTAATTGAACTTAAAGTCTCTATTGGAAGAGAATAAATTTTTCTTAATTTTAATTTAATGCAAAAATTTAATTATAATTAAAAAGTAAATTAATTTAACAATTTTTGACATGGATATTTAAGCTAATTTAAAGTAATTTTAAATTAACAAATCCTTCAGATTAAATATATTTTTAATAAAAATATTTAAAAAATAAATTTAATTATTTTAAAAATTAATTTAATTGAACTAGCCTCAAGTAAATGCGTTGATTGGCCAGCACATTTCCAGCCCACCAACGGGTACATTCCGCACATTGTGGTGTGCACATCCTTTCCACTGACAAAATTGAACAGTGTCCCAGTGCCAAGCGAAATTTTCACATCCCCCTTTCGAACACATCCGGCACCAAATGCGGCTGCTTGGGAATCACCGAGCTGAAGAATTTTTTAATAATAAAATATTTTATTAGGTAATTAATTTAATTTTTATACAAAAATTAGTGTCATTTTTAATTTTTTGAGGCTTTTTAAAATTTATTTTTAAAAATTAAATTTTTATTGAAAAATTAATAATTTCGATTTTTGAGGCTTTTCTAAACAGTAAAATTTTTTAAAAAATTTTTGACCAAGAAAATAATTAAAAAATTCAAAATAATATTTATTTATTTTTAAAAATAAAATTTATTTAAAAAATAAATAGGTAAATATCAATTAATTTTTTAAGTTTTCAAAATACAAAAATTAATATTTTTTTTAAATTTAATTTTTAATTTTAAAAAAAATTATAAATATTCCTATTAATTTATTAAAAAATTTTAATTAAAATTTACGGATGCAGCAATTAGGATTTGCTGGCCGCCAAAAATGTTTGGATCAATGCGAACTCCAATTTGGGTGGTCTCAACCAAGGAGGGCAAAACTTCAGCAGAGGTGGGGAAACCAAGCAAATTCAGAATTTGATGGCCCCAATCGTCCTAAAAATTCAATATTTTAATTATTAAAATAAACAAATTTAATCCTAAAAAATATTTAAAAATAATTCTAAATATTAAAAATAATTTTAAAGAATATTTAAATTAATAAATTAATTAAATTAATAAATTAATTAAAATAAATTCAATTTTAAAAAATAAAAAAATATCAAATATTTAATAATAATTTTAAAAATTTTTTTACCGTAAATGGGTCAAACATTCCAGTGGAGGAGGCAGAGGATGGTTCCGTCACAAATGCTTTTCCTCCGCTCAATTTTTGGATTAGCCAACTGTCCATTGTGCCTAATGCCAATTCGCCAGCGCCCAACAATTTTTGCATATTTGAATTCTGAAAAATAATTAAAATTTATTTAAAATTAATTTGAAAATTTAAATTAATTTATATTTTTAAGTTATAAAATAAAACTAATTTTTTATAAAACACCTTTTCGAGAGTGACCAAAAATCGAGGAGGTACCATTGCACCCAAAAGGCGAAACATTCGAGCTGCTTTGAATCGTTGGCTCCGCGTAAAGAAATAGGCAATGAAACCGGCCAAATTCAGCAACTGAAAAATATAAAATTGAATGAAAAATTCTAATTAATATAAAAAAAAAATAATTTAATTTTTTTTAAAATTGATTTTAACCTTTTTGGTATAGGATCGATTCCATTGTTCGCAAAAATGACGAGCCCGATTGTCCTTCCAAGTGATCAGCCGATGGCATGGTTTCAACGATCTTCTGCAATTTTATTGAATTTTTTAAAAGGAAATGTCCAAATTTGAATATTTTTAAAAATTTTTTTTTAGAATTTTTGGAAGAGAATTAAAAATAATTTGGGAAAATATTAATTAATTTAATTAAAAAAATAATAATTTTTATGGGAAGTAATAAACTTTATAGGAAATGTGGAAATTAATTAATCAAAAATATAAATAAAATGAATTAAAATGCAATTCAGTAAAATTTATTAAAATTAATAATTTTAAAAAATCAGAAATATTCGAAAATTTAATTTAAAAAGATAAAACGAACTTATCCCAACAAAGAAATGTGTTACGCTGGCAACTGAGTCCAATCGCCTTCACTCGGACACCACGTGACTCACAATCGGCCACTGAAAATTAATTTTAAAAAAAAATTTATTTTTGTAGTTTTTAATTATTTAAATTTATAATTATTTTTTAAAAATTTCCAAATTCTTTCCATTCCATTACTCACATGCCATTCGTAGCATTCGCTTTAATTGTTCCCACAATTGGTCTGGGTCCATTTCCACCAATTCATCGTCCGGCGAAATTAACAATGAAAGCTTAAATGGGAAAATTTAAGAAAATTTGAAGTTTTCAATGTTTTTTTAGAATTAATTCCCAAAACTATTTTAAAATAAAAAAATAATTATAATTATTCTATTTATTATTGAATTATTTTTTAAATTTAGAATATTCATTTTAGATTTTTTTTAATGGTATAAAAGGGATTTTTAATTGAATAATTTTACATTTAACCCCTAAAAATAAAAATATTTCAATAAAAAAAAATAAATAATTATTGCTATTGCCTTTTATTTATTTTAAAAAATTTGAAAAATCATTTTAAAATTATTTTAAAGTTATTTCTATAATAAAATATTTGAATGAGGGTTTTTTTCGATATGTAAAATTTTTTACAAATATAAAAATTAAGTAAAAAATAATCAATTATATAAATTATTTTTTATTTTAATATTCATTTTTGAATTATTGGATGAAAATAAAATTCTCATATTTTTAAAATTTAAATATTTATCAATTTCTATACATTTCAAAATAATTTTTAGAGTATTTATTAATCCAATTATTTAAAAAAAATAATTAAGCCTACCCGTTCCTGTTTGCTATAAATTAGGGTGCATTTTTGTGCCTCAAAAACGCAACATTTTGCATTGGTTGTGCCCACATCCATGGCCAAAATCGCAGATGATTTCTTCTCTTTGGGTGGTGAAAATTTCTCCGATTCATTCATTTCTTTTCGGCACTCGATTAAATTTGCCAAATTTACCTGGAAAATTAATAATTTTTATGTTAAAATTAATTAAAATGAATTTAAAATATTTAAATTTGTAAATGAAACAAATTTAATAAATTGTCAAAAATTTTATTTTTTTAATTTATCCTTTAAATCAAAAGAAGCAAAATAAACGGCAAAAAATCAAAAGACAAAATAAATTGTTAAGCAAAAAAATAAATATCAGTGGGTAATAAATAAATTACATCAAAGAGACAAAAATCAGTGGAGAGGTAGGAGGTAGAGATCAAAATTAAAATATCCAACAAAAATTATCAATAATTTAAATCGAAAATCACCCAAAAATCTTCCACTGAAAAATTATTCCTAATCCTCCACATTTTCCAATTTCTTCATTTGTTCTTCTTCCGTTTGTTCGCCGGCTCATCAGTCTTTGGTGGCTCCAATCTTCAAAAAATTTAATAATTAAATTAAAATGATTTTTAATGTAAAAAAACACTCACTTGTATCCGTACATTTCGCACCAGCCCAACGGGAAAAGGTCTCGAGATCTGTAAAAATAAAAATATAATTTTAATTAAAATTTGTTGGAAAAAATTTTGAAATTTTGTATAAATTTTTGATATTAAATTTGAATGAAGTTTGAACCCAGTCAGAGTAATTTTAGGAAATTTTTTAATTGGAAAAAATTTTCAGTCCCAAAAATTCATTTTAAATATTTTAAAATTAATATAAAAAAAGTAATTTTTTAAATAATAATTTTTGATAAATTTGAACGAAAAAGTTCGAAGCCGGCCAGCGACAAATAATTTTTTAATTGGAATTTGGATAATTTTGAACCAGAGAAAAAGTTTGTGTCCCAAAAAGATAAAAAATTTTAAAAACACTTTAAAATTAATAAAAAATGAATTCATTTTTAACTAAAATTGAAGGAAAGTTCGAAGCCGATCAATGACAAAATAAATTTTTAAAATCGAAATTGGGATAATTTCGATCTCAAAAAATTTTTAATCCAAAAAGAAAGATTATTAAAATTTGAAAAAAATAATTCTTAAATTTTTTAATAATAAATCTGAATGAAATATTCGAATCTAGACGAAGACTTTAAAATTGGAAATTTAAATAAATTTTTAAAAAATTAAATAAAAAGAAGCCCACCGATAATCGTACAACTGGTCCATGTCATCGGTCCAACCATCGAAGTGAATTTGGAGAAGGCGGCCTCGGACAGCACGGAGAGTTGAGGGACAAACCAAATTCGATTCGCATTGATCCGTCGCTTCCAGTTTGGCGCCCAACTGAAATTAATTTATGAAAATTGATTAAATTCGGCAAATTTTTACCTTGAATTGTTCCATCTTTTCGGGCGGTGGTACCGGGTCCTTAAAAATTGAAAAATTAATTTATTATTTATTTTTTACAAAGAGAATTTGAGGCGCCGCAATTGCCTGGCATTGGTTCAAATATTCATCCCAGTTGAAAAGTGCCATGTTCTCTGTATCTACAAATGTGCAAATAAATCAAAATTTATTATTTTTAATTAATTATTCATTTTTGTAAAATTTTCTTCTCAAGAGAAAAAATTTTTTTAAATTAATAATTATTTTTAATTCATTTTTTAAATTTATTATTCGGAAAAAAGGCCAAAAATATTTTTATAAAATGATAAATTATTTATTTTCATTTTTTAAAATTATTCCACAAAAAACAGAAAAATTTACTTTAAATTAATATTATTTTTAATTCTTTTTTTTAAAAATTATTCTCTAAAAATTGGATAAAAATTATTTTAAATTACTCAATAAATTTTTATTAATTTTTTAATTTTATAAAATAGATTTTTTTTTTAAAAAAAAATTATTTTTTTCTGTTAATTATATCTAAAAAGTGGAAAAAATTTTGAATTAAATTTTAAATTCATTTTTAATTTAATAATTATTAAAACAGAAACCTGTAGGTCCAACCAGCTTGATTCCATAATCGCGAGCATAATTGATGGGAAAAAGGTACGGCGATGTGCAATGAATGGGAATTGCCTTTAAATTTAGGGGGAAAAATTATTTAAATTTTAAAATTTTTTAAAAATTTATGAAAAAATTCAAAAAAAAATTTCCCCAATTTTTTCTCATTTTTTAAGCCCCAAAATTTTACCTCATCTTCCATGTCCGGTCCGTCGAAGCCAACTTTGAGGTATCCATCATTGAGCAATGCAATGCATGTGGCCACTTTCATCTCCATAAACGATTGATTCAACGGATCGATGCATTCGAATTTCATTCCGACTTAAAAGGGAAAATTAATTATAAAAATTTAAAAAATTCCTTCCAAAAAATTATTTTTAAAAATAATTGAAAAAATTTATAATTTATTTAAAAAAATAATGCCTAAAAATATTTCATAAATTAATTGGAATGATAATAAAAATTTTTAAGAATTTTACTTGGTGGATTTGGGAAAAAATAATTTTTAAAAAATTCCAACTTTGGCCGAAAATATTGTCAAAAAATTTATAAATTGATTGGTAAAAAATTATCATTTTTTGGCGAAAAAATTGTAGAATAATTTTTGAAAATTTAATTAATGGATAAAATTACCCAAAAAATAATATTTTTCCCTTCATTTCAAACAAAAATTTTCTTTTAATTTTTTGGATTTTTTGGTCATAATTTGTTGGATATTTTTTTTAACAATTTTTGAAAATTTAATAAATGACTATAAAAATTTTTAGTTTTGCCCAAAAAAAATAATTTAGAATTTTTTTGTCGTAATTTATTGAATAATTAATTGGAAAATAATTTTTAGAAAATTTTTTATAAAAAAATTTTTTAATATTTTCCTCTCAAATTTAGCCAAAAATAGAATGACCAACCTTCCCAATGGACTGTGTTCTCCTCCCCCTCCGGGTTGGCCTTCCAATCGTTAAAAATTGCTGGGGATGCGTCGAACGGTGTGTATTCCGGTTGGTGGCCTTCGCCAATTGCTTTCACAATGCGCTGGCAATGCTCCGTGTACGCTTGATTGGCCACCTGTGCGCACATTGGGGTGGGGAAATGATTTATTTTTATATATGGATGGGAATTATTATGGGATGCGAATATTTTTTGATGGAAAATGGATGGAATATAGATTAATAGGTAGCGGATTTTTTAGGTCAAAAAATAATAAAATAGGTATGCCTATTTAGGTTTTTTTTTGTAAAATTTGTAACAAATAATTTTCGATAACTATTATTTTTTATTGTATTTTTCGAATGAAATTTTCCCTCAAAAAAATGCCAAAAAATTATTGAAAAAAACGATATTTTTCATTCAAAATATGGCATTTTTTAATAATATTTTTGTAAAAATTCTTAAAATTTATTAATAGGTATAGGTACGTAGTTGATTTTTAGGTTACCAAAATCATAAAATAGATGCATATTTATTAGGTTTTTTTTGTGAAATTTGCCAAAAAAAAATCGGTAATCTCAAAATAGAAAATTTTTGGTTTTTATTGCATTTTTCGATTGAAATTTTCCCTCAAAAACAGTCAAAATTTGTAAAAGAATCGAAAAATTACACCAAAAAAAAATAAAATAAATGCTCAAAAATTAAGTGTATTTAGAAATTAAAAAATTGACAAAAAATAAAAATTTGTTCGCTATTGATTTTAATTTTAATTTAATTAAAATACTGGGATAAATTTTTTATGATTTTTATTAAAATTGAGGCACCGATCCCCCTTTTAAATAAGAAAAATGAATTTTGGCTTTGTTAGAATAATTTTTTTGGTATTAAATTTTTGTCCGAGCTCTCTCAGCCAATATTGGAGGAAGGAAAATGGACCCATCTTGGGATTTTTCTTTCCTATTTTTATTTGCAATTCAATCGGAAATATGACTCATCGTCTTTGGTTATTAAAAAAAAATTAAATTCGCCGATTGAGTAAGAGAATTAGTGACAAACAAAGATTTTAATTCGGAAAAAAGCGAAAATTGATTTTTGGAATTTCTATGACCAAAAAAAAATTCGTCTTTATTAATAATTTTATGAATTAAAATTTAAAAAAATTTAATTTAATACCAAAAAACTGAGAAATTTTATAAATTACAGAAACTAATTACAATTTTTTAAATTAAAGTTTAAATTTTAAAAATAATCAAAATAGGAATTAAAATATAAAAAAAATTATTTAATACTAAAAATATAAATTATTTTTAGAAACAAATTATCATATTTTAAAGTTCTAATTTTAAAAAATAATAAAAAAAAAAAACCAACCAATTTCCATTTGTTCTGCAGTGCCCATCCAACGGGGAAAATCAGCTCCCAGCCTTCGTCGCACCAAATGCCCGTTTCGATTTGTCCCTCATCGTCGCCCATATCCTCTTCCGAAACATCTGCCACACAAACAAGCACACAAATTCGACGGCCCAACTGATGGATGACGCGCGCCGGACGAATATGGCTGGAATCTTGCCGGTCCAACAGTTCCAAACGGGTGCCAACCTAAAATTAAAAGGGGGTAATTTTAGTGGATGAACAATTTTTTGATGAAATTTTATTTTTTAATTAAATAAGTGAAGGATTTTAAAGGAAATGTTGCATAAAAAATACTAAAAATATAGATAAATTATAGAAATGAACTAATTAATTATTTTTATTTTTTGTAAAAATTTTGCCCGAAAAAAAATAATTTTCTATTAAAACAAATTGTAAAAAATTGAATAGCCTAAAATTCTAATTTTCCTCAACATTTTTTACAATATTTTAAAAAATTCGAATATCTCGAAAATTTAATAATAATTTTTTCTTTTTTTATAAAAGATTACCTTAAAAAATAATGAAAATATTTTTATTTAAAAAAAATTGAAATTCTATTTTTAATTTTTGGAGGGAAAAAATTCAATGGTGTCAACATTTTATTTTAATTAAATTCATCAATTGAATTAAAATCTAATAAATTTATGGATTAATATTTTATGCTTTTTGTAAAAATTTTTGCCATAAAAATAGTAAAAAAATAATGAAAATAATTTTTTAAACAATTTTAAATTTTTATCAATTTTTACATTTTTTAATAAAATAATTCTCATTTACTAATTATTACCTTGAATCGTCCCTCGATTAGTCCCAGTTGGCGCTCTTTGCAGAAAGTGTTGACGAATGTTGGACAATTGTACATTTTGCTCATATACTGGGACCAGTCCTGATAGCGAGTGCGAATTTGGTTCGGCGGCAGCAGCTCACAGTGATTGGTGTTTGCGGAACTATAAAAATAAATATTCGATTGAAGCAAAAATTGTTTAAAATTTTATGAAAACTTTCGACTCAAAAAGGGAACACCCCACTTTTGTAAAATTTAGGGGTACTTATGAGTTTCTATCACTTAATAAGAGGGAAGGGATGAGGAAGAAGAAGATGACGATGAAGCTGATGCTGAGTTATCTTCTTCATCATTCTCATAATCATCCTCAATCCTCATCATTTTCTTCTTCTTCATCATCAACAACCTCATTATCTTCCTGATCATCTTTTTTTTCTCCCATCACTTCTTCTTTTTCGTCATCATCCACTAATCATTTTCTTCTTCATACTTATCTTATTCATCATTCTTATCATCATCATATCTTCTTCTTCTTCATAACATCATCCCCATTCATAATCATCATCTTCTTCATCCTCACTTCTTCTTTATCAGTATCCTCATTCCTCATCACTTCTTCTTCTTCGTCATCATCCACATTTATAATCATCATCTTCTTCCTCTTCTTCACCGTTATCTTCTTCATTACCATTCTCATCATCATCACTTCTTCTTCGTCATCATCCTCATTCATTCTTCTTCTTTATCCTCTTCATTAATTCTTCACCATCTTCTTGATTATATTCTTCATCCTTATCTTCGTCATTATCCTCATTCATATCATCATCTTCTTCTTCATCCTTATCTTCTTCTATCTTATTCATCATCTTCTTCTTCATCAGTATCCTCATCATCATCATAATCTTCTTCTTCATCCTCATCCCTTCCCTCGAAAAACTCCATTAATACCACATTAGGTATCGGGGTTCGGAATTGGGATCAGCTCAATTGAAATAATTTTTCGGATTTGTTTGCTTTTATGCATTTCAAAAATTCCACCGGAACAAACCAGAGTTCCAAAAACGTCTTACCACTCGTCTTCGTCCTCATCTTTGAGATGAGATGAAACAATTTCGTCTCGCTTTTCGTCTCTTCCTTCCTCCTCTCCTCACCTTTTTATGGAAGAGGATGTTTTTGGAATTCCGGACGAAATTCTGTTAAACCAAAAAATTCGAAATTTTTTGCCAATTAAATATCCAAAAGAGCTCATTTTTACTGTTAATTTGTTTGAAATTCCAAAATAAAAACCAAACCTGTATCCAACATGTTTGACCTCATCGGAGCCAATGTTCACCCAAAAGTCGTACATCTCGTCCCCTTCACGGTCCATTCCCTCAAAGCGCATTTGGACACGGTAGCCAACAATTGCTTGGACATTTGCGATCCAAAAAATTTGTTTGTCCGGAAACAGTGAATCATAATCGTGGTGGCGAACTTCAAACTGAAATTTAGAGTTTATTAATTATAAAAGTGAATTTTTATTGGAAATATTTTTGACCATTTGATGTTTTATAACAAAGCTGTCTTCTAAAGGTCCATCAAAATATTATTTAATCACCATGGGTGGCTTTTAAATTTTATTGCCTTATTTATTTGTTAGTTTAACCGACCTTTGAATTTTTGATCATTGAAAACTTAAGGATTTTCAGTCGAGTATTAAAGTTAAGGTCTTCCAGGGCTTTTTAATCAAGTAGAAAACTTAAGGTTTTCAGTCGGGTGCTAAACTTAAGGTATTTCGGGGCTTTTCTCTTTTTAATCAACTAGAAACTTTAGGTTTTTCAGCCCGGTATTAAACTTAAAGTCCTTCTTTTTAATCAAGTAGAAAAAGTTAAGGTTTTCAGTTGGGAAACTAGTCTTTTAAGGCCTTTTAATCAAGTAGAAAACATATGGTTTTTAGCCGGGCACTAAACTTCAGGTCTTTCGTGGCTTTTAAGGTTTTTAGCCGGGCACTAAACTTTAGATCTTTCGTGGCTTTTAAGGTTTTTAGCCGGGCACTAAACTTCAGATCTTTCGTGGATTTTACGGTTTTTAGCCGGGCACTAAACATTAGGTCTTTCGTGGCTTTTTAATTCAATGGAAAACGTAAGGTTTATTAACCAAGCAGAAAACGTTTTCGTAATTTTCATAAAATTTAAATTTGATTAATTCAAAAGAAAACCTTGAGTCCTGTGTGCATTGCGACAAGGAAATGGGCCAATGGTGCATTGCCAAATAGCGCGACCGGCATCACTCGATCCTCCGCCGCCGCGTTCTCATCCCCGCCGTTGTTCTGTTGCTGCTGTTGTTGTAATTCCTCGAGAAGTTGTTCCCATCGGTAAGTGTTGTTGGCGGTCAAATTCGATTGTGCTTTGATCCCATCGACGTAGACAACGCGGCGATATTTGATGATTTGGCCACCATTTGAAGAGCGACGACGACGCCCGCCTCCGCCAGCTACCTGTGTTGTTGATATTCCGCCTGCCATTTTCTTCGTATTGTTGTGTTGTTTAATCGCTTTTTATTTATTTATTGCAAATTTTCTAAAAAACTATTTAGCTTTACTATTAAATAAAATTAATTGATTTAAGTAATTGAATGTTGAATGAACTTAATGTTTTCATGACGACCTTCCTATTACCTATTTTACTTTATAAAGTTGATTTTGATTAATGATTAATTAGGTATAGTTAGTGGATGGGCGTGTTGGGCTGAGGAGTTCGGGAAGAACGACGAAATGACGACGAAGAAGAGTTTTGGGTTAGGATGGAATTGCTCTGGCCGGGAGTTGTCCCCAATTACTCATCAAGTCTCATAGATTTTAATGGAGAACTTTATTGGCTTCTCGATTGGAAAAGGGATAAAAGATGAATGTGAATGTGGATGAATGAATAAAGTCTTGGGGAATTATAAATAGTGTGAAGGGGCGGGGTTAAAAAGGGATAAATGGAAATGATGAATAATGCGAATAAATGTCCAGAAATTAATTGACCTTCCAAGTGGGCTACTCCCTTACATCTCCCCCCTTTCCATAAAAATGTCCCCATTTTAAAATTTTGAATTTTGCTGAATAAATTTAATTAGTGTTGAAAACACTAATTTTAATTTTAGTTTCTATGTCAAAAAAAATTGAAAAAGTGAAAGAAATTTTATTTTTGTCCCACGTGTGAAATTCTATGCCTATGCCCTTATTCTAATTTCGCCCATTTGAAAGTCAAATATCAAAAATTCAAATCAATATTTATCAAATTCAAATCAATCATTTCTGCCAATAATTCTTCTGAATGTGGCCACGTTTGTGACATTTGAAGCACAGCCTTGGTCGCGCATCCAATTTGTGAGAATCAGCATAGTTCCTTGCCGGAATATTGAACTGCCGGAGGCCTTCGCTGCATATAATGAGCCTGGCTGCACATTTTGCTGCCTTCCACTGCGCAGATGGCCAATGAGAGGTGTGCATGGGAGGTGGCCGAGCAAATTTTGAGCCGTCCGTCAAGTCCATTGCTTGTTTGCTGCCCTCTGATCAACATTTTACTGCATTTGTTGCTGATAAATACGTCAATTCCATGCTCAATTGCGCTCTGCTGTTGGCCACTTCCACCAATTCCACTGCTAGATATTTCCATATTCATTTGTTGTTGTCCACATCGTTGTTGTTGGTTTGTCTGTGGCACCATATTCTGCTGCTGTTGGCGGTGTGAATGAACAATGGCAATTGCCGTTGGTTGCTTGGTTGGTGATTGTTGCTATGGCCTGTGACAACATTTTAATGAGACTGCTGCATTGGAAATGCTGTCTTTGTTTGAGTTGTTTGACTTTGGTGGTTGACGACAATCCGATCATCGATTTTGAGTAGAAATTGTAACCGTCGAATTAATTTGATGATGCAGAAATTTGAGGGAATTTTGGAGCATTGGAATTTATAATCCGTTCTACAGCTCATTTTTGTTTCTTCCATAGCACCGGATGTTGTTGAGCAGTCGAAATTGATGATGATGAGTTGATGAGACAAGTAAATTGGAAAAATGCTGCGGTACTGGCAATTGTTGATTGGAAAAGTATGAAGATTTGGCGATTGGTGGTAACCCAAGGAGTATCTAATTCCGGCATTACCCCCTGAAGCTAAAAGTTTTCTATATGCTTCTTCATCTCTATATTTGTGTGGCATTCTACTTAATGGTGAGAAAACTGGTTGCTCATCAGTAGGAATTTTAATACTATACTTGACTGTTGCGAAAGAACCGAACCCAAATCGTATTGGTTGTGGCTGAACACATCAGCAAATTTTTGAATTAATTCTTTGAGGGCTATAATTCTTTCCCTTTACTTAGCTTTCCGAAAATCCACCTTGATATGAGATCTGATTGTTCATTATTACTAATATAATTAACTTGCTTTTCCGACAAGATCCCATCTTTTTCAATCTCATTAAATAACACCAAATCCGTTCCTTTGTAAATTATTTTCGGCACATACTATATTTTCCGAGCATTTTTAGCCAATTTCTCAGGCATAATACCCAAGGGTCCAATTCTCTGTCCCTATTCGTTGAACCTCACCTTTCTTCATTTTCAATTATCATTCTCAATTTTCTTCTAATAAAATTATTTTTTTTGCCGTCTCTTGAGACGTATTCCCATTTTTCACTTCTGTTTCAATCAATTATGATTTGGGCTTTGTAGGAATTATGAGTTTCGTACAATCAAAGGTTATTAGCTTAATTTTAGCTAGAGTATCCACCAAAAATTATATCAAAATTTGAGAATAAGTTGAATTCATCCTCAATTAAAATTTGAGCTGGCCAAATTTAAATTTCCCTGCCAATACAAAAATTTTGATGCGAATTTTCCCACTTATATCATTGGTTCCCCAGTACCGTAAATTTCTTCAAAGCATTCTTCGACTTTTTGGCTCCATTTCCATTGTGCCATTTGGACCGAGGAGCTAGCGTGATCTCAGTTCCAGTGTCAATCAGTGCTCTTACCTCCATCTTATTAGTATAAGTCACAATTGCAGTTATTTGATCAATTTCGTAAACTTCATTTTCCAAAATTAGGAAT
Organism: Pratylenchus scribneri; assembly: GCA_030063045.1. Taxonomy (NCBI): domain Eukaryota; kingdom Metazoa; phylum Nematoda; class Chromadorea; order Rhabditida; family Pratylenchidae; genus Pratylenchus; species Pratylenchus scribneri. The sequence goes on along the minus strand of JAQSEB010000107.1, from coordinate 251,471 downwards.
TACATTCGAAATTCCTCGCAAGGCGCCTTTCTGGAATCTGCTCTAATAATCATACATTTTGAGTAAAGAAATACAGTTTTATTTTCATATCACTCTTTATTTTGAGTGGAATTAATTCAAAGCTTTCTGTCGCATCTTGTTTTATCCCCTCGAGAGGAGCGAATTCATGATAGTATTTTGGTCAATTGAACGCATGGCCAAAACTTTAATGATTGCTGTACCGACTCTTTTTGCATGAATTAAAGAATTATTGAAAATTATTCTGGCAATCATAGTCGGGTCCCCTATCATCGCCTATAGGGCCCAATGCCTGGTTACATATATTTAAATATTGATTTGAGTGAACTAACACAAGCAAACCTCATTGTTTCGATCATTCCTTTGGTCACAAATGGGAGTTCGGCTTGCAGCTTTCACCAGAGTCTTTCTTTGCTTTCGTCGTGGCTGTTCCACCTCAAAACTGAATAGCCTTGATTTCAAGCAGTTAATATTACCATAAGCCACAACTTTTTTTCCGATTGGCATCAGATTCGAGTAGAATGGGTCATCATCCGCAATCCATGTATTCCCATTCTATGCTCTTTATTAAATATCGCTTGTTTTGTATGCTCGTAAGCATTTCTTTCCAAATTCCAATTCACTCCAATCCGTACATGAAGTCGGATTTCGAATTGTATTATATCTTTAGCATTTATCATGACTTCTGAGTCAAGATTTTCATATTTAATTTAGTTTAATTGGCACAAGCATGATCACTCACAATGAGTTTTCACTTGGTTTATCTCATCATGGCCCAAGATGAGTGAATTCATTCTCCTTTTTGGTCATTTAAATGAGTGGCCAAATTGTATGACTTTTGGGTCAATTTTATTACAAATATTATCAAATGATATTTTCCAATACGGTTAATTTCATTTACCAACATTTTAAATAAACCGAATTAAAAAACCTTTTTCGTCATTTGCTTTCTCCCAAATGTGAGTTCAGTTTACAGTTGTGAATCCGTGGCTGTTGTATTTTGATGATTGGTCTCCCTGTATCTGCTCTGCTTCAGCAAAACATAACCTTGATTGAAACACCAACTTAACGCCTCAAGCTACCATCAATTTTTATGTGGCATTGACATCAAATTCGAGAGGGAAGATAATCTGCTTTCAATTAACCCTCATATTTTAATTCCCAATATTCACATTTTCCATATTTATTTGGGCACTATCAGAACCGGTTTATCTTCAAACAAACACTTTTTTTTCGGTAAAATCCGTTCGAAATATTTCCAAGAACCGACTAAATACACTAATCCTAATCTAGACTGAAGATTTCATCGAGAGTTAAATTGATTTTGCGGTGTGTTCTGTATCAAGATAAGTTGAGCCAAGGCTCTTATTAATTCACTGTCCTCTTGAGAACGCATTGGTTGATTGACATTTGCTTGAGGCAAATGGGAATTAGAAGTCCCTGCTGTTTGAAAATCTTCTTGTTTTAGCCTACATTGGTTTTCTACATGGCCAATTCTGCCACAATAATCGCACCATGGCCTGTTTATTCTATTCTGACTTTGTTGATTAACTTGATTTCTTGCTCGTGAGCAATTCTCTTCATTATATTCTTGATTATCCATGCTATTTTGGTAATTCAGTCGGTAACTTTCGTCATGTCTCATATTTTGACTTTCATACTGTTGATGCTGTGACCAATCATTTGAATCTGATCCCCATTCATTTTGCGCATCAGCATTATCATTGGATTGACTTGCCATTTGGTCCTTCCATTGTACATTCATTGACTGGACTGTCTGAGGCATCATACCGGCAATATTGCTGCTTTTCTCTGCTACCAGAAGCATTTCCAATTCTTCAGCTTGGGCTTTAACCATATCTAGGTCTTTTGTTCTGGACAATCCCACCAATTTAACCAAAAAGCTTATATTTGGTCTAATCCTATCTAAAAATTCTTCGCATATCTTCTCTTTTCTTTGCTCTTCGCTAAGTGTTGAGTTGACAATTTCTACTAAAGGAGTTAATCTCCTCAAAAATTGCGTAATGGACTCACCTTCCCTTTGCTTACATAATGCAAGTGTCCTTTTGGCTAATTCGCGACGATGCGGCGAATTCAGTTTTTCTCTCAATGCATTGAGGGCAATTTTGACACTTGATTTTTCCTCATCAGTCAATTTTCGAAAAATTTCCCTGGGTGTGTCTTTTAGGGCAAGGCCTAAACGAGCTACTTTCTCTTGTTCGGTCCAATTTCGACCCATGGCTAGTAGGTATATCTCAAAGTTCTCTGACCAACGATCAAAACCTATTACGGAATCTTCCGAAAACATTTCCAACTGACCAAAAGGTGTAAGCATATTGCTCATTTTTCAATTCGCTCTTTTAATACTTGATTTTTAAGCTCGTAAGCTTTTCAATTGCTGTTATTAGGCTTTTTCCCGTTCGATGGGGGAACCGAATAGCTTTGTTGGAAAATTTGATGATTTTTTTTGATTGTAGTTGTAGATGATTTATGAATGCTTTTTGTTATTTTTGCGCTAAAAATTAATCAACAATTATTGAAGAAATAGAAGGTAAATGAATGAGTTATAATTGCCAAAGTTTGGGCCCGATTTAATTGAAAATATAATTTCAATGAAATTATTATTGGAGAATTAATTTTATGTTCTCCTTTCATCCATTCTTTCAAGTGTCTTCTCATTTATTTTAATGTGAGAGCATCTTTAATTTCCTTCTACGATTTACTCTCAAATCTATGTTTAAATGTTTTAATAAAAGACAATTTAATGGCCGGAAAGTGATCTCTGTGAAAGTTGATAACATTTTTCCCGAAGGGCGATTGCCCCCTAACGATAAAGCCGACTAATGTGCTAAGAAGCATTTAATGGATGGGAAAAGTTTTCCTTTCTTGGATTTCTCGGAAATGGCCATTATTGAGATGATAAACAGAATGGAATTATGTGGGAGTTGAAATTGAACTTTGTGCCTTTTGTCGCTATCTCTTTTTGGAACTTTTGGACTTTATTCTGTATTTTATTTTTACTTGATTTTTTGTCTTATTTTATATTTATGGTTTAGAATTTGACCTTTTTAGCTAAATGATTAGACAATCTACATTAAGATTGATCTTGATTTTTATTCTCGTAAGAATCTCATTTTGATTTAGAACGATGATGACACTTTAAGGTCTTTTCTAATTTTATTTGGTTGGATGAATTTTTAAATTTGGAAAAGTGTGCCTTTTTAAATTTATTTTCTTTCTTTTCTTTGCTCTTTATATTAGATCGTTGGCACTATAATTTTTTTCCTTTTATTTGCCTATCATTAAATTATTCGGAAATTGCCTAAATTAATTTATTTTTCTTTGATTTCATTTTGAGCATTATGGCACTTTTAATCTATGGTTTTGTAATTATGACCTTTTTGGGCTAATTAATGTTTTAGAAAATTTTTGTGAAGATCGATCTTGATTTTATTCTCGTAAGAATTTATTTTTATTTAGCGCAATATATTTATTTTATTCTCTAAGGCCTCTTGGTCAAATGATTTTGTGGCTTTTCTTTGCATTATTTTATGAAACTGTGATTTGCTTTTTGAGAGCCTTTTTGCATTTTTAGATTAATTTGCCAATGGGAAAACCAGGAGAAAAGTGGGGCTTTGGGTATTTTTTTTAATAAATTCAAATATTTACTGCCAGCTTTGATTCACATTCTTGGTTGATTGCCCTTTAATTTAATTTTAGGCTCTTATTCATAAGTCGACTTGATTTTTCCTCTCTTGAGAGGTGTTGCAACAAAAATGACAAAAAAACTTACCGGCGTCCCGGCTCCCTTTGATTGATCCTGAGAAGTCCATTTTTGGTTGTCATTCATTCCCGTCGATGATCCGAAGTTGTTCTGCCAGGGGCAGAACCATTCGGTGCTACCAGTTAGTGGATGGGCGTGTTGGGCTGAGGAGTTCGGGAAGAACGACGAAATGACGACGAAGAAGAGTTTTGGGTTAGGATGGAATTGCTCTGGCCGGGAGTTGTCCCCAATTACTCATCAAGTCTCATAGATTTTAATGGAGAACTTTATTGGCTTCTCGATTGGAAAAGGGATAAAAGATGAATGTGAATGTGGATGAATGAATAAAGTCTTGGGGAATTATAAATAGTGTGAAGGGGCGGGGTTAAAAAGGGATAAATGGAAATGATGAATAATGCGAATAAATGTCCAGAAATTAATTGACCTTCCAAGTGGGCTACTCCCTTACAGTATTGATTATTGGTGGTGCTCTGCCTGCTATACTAGGATTAGGATCTAGGAACTAGGCTAGTGCGTTTCGCTTTAAAAAAAATATCCCGATTTAAGACATTTTATCCAAACCGGTTTTCGCTTTTCGGCTAGGTTCAAAATTAAGTTAGAAATTAGAATTGGTTAAACCCTAATCAAACAATCAAATGATACGTCTTGACTAGACCTATCGATTGGGTATAAGATTTGGAGATCGGATCGGGACAAATCACATAATATTTTACGGCATTTAAGATTATTTCCAAAAATAATTTTAAAAGAAAATTCATAATTTAATTCGGACCAATTATCCGATATAAACGAATAAAAGAAATCATAAAAATTACATTAATTTTATACACATTGATATTTATTGCAAAATTGAATTGGGCGCAATTAAAAATTAAATAAACAAAAACCGGCAGGACGCAGGATCATGGACGGGAATGAATATGTAAAAAATAATATTTAATTTTCCAAGAGATCAACCCCCATTAAAATTCCCCTCATTTCAATATTTCTTCATGAATTTTCTGCTGATGCCGTAGTAGTGGCTTCCGTTTTCTTCATTCTTTCTCTTTCTTCCCAAAGCTGTTTTTCGTATTCATCTTCCACGTTGCTGTCAAAATCATTGGAATCCGCGTCAATTTCTTCATCTTCGACTTCACTGCTCGGAATTGATGAGGAGGAAGGATCCAAGTCGCTGTTTTCCGCTTCTGCTGCTTCACCTACATTTACATGTCGTTCCTCTTCACTGATGCCACCACTTTCTGCTGATGAATTTGAAGTGGATTCTTCATCCTCTGTTGGACTGGTTGTACTTGGATTCTCTTCTTCTTCCTCTTCTTCTTCATTTTGTTGTTGCGGTGGTTGTTGTTGTTGTGCATTCATCATAGCGGCAAAATTTCCCACTGAATATAATATATGAAATTTATAATGAAAATTTGACAATTGAGTGTTAATAAAATTTTTATTCTTAATATCTAAGAGCGGATTCTTAGCTTCTGAACTATTTTTTTATGTATCATATTGATGAGAAATTCACAAAAATAATGTTTTTAACACAGTTTTCAGACTTTTTTTATTCCTTTTCAGGGAAAATTTCTATCAAAATGCAATAAATTTTGGTTATCTCGAAACATATTTTGGCAATATCAAGGAAAAAAAATTTAGCAGACCTAACTATAAATAATAAGCTATTTAATAATATCATTCATTTTAAATGAAAACCCGTTTCATTTTTACCTGCACCTAAACAACATGGTAGATTTTGTTGTTGTTGGACAAATGAAGAGATCAATTCAAATTCAAGACACATTCGTCTATCCCTATAGTAGTTCTCCGCAAAAGCGGAAGCCCACAGTTGTGCTTCTAGTGGCAAATTCGCATTCATTGCTTGAAAAGCTGCTTGGGATGTGCTTGGCTGAGCATGCTGGAAAGTAAAAATCCATTGATTTTTTAAAAATGGTTTAATAATTGGGATTTAATTTAATTTGCCGAAAAAGTATTGAAAATGGCGATAAGATTTAATGGTTTATAACGATTCCGAAATTTATCCTAGATCCCAAAACCTATATCCAATTGAATAGAGCCTGCTGGTCATGATGCATTGAATTGTATATAATTTGTCATGGTTTGGTCAACAATTAAAGGGTATTAAACAGTTTAAACCAATTTTGGTTTGATCAACAATTAAAGGGTATTAAACGGTCTAAACCAATTTTGGTTTGGTCAACAATTAAAGGGTATTAAACAGTTTAAACCAATTTTGGTTTGATCAACAATTAAAGGGTATTAAACGGTCTAAACCAATTTTGGTTTGGTCAACAATTAAAGGGTATTAAACAGTTTAAACCAATTTTGGTTTGATCAACAATTAAAGGGTATTAAACGGTTTAAACCCATTTTGGTTTTTGGTTCAAAATTAAATTAGAATTGGTATTTTGGTAAAATTTTAGCCAATAATCAAATAATGCGTGAGATCTATCGATTGAATATATATAAGATTTGATGGTCCATAATAAACTAAACCATAAAACCGCTAAAATCTTTTCGCCATTTTCAATGTGTTTTCATCAAATTTAATTAAATACCATCCTATTAATAATGGGATGTATTTATTATATAATGTGGCAAAAAAATATTGAAAATGTAAACAGAATAAAAAATGCCATAAAAATTACAAAATGAATACATTAACTTACTATTTTTTCATAGAGCTCATCAACACGCATCTCATCATAGCAGTTCAAAATGGTTTCAGTCTGTGGTTTGTTGCTACTGCGCAATGAGCCCGATGCCCTCAGTTTTCGCCGACAATCCCTTCTCGCCTCATGCAGTCCACGAATAGGGAGCCGCCGATGTCTGCTGTTGTCAGTGCCGTGTGCCTTTTTTCCCTGCCTTTTTCCATTACTCTCCACTTCCTGCTGCCCAATTCGGTGTTGATTCGATTTCCCCCGGTCCTCCGTTTGTTCTACCTCAGATTCACTAAAAGCTCGGCGAAAGTCGGGTAATAGTTTCATTCTGAGCAAATGTGCCGTCCGGCATTCTGTGCATGAACATTGTTGCCCGGCGTTCAATTGATTGTAGTGATTAAGCCATCTCTGTACATGCACATTTAGTGGCAAACTCATGTAGGATATTAATGAGGAGGCAGCAGAGCTACAATGAAGTTTGAATTAAATATATGCCAAAACTTCTTTTTAAAAAACTTACCTATTATTATAATCGTAAATTGAATTCTCGTCCATCCCATTGGCGGATGAACAAGTTGTTGAGGCATTTGGTACGCCATTCAATGGTGATGGATGATTCGGCGATGGTTCATTCAAATTGGCGGCGGCAGCCGCTGGTGTCGGATGAGTTCGCGATTCAGTGGGTGGAACTGTGCTTGGTGGAATCATTGAACTGATGACGGAAGTTTCGGCTCCGTATACTATGAAAAAAAAAATTAAATTTCATTTGAATAACAATTAAAAATCTTAGCAATAAAATCGATGCAATTTTTCCGAATTAACCCAAAATACTTAAGCTGATTTTTTAAAAATAAATGTAGAAGAAAAAACAAATAAAAGTATACTCCGAGAGCTAATGTCTTATTAAACATATTAACCCATGTAAGTATGATGGATGTAGGGTTTTTAGGGTGTAGTGGTAAGTAGCTTTTGGCTTTTTAATTTAAACCATATCCCTAAACTAAATCTAATCAATAGTCCCAATACTTTGTTATAACTTATATCGCCCCAAAAAGATTTTCGAAACAAAAATTTATGGGTAAATTCCATAAGATAAATTAAATTAATAAATTTTCTCATTCAATTTATAACTCACAAATTTGATCATAATTGCTACTGTGGCTGGACTGATCATCTGCCCGGAGGGGATTCCTTCCATGCCATTTTGGTCGACTTCTCCTTCCATGCGTAATTATCTCTTGCATTTCAATTTCCATTTTGATTTTCTCTTTAACTTCAAATTCGTGTTCCAATGTGAGAAAATCGGTGGAATGAAGCAAAAGTGAGGCCAAAAATACAGCAATGAGCAGAAAGTTCAGGCCGTTCAGGATTGAGACCGTCCAATACCAACGTAAATCGAGTTGTTCAAGATCGCAGTAGCGGGCGGCTGTGTTTCTGAATTTTTTTTAAAATTATTATAGTTAATAAAAAATTTAAATATTTTTTAATTTATGTTTTTCAGGAAAAACCAGAAATTAGATTTAATTTTTTTGGGTGAAATTACAAAAAATATAGTTTTTAGAAATTTTTTAAAATAATTTAAATTTTAGGCTACCAAAAGTCCTGGAAAAAATTAAAAGTTTCAATTTTTCATAAAAATTTTGTCTTTAGAAATTCAAAAATGATAATGAGATACGAAATTTTTGGTTTTTGTTTTCAAATTTAATAAATTTCCTCTTAGTTAAGCCAACGATTTCTTTGTCAATTTACCCATTTAATTGTTCTCGGCGGATGTGTGGATTCGTTTCCGTTGTTCCGCCATATTGTTGCTTGTCAATCCAATCCAATGGGATTCTCTCGGACATTGTGCGATTTATTGAACAACTAAATTTGATATTAAAATTAATTTTTAAAAATGAGAAAAAATATTAATTTAGCCATTAAAATCATTTAATTTTCCCATAATTTTTTGTGTCAAATTTTTTTGAGGCTATATAACTTGACCATAACAAGATGTTTTGTGACCTCGGATTTTGACTAATAAGCTTAAGGCAGAATAGAGTTTAAAAATGGGCCTTATTTGGCCAAGTTTTACGGTCTTAAAATATTGACTTTAAAATACATAGATGTTCGAACATCTAAAAACAATAAATATTTGGACAAACAAGCAAAACCCAAAATGTTTGGGTAATCAGAAACACAAATGTTTGGATGAACAAAAAGACAAAGGATGAACAAAAACAAAAAAGTTTGTAAAAACAAAAACAAAAAATGTTGGGGCAAACAAACAAAAATATAAAATGTTTGGAAAATAAAAACGTAAAATGTTTGGAAAACACAAATGTTTGACACGAAATGGGTAAATCCTTCTGATTTTATGGGTAAATATATTGTCATACTTACTCAATACTTTTCATTATAAGCCTGGCTTCTTCGCCCACTTCCATTTGCATTTGACTGCATAAAAGGCGAAGCAGCAACAAACAAAGGCATATTGAGCCAATCCAATGAGGTGATAATTTCCTGAGCCAATCAATGGTACGATGAACAAATTTTTGCAGATGCCAACGATTCTTGGCAATAACAATTGGGTCATTAGCATTTTCTGCTTCATTGTCATCATTTTCATTTTGTTGCTCTGTTGGATCGGAACGAAGTGGTTCACGTTCATCATTTTGAATTTGGGCGTTCAGGGAAATTCCAATGCCGACGGCAGTGGATTCATTTTCATTGCCAGCATGCACAAATTCAGTATTCTGAAAGGTAGATAGGCATGTAAAAAATTGCAAAGTTTAATTTTTCAGCCTGAATCTTTTTGCTTCAGACGAAAATTCTAATCAAAATTAGCTTTAAAGAGTAAAATTTTTTTATAAATCTTGCCGATTATAATAATTCATCAAGGAGTGAACCGATTTTAATGATTTTTCATCGAATTAAAGAACAGATTTTTGTCTATCAAATGATATTAATTTTTATTTAGATCAGTCCAGAATTTTTGAAATTGTAATCTTAAGATCCTTGTTATTATGGTTTCATGAATTTTTCTATGATTTTTTGAGCATAATTCTAACAATTATTAACCAAGTTGAATAAAATAATATTTTTTAGATAGCCAACAGTCCACTCCAAAATTATTAAAATGTTCATTTTATCATAAGTTGCGGTATTCCCACAAATACTTGCCTGATTATCAGCAGCAATTTCTTGTTCATTTCTTTGTTGATTTTCTTCATTTGGATGACCATCTTCAGCAGGTGCAATTTGATGATTTGTCATTGGATTTTGTTCATGGCATCCTTGTGGTTGGAATTGAGTTGTGGTCGTCGTGGTTGTCACAGGCGAGTAAGAAAAATTTCTGTTTCCACTATTTCTGATGTCAAAGCCGTTGTTTCCACCCCAATCTTTGTGTATCTTTTTGTCTGTGGAGAATTATTTATAATTTTTAGAAATAAAAATTGTTTATTTTTTAATTTATGGATGAAAAATATCTCTAATTATTTTTTTTGTGAATATGTATTTAAAATGTTATTATTTGGGTTCAAATTTTGAATATTTTTTCAAGTAATGTAGAATGCAGGTTTAAAAATTATATATTGCCTTATGGCCGTCTAACTAGGGTTGCGCCCCCGCAGTGCGGGGGCGGGTTGTGCGGGGGTCGGGGTTTGCGGGGTTGGCACTTGCGGGGACGGGTTCGGGGGTGACCCCTTGCGGGGGCCCCCGCGGGGATCCCCGCGGGGGCGGGGGTAACGTAAATTTTTTAAAAAGCCACATTTTTCAAATAAAAAATTTTTTGAAAAAAATTTCATCCAAAAATGGCTGCGCAGCGAAAAATTTTACCTAAAAATAGCCTCGCAGAGAAAAATTTTAATAAAAAAATTTAATATCCTACAAAAATTTGGTCAAAATCTCCCTATCGAACCCCATTTTCCTTGAAAAATCCAATAATATGGGGTGCATGTTCACCCCCGCGGGGGTGCGGGGGCGCGGGGGTGGCTCTTGCGGGGGTAGGGTCAGGGGTGAAACCCAAAAAGTGCGGGGATCCCCGTCGGGGGTGGCCCCCGCGGGTGCGGGGGCGCAACCCTACGTCTAACTAAAGACTACCTAAAAGATGATCTTTTGGGCATCCTAGGCTAACTGTGTTGAAGCACATTGCTATTTTGATGAATCCTCAGGGCTGAGTTTTTGGGGTTATTCTTCAAAATCTGATGAACCCAGAAAATAAATTACACAGAGGTAAATTATTTTAAAAAGTCCTAAATATATCTCTTTCTATTATTATTTTTCGATTTGAATATTTTCTGTTAAAAATTTACCAAAAAAATCGGACAAAATATTTGTAAATGAATTTATTAGACATAGGGAAAAACCAGATTTTAGAATTTGAAATAAATTAGAGAAAAATTCAAATATAAATCGGTTTCATTATTCCCCTTACTTACTTCTTTTATATGAGGACACTGAATTTTTGTAGCAAACATTTGTATAGTAAATGAAGATTGACATAATAATGAAGGCAACGAGCGGGAAGAAAATTCGGGCCGTCAACAATTTGTTGCCATTTAAGAAAAAATGGCACATTCCATTGACTGGATCCACGGAAATCTATTTTTGAATAAAATATATAGAATTATAAAATTAACAAAAATTTTTGGATTTAAAAATTCCATTTTCTTAATTAAAATATAAATTAAATGTTTTTAGTAATATCAAATCCATTTCAACTTAAAATTTTAATATTTTAAAATAATTAAAAAATATAAAATAATTTTTAATATTATTGGATTAAAAATTCTATTTTTCTTAATTGAAATTAATTTGAAATATTTTTATAAGTATCAAATTCATTAAAAAATGTAAAATAAAATATTTAAATAATTCATAATAATTTTAAAATTTAAAAAAATTGTTAAAAATTTACTAAAAACAAATTCCCACCTCATTGAAATAGAGATCAAACAGAAAAGTGAGTAGGCCAAAGGACAATGGGGCAATTGGCAACAATGGAGAATTCCATTTGGGCAGAAAATTTCGAACAAATTTGAAGTTGGAATTGGAAAGTGGCAAATTGTGCAATGAAATCATTTTTGAAAAGAGAAGGAATAAACTTGAAAACAAATTTTTAAATGAGGAAAATTTCTAAAAAACCAACCTGAAATTGGCAAAATTGTAAAAGAAGTCCAAGAGGAAGGCTTGAATAGCGCAAAAGGAGTTGTATTTGCTAAAAATGAATATTTAATATTAATTGATTTCTAATTTTTTAAAATAATTAATTTAATTGGGTTTGTAAAAATTTAGTACAATAAAAAATTGAATTTTAATTAAATTAAAAGAAGTAAAATTGTTGAAAATTCCACTTTAAATAGCATCAAAAATATGCTGAATATCTAAATTAATTTTTTTATTTTAAAATTTTTTATAATTTATTCAAAAATCTATTCTTAATATTCGAAAGGATCCAATTTAATTAATAAAATAATATTTTCGCACCCTTCAGCCACTTGAAATCCATTTGGGCGTCGATATTGGCCAACACCACCAACAGCTGTGGAATTGCCAACATTCGGCAAACATGTTGACCATTCGCCCAAAATACGATGTTGGCCATTGGGCAAAATGGAAAAGCCAAAAATGGCGGAAATAAAACAGATGGCAATGAGCGTGGAAATTATGGTGATGCGAAGGGCCCATGGAAGTGTTTTAAAAGTTGGAAAATATTGCAATTGTTGTTGATTTTCTTTGTGTTTTTCTTGGTCATAAATTTCGGTCTGTAATTAAAATTATTATTATTAATGTAAAATTATGGGAGAAATTATGGAAAAAATGCTATCTAATTTAAAATTAATATTTTAAATAAAAATTAAAATTATTTAAATAGAAATTATTATTACAAAATTATGGAAGGAATGAAAAATGCGCTTAATTTATAAAAATAATTTTTTTTAAATTAAAAATAGTTTCCCGAATGAACTGGAATATTTTAAGTAATCAATTGAAAATTAATTTTGAAATTATTTAATTAATTTAGAAAATATGGATTTTTAATTATAATTATTATAATATCTTAACGATTGCTCAATTTAATTCAAAATGGACCTTTTCTTTCTCTGATGAAGGACGATGCATCAATATCAGTGTGAAAAGAAGAAGAACAGCAAAAAATATAATAATGAACCAAAAAATTATAAAGAAATGATGGTATACACGCAAGGAGTCCGATGGAAACATTGGAGTTCTATAAAGGAAGTTTTATTCATTATAAAGTAGGAAAATTATTGAATTTGAAATTTTTAATCTTTAAAATTATCTAAATTTTTTATTTTTAAACCAATTTCTATTTTTAAGAAAATTCCATTATCCATTTAAAGCCAGTGTTAGTTGTTCGATTCCCGTTGAGGTATTATTATATTTTTTTGGGTCAAATATAAGTATCAAAAATTGTCAAAATATTAAAAAATTATTTTTACAATTTTATATAATTTTTTCATTTTTTAAAAATTAATTACGAATTCCATAAAACATATTTTTCAACTTAAATGCTTAAATCCCATATAAAAATTTGGGATTTTAGGTTTTTAGGAGTCGAATTTAAATTTAATTAACAAAAATTATAAAAATTATTATAAATGTGTTTGAAAATAGTATATTTTATTTTATATTTTTTTTCCAATTCTCCAAAAAACTCACTGGCATGGCATATAGCAAGCATCGATCAGTGGCTTTGCCCCATTCCCACCATCTAAATCTAATTCATTTTCAATTTTAACCAATGGCCAAAGGCATTGAAATGGGTGTTGAGCTAATGTGGCCAATTCCGGATGTTTTATTATTTCGTTGACCTTGAAAAAATGGTAAATAAATTAATTATTCTTTTCGACTTTTTTAAGAGTAAATATATTAAAATTTAATGGAAATGGAGAATAAGAATATAATTTAAAATATAATTTATGGCTTTTGAATAAATTTTATAAATTTATTCTTTGAAAAATAAGAAAAAAAGAATAATATTAATTTTCGCTTTTTAAGCAAATTTTTAAAATTTTATTCAATGAAAAAATAATTAAAAATTTGAATTTTAATAAAAATTTTATTGAAAATCCTTAAAATATTTACGGTTTTTAAGCAAAAAATTTTAGTGATTAAATTTTTAAAAATTCTAAAAAAAAATAATTAGCTTTCGAATGAAAAAAATATAGTTTTAAAATGGGTTTAATGTGATAAAAAATTTTTATTAGAGATTATTTCAATTATTTTCACCAAAAATTAACATAATGTTCCCCTCACTTTGCAATCCTCAACGTAAATTGCCGACTTTTTGGTTATTTCCTCTCTGCCATTTCCTCCATCACTGTTTCTTATTCGATTCCTTCCATATAAATGTGCTTCACAATTCAAATAGCTTGGGAATTTGTTGCGGCTTTTCAGCAAATGCGGCGCAGCGAATGGACAATGTTCCAGCATATTTCGGCAAGTGGCCGCCGGAAATTGTTCTAGTAGAACATATTTGGTTTGTTGGCTCTGAAAATTGGGATTTTTATTGTCGTGAAATATGTCTGGCTTTTTACGAAAATTGTCAAAAAAAAAATGTGTTTGGAACCTCAAAATTTGGTAATTTTGGTCTTTTATTGCATTTTTAAAATTAATTTTTCCCTCAAAAATGGCACAATTATTTAATAGTTAAAAATAGGTCAAAAATGAAATAAATGTTTAAAATATATTTATGTGCTTTACCCATCAAAATTGATTTAAAAAATAAATAATAATAAATGCATTTAATTTAAAATCAAACATTTTTAATTGCAAGCGAGCAGGGCCGAAAATGTCCAAGACAAACAAGTGGGGCCAAACGAAGCCAACATCTGCAAAAAATATTGAAATTGTTTTTTAAATTTGAAAGGTTAAAATTTATTGATTTTTTAATTCGTAATTTAAAAAAAAAATAGTAAATGTTTCTAATAGATAAGTTAATTTTCCATGATTATTCTAAAGTTTGAATTGAATAAAATTTTCAAACATTTTGTTATGATTTTTAATAAGATAATAAATGAAAATCTTATTTTTTTGGTTACAAAAAATTTTTCTGGCATTAGGAAAAAAATTTTAATTTTTTAATCAAATTCTGTTAAAAATTCATTTAAAAATGAGTTTTGATCAATTAATAAAAAAAACAAATAATTTCGTAACAATAATTATTTTCAAATCAAAATGAATAATTTCCCCATTAATTTTCGAAAAAAAATTAACCTTGGAAAATGTCGAAGAAATTCCAACTGTTCCGGAAATTCGCCGAATATGCCACTTCGATCCACATATTCATAATTGATTTGGGCAGAAAAGCATTTAGGTGGATTGATTTCACTGTGAATTTTTTTTTTCAATTAAAAAATTCTTTAAAGAAATATTTAATTTGCCGAAAAAAATATAAAAATAGCCAAAAAATAATTATAAAGTTCAATAGTTTATCCTAAATCCATATTTCGGTAAATTTATAAACCGTATACGGTATACCCAATCAATAAATCTCATCAATTACGCATCATTTGATTATGCTTCGGCTTCTGGTTTACCAAATTCTAACTTAGTTTTGAACCATTAAACCAAAATTAGTTTAAACCGTTTAATACCCTTTAATTGTTGACCAAACCAAAATGGGTTTAAACCGTTTAATACCCTTTAATTGTTGACCAAACCAAAATGGGTTTAAACCATTTAATACCCTTTAATTGTTGACCAAACCAAAATTGGTTTAAACCGTTTAATACCCTTTAATTGCTGACCAAACCAAAATTGGTTTAAACCATTTAATACCCTTTAATTGTTGACCAAACCAAAATTGGTTTAAACCGTTTAATACCTTTTAATTGTTGACCAAACCATGACAAATTATATACCATTGATTCAATGCGTCTTTGACCAGCTCTATCCAATTTTGGGTATAATGGGAACCCTTATTAAATTATTAGAATTATTTTGGCATTATTTACTCTATTTTCGGTAATATCAGTAGAATTTCTTTAGACTACCTGCTGGAATTATTTTGGTAGCCAATTCCAAAGCTCTCATTTAAATTATTTTCGATTGAATTTGGATTGATGCACTGTTTTTCCGATAAATCAGCCGAATTCATGCGACAATTACTCTCTACACTCCAATTCTCGCCTTTATGCCGTAGTGCGTTGATTTGCTCAATCTAAAATTGTTATTTTTTGGTTCAGTTGAATTTGAATGTAAGTTTAAAATGGTTTTAAAAATATGTATAAAAAATCCAAAAATTTTAACTATATATTTTATGAAGTTTTTTTACTTTTCCTCTAAAATGTTATAAATTGCTCTCAAAAATTTTTTAGATTTTTCAAAAATACATTCGAAATATTTTAGTAAAATTTAAAATGTATGTTTAAATATGTGTCTATTTTTATGCTTTATCTATTTAAGGTTTTTTTCTACTTTTCACCTCAAATGGTACTTATCCAGTTTGTATCCTCTTTTTTGAAAGTGCTTGGTCCCCCCTTTGGTTTTAGGGTTTCGGTTAGGGTTTAGGATACACGTAAGATGATTCTTACCCCACCCTATCCCTAATCCAACCCTGATTGACCCTAACCCGAAATATGACAAACCATAGGGGAACCAAGCACTTTCCAAAAAAGAGGATACAAACTGGATAAGTACCCCTCAAATTGTGTTACAAATTGGTGTCCAAATTTTTAATTTTTTTCCAAAAAATTCGCAAAATACTATTTTAAACCCAATTTTGTTATAGCCCAATTCCTGAAGTGATTCTTTCCTTGGCAATTGTGTTATATTCTTAATATCAACTTTTTGTTGCCATTTTGCGTAAATATTTCAATAAATTTAATCAAATATTGTAAAATTAAAAACATACATTTTTCTGGTAATCATCATCGTCCATATTATTGAATTCCTGTCGTCTAAATGCCATTCCACGTTCCATGTCCTCATCCAAATGTGCAGCAATAATTGGAATTAAAAAAAGGTAATAAAATGTACACAAAAAACTGTTCCATGGATTCATCATTTTTGGTGTGATGAATGTGGCACGCTGTTTTAAAGAAATTATAAAATGGAATTAATTATTTTAAAAAATAGATGTTTAAAACAAGGTATTTAGAAAATAAATCAAAAAAAAAAAAACATTTCAAAATTTTCCTGAGTGAATGCAAAAATCAAAAAATTCATTAATAACAAAACAATTTATATTCATTCCCGTATTTTCTCAACAATTCTTTTGACATCAATTCGTCCACCATTAATTTCCGGCACCCCGGCCCAATTGAATCCATTGTGAAAGCGGCGTATTTGCAAGTTGGTTGGCACGGCCTTGTTCAACCTTAAAGTTTTAAAAAATTATAATTTTTTACTTTATTTTTTATTTGTAAAATAAATTATTCAAAATATTATTCATTTTTATTGTTGAAAAATCGGAATTTTTGCCTATCACAGATCGGGCTATTTAATATATTTCTTTGGTTCTAATTAAATAAATATGGCCAAGCAAAAAATGTTATTTTTTCTTCAAAATTTAAAGTTAATTCTTCTCTCTCACCAAATTCATTGCCGCATTCAATGTCCCGATCAATTTGAACAATGTTGAAGATTGGTAATTTTTGGTGGGAAAATCGGCGAGACATGTTTCCAAGTAGTAATCAGTGCCAATCTCCTTAAATTGAATCAAAATAAAATATAAAAAACTAATTAAATGTTGAGGTTTTTAATTTCTTGTCTTCCCTAAAAGATAATTTCTTTTCCTAGTAATATTTTTAAATATAATTGTCTAATCAAAAATTATTTAGTTTAATTCCTTACCTGTTCATGATAGTAATTGAATTGAAGAAGCCCGAATTCGGCCTTAAATTCATCTTGCTTGTTATGAAGTAATTGGTTCAAAATTTGTTGCTAAATATTTAAAAATATAGTAATGTATAATTAAAAATTACACCTTATTCACATGCGCCAGATGCAGTCGGACATTGAATTTAAAGTCGATCCCAGGCACATTTTCATTTTCCCCTTCATTTGCCAAAATTTTGGCGAAATTCTCATTCTTCATGTAATCGCGATCATCGATGCAGTCGCGAAATAAACGAATGTTTAAAGCATTGAGTTGTGCGTCCCTCTCGAGCATGTTTGCATATTGCTGTAATGAGAAATAAGAACTATTAAATTGGTTCAGATGTTTATCCTAGAAATCCATAAACCTTATATTCAATCGATAGATCTCATAAAGACGCATAATGGGTTTTAACCTATTCTGACTTAGTTTAAACCCATTAAACCAAAAATGGTTTAAACCGTTTAATACCCTTTAATTGTTGACCAAACCAAAATTGGTTTAAACCGTTTAATACCCTTTAATTATTGACCAAACCAAAATAGGTTTAAACCGTTTAATACCCTTTAATTGTTGACCAAACCATGACAAATTATATATCATCAGTTCTATCCAATTTTAATATGCTTGGTTTGTGAAATTTAGGGATAAACCCTTCCCTAAACAATTATGATTATTCTGGCGCTCTATATTCATTTTCGGCTATCTTTTCGACATTTTCAATGCCTTTCTTCCAAAAATTAAATGCCATCAATTTAAAAGATATGAACAACAAACCCAGTATTTTTGACGAAATTTTGTACATAAATGATAAAGCCACGGATATTGGTGTACTTTTCTCAAGCAAACTCTTTCCGGCACAAACTTAAGCAACTCAAAAACCAATTCAAGTGGAAGACACTTTGTTGTTGCTGCTTCCAAACAACAAGAGGAAGATGAGGACGATGATGATGAAGCGGATGGTGAAAAAGATATGCGATCGCAAACAGTCGTTGCAAGAAGAAGACCATTAGAGAAGTTGATGATGTTACTTTCAAACATTGGAAAAGTGGAAGAATTTGTTGATGCCAAACAAGATGATGTGTCGTCACCGAAAGCTACTAACACGGACGCTGATGAAGAAGTAGTATTGACGACGGCGAATGATGATGATGCTGGTAAGGACGGCATATGATGCTGGGAACAATGTGCAGAGCGAAATATCACGTAATTATATGTATATGATGACTGATGAGATGAGTGTTCAGTGTTGTCTTTGTTGTGTCATAAACTGCTATTTGGAAAGTATGTGGAAACGGTATTCTTTTCAATTAAATGGTTTAATAATTTATTTAAATGCCCCTTATCTATTCTGGATTATTATTTTAAACGGATATTTAGGCCACAAAAATTGTGCAAAATATAGGTCGGTGTGCCTATTTATTTCTTGAAAATTACCAAAATAGGTTTCGGTAATCTCAAAATTGGTGATTTTGGCATTTTTCTAATGAAATTTTTTCTTTTAAGTGCCAAAACTGGTAAAGTAAATTAAAAGGTTAAAAAGAAATTATTTGACTTTGTCATCAAATCCGATGCATAAAAAAGCATTTCATCAAAGCCTAAAAATTAGCTCCTAATTGTTCATATATTAATTATTAATTAATATTTCCATGTTAGAAAGAATTATTTCTACCTGGTCCATCTGATTAGCCATTTCGTTGATGCAAAAAAAAAATCGAGTCGTAAATTTAAAAATCAATACTGAAAATGTTAATTTAAATTATAAAATGTGTTTGAAAAAATAATTTTGAAAATATAAAATCAATTCAAATGAATTAAATATATGGTGTTATTAAATTTTTTTTAAAAATTACACATTTATTGTGCCAATTTGTTTTTTTTTTTTTATAAAAAAAGGTAAAGCCCTAAAATTCTTATAGACAGAAGAAAGTCTCTCTCTCTAGGTACATTTAAAATAATATTTTTCGGTGAAAGGGAAGGAAAGGGAAATGACAGAGAGAGGAAGGGAGAATATGTGCATTCAAATGAGGGGGGAAGGCTATTTATTAATGGTGTATTTTATTTATGTCATCATCATCCAATTTTTGATCAGTAGAAGAAAATTTTCGCACTTCATTAATTCTTCCAGCATCTTTCATCACGGGGTAAATTTACGGTCCTGCTGGGCTCAAATGGACAGCTCGAATTTGACGTCGACCGCAGCCTCCTTGGCCAAAGTGACAATGTTGCTCAACTGAAAATAATTTTTAATTCTTATAATTCTAAATATGGGAAATTTTTATTTTTTTCCATAAAGTTTTAAGGTCCAAAAGTTAAATTTCTTTATATTTTTATTCATTTAATTCGTTCTACTATATAGGGAAATTTTTGCATAATTTTATGCTTATTTTAAAGTGCAGAATTTGAGCTTTAAAATGATATATGGTTTTCCTTTATTTACAAGGGTTGGGGGTTTATTTAAACCGGGATTGTTAAACCTATACCGGTATAGAACGGGTTTAAATATTTAAAGCGGTCTTAAAATTTTAGACAACTTTACACATTTTAAACTGGTTTATTAATTTTAAACTATTTAAACCAGTTTATAAATATTAAACCATTTAAACCGATTTTAAAATTTTTTAAATGCATTTAAAAAAAATTTTTAATTCAAAAATCTGCTGAACGCTACCTTGACAACCATTCGGGCAGCCTCTTGCAATGAATCGCAAGCGAGAATTCGCATTTTTGAGTTGGCAATCAGTGCTTTGGCATCATCAACCCGAGTTCCTTGGAGTCGAACAACAATTGGGATTTTCAGGTCCAATTCGCCCTAAAAATATTTAATTTAATTTAGATTTAATTTTTAAAGAAAAATCTCAGAATAAATTGAACAATAAAAATGGTTTTAAATTAATAATTTCTATGGGTTTTCAAATATTTAAAATAAAATTAAAAATTTAACTCTATAAAATTCCTGTAATTTTAACAATTAATTTAAATTTATTTAATTTCTAAAAAAATGAAAATCCCAAAATAAAATTGGAATGAAATTTAAAATGGTAGAAATGATTTTTGTGATGCGAACATATAAAAAAAATAATTTTCTGTTAGTTTACTAATATTGTATTTCTGTTAGAAATGTACTTTAGGATAAGTAAAAATACACAAAAGTGAGCCTATCCAACCCGAAAAATTTTTCATTCGAACCCCGAGACCCAAATTTTATGGAAGTGAAGGGTACACGTCAGGTTAAAAATTAAAATTTTCAAAAAATTTAAAAATTTATCATAAAAAAAATACGCATACCGCCGCCTTTATGATTCCTTGGGCGATCACATCGCAGCGCATTATGCCACCGAAAATGTTGACCAAAATGGCGTTGACTTTGCCCTCATCGGCGGTGATGATTTTGAATGCTTCGTAGACTTGATCGACGGTGGCACCGCCGCCCACATCGAGGAAATTTGCCGGCTCACCGCCGTGGAGTTTGATAATGTCCATTGTGGCCATTGCCAAACCGGCTCCGTTCACTAAATTTTTAAAGGAGGAAATTAATTGAAAAGAATTAATTTAGAGAAAAACATTGAAATTGCCTAAATAATAATAATGGTTTAAGGGATGTTTGTCCAACTCAGAAACCCTATACCCAAAATTGGATAGAGTCAAAAAGCACTGAATGGTATATAATTTGACATGGTTTGGTGAACAATTAAAGGATATTAAACGGTTTAAACCAATTTTGGTTTGGTCAACAATTAAAGGGTATTAAACGGTCTAAACCAATTTTGGTTTGGTCAACAATTAAAGGGTATTAAACGGTTTAAACCAATTTTGGTTTAATGGTTCAAAACTAAGTTAGTTAGAATTGGTAAAACCCAAACCAAAATATAATCAAATGATGCGTTTTTGACGAAATTTATCGATTGAATATAATATATAAGATTTTAGAGTCTAGGATAGATATTTCTGAACTGCTAAAATCTTTCCGGCATTTTCAATATTCTATTTTGCATTTATTGTGGATTTTTTGAATGAAAAAGCATAGAAAAATGGCCTTAAAAAGATTTTATTATAATTTTTTATTTAATTAAATTAAAAAAAAAGAATTCTCCTTTCCTATGTCCAAAAAATCGAAAATATTTTCATATTTAAATTTTTTGCCCCAAAAAACACCCACCCATGCATCCAATGCTGCCATCCAGCCGAATGTAGTTCAAATTGGCCTTCTGTGCCCGAACTTCGAGTACATCCTCTTGGCTGGAATCCTTCAACGCGAACAGTGCTTTTTGACGAAAATCCGCATTTGCATCAATCACCAACTTGCAATCCATACAATAGACTGAAAAAATAAGAATTTTGAATAACAATTTTTTAAATATTTTTCAATGGAAATTATCATTTTTTTGTCAGCAATAAAAATTTAAAATCTAGTTATTTTCTTTGCTTAATTTCCCTATCGATGATTTTAACCATTTTGAAAAAAGATCAGTTTTTAGGATAACTTTCTAATATCTGAATCTAGTACCTAGTTCAATTATTAAACCGTTTATACCGTATATTGGTTTATAATTGATTTAAGCCCCGACAATCTATATAGGTGATAGGCCTATCGATGTGTCTTGACGAGCTCTATTGAATAGTATAAGGAAGTTGTAGGGATCAAGCATCAAAAAGTATCAAGCTTTTCTGTCGGCAAAAAAATTGGCAAAAAATGTTTTCACTTTTCCTTATAGCTTAGTTGATGTAAATAGGTAGTCGAATGTAAAAATGATTTGAAGGTCATTTTATGGAAAAGGAAGGATTTAGGACGAGGTTCACCGGAGGCGAATATCCTCCTTCGCCGCTCATCCATTCGCCCAGCCGGTCCGAGGTCCCAATGAATTTCTCCTCCTTGCTCAATTGATTTTTCAGCAGAATTGCCCTTTATTTAAATGGCCAATCTACAATGAAAAAATGAGCGTCCTTTTTCCACATCCTTCCTTCTTCCATCCTTCCCCGCTGTTGGAGGTTTTTGGTTTTTGCCAATATCTTTGGTTGGCTGGCCCATTTATTTCCCATTCCTAAGGTCCTAAAAGCAGTGCGCACTGCGCAGTGTCCCCTTTATTCTTGTGACAACGAGGAGAGGGCGAACAGCGAATATTCATTTGGGTATTCATTTGAGTACTATTCGGTTTTGGGTTCATCCCAAAATCCCTATATGCAAAAACTCTACTCCAAAACCGATTAATCTTTTACAAAAATTTTTAAATCTAAAGCCGTATACTTGGCTTTAAATTTAGCTACTCGCTTCAAACGATTCATGCTTCGAGAGCTAAAGTCTCTTAATCAGACCTAAAATTTTTCTCCGTTAATATTTTATGCGGTTACGGATTTTGTGTATAGAGATTTTGGATATAGAAATAGAAGAGGCTTTAATATCAGGGATTATGGAGGTATGGATTTTGGATGGATGTAAGGGTTTTGGATTAGAGATATCGAAGGTAGGAAGGTGCGCTTTTCCATTATGAGACCGAGACCCCTATCAAATTGGTCTTTGTTTTTATTCCTTCCCTCTGAAATTTTCATAATAAAAGTTGGAATTCTCTTATCAAAATGGCTTGATTTATGGCGATTAAAAAGGATTTCAGACTCATGATTAGTATTCATTATTCAAGAGTATCCCTAGGGGTGAGATTTTCAAAATTTTTGGCATGGGAGGAGGCTCATCAGAGTGGAAAGACAGTGGTAGAATTTTTGGGGCGTAAGGCGTAGGGACTTTGTAGCTAATTCATTTTTTGAGAGGTCAGGGGTTCCTAATTTATATTCCTATCAAACTATCAATTTAGGCCATATTTCCATCCAAAAATATTCATAAAACCCCATAAACCGACCATTCCCTTCCACATCCTCGGCCATTGGGTTAATCTCCAGCAGGCCGCCGTCACTTTTGATGAACAAATCGTAGAGTTTTTTGATGATTTCGGCCGCCTGCGCCTGACATTGATCGTGGAAACCCATTTTTCGGGCCATTTCCGAGGCCACCGCCGGCGACACGCCTTTGTTAATGTCCACGGGGACGGTGATGATTGCGTCCGGGTCGGTGGCCGCAACTTCCTCAATGTTGACACCGCCCTTGGAGGAACCGATGAGGATTGGGCCCTAAAAAAATTTGGAAAAATTTCAAATAAGAATTGGAATAAAATTTGAAATTAATTAACTATTTGGACCATGTGAATGGGAAAAAAGTTTATTTTTTAACAAAGCTAAATTTTAGTAAAATTGGAAAAAATGGGAAAAAATTGAACATCAAAATTTAGAAAAAAATCGGAAATTTAGTCTAGAGGTATTGAGAGAAGGTGATGGGGTGGGGAGGGGGCCATGGGTTCGATTCCGTTCAACGTCTAATAAATTTTTGTTGTATAAAAATGCTATTTTTATTAAAAGCCAAATGGTTTTGATTTATTTTATAATTTTATTAGAATGTTTTTAGACTTATAGATTAGGTGAGGCTGACTAAAAGGGTGATGGGTGAGGGATATGGCTTTGCGAAATTAGAAAATTCTACCGCCGATCCCATACTTGGCCACTCTTTTGGCCATATCTCAACAAGAATACAACCAATTCAGGAAGGCGATATGCAATTTGAAAGCCCTAAATGTCCTCTAAAAAGTGGCTTAGCTAATTTTTTGAAAATTTAAAACATTTTGTAAAATAAGCGGCTTTTCCTCCAAAAATTAGGGTTCATTATATTCAAAGACATTTAACTTTTTTAAATAATTAATTTAATAAAAAATAAAAAAGCCAAATTGTAGAGAGCACTTTTGGCTTTCCAATGGTATATCGCCTTCCCAAATAGGGTAATTGCCTTGCTGAATTATGGCCAAAAGAATGACCCAAAGACCTTAACTTTATAAGGCTTGGAAATAATTTAAAAAATTTTTTAACAAATTATTAAAAAATATATACACTGGTCGTCCGGTCCAATGTGATGCTAAAATAGTATTCCCGGCGAGTGAACAGCCGTTTTGACACTAAAACGGCTTGGCATGGTCGACCTTCGGCCCCAGTCTGTTTTGTGATCAGCCGGTGGCCAATCATTTGACGGGCTTTTTCTCGGGCTTCTTCCGGTCTAAAATTATATTTTTACCAAAATTTAAATTGGTTTTACGTACGAAAATACAAGTTGAACGCCGCCTTCAAGGCCGGAATCGAATTTGCCTTTACCTCGACCGCCGGCCAACACTTGGGCTTTGACCACGTAGTCTTTGCCTTCTAAAATATAATTAATTGCAATTAATTTCATTTAGTATAAGTTAAAGCTAAATTCAATATTGGATTGAGCTGGTCAAGATGCATTGAATGGTAATTTGTCATTGTTTGGTCATAAAGGGTATTAAACGGTTTCCAATTTTGGTTTACCCCTCGGTCACAGTGAGGCGTTTTCCGCTCACCGCGACGGAATACCTATGTCACATTAACAGCGGAAAACGCCGAACTTTTTTCGGTCGAGCGGAAAAACGCATTCCGCCGCGTTTTCGCTATTGACCACCCCAGCAGAAACGCCGAGCGTTTTCGGTCGAACGGAAAAAAGCTCTCCGCCGAGCGTTTTTTTATTGTGACCATTCTAGCGGAATGAGACAGCGGAAAAACGCCCGACGTTTTTCCGCCGATCGGGTTTTCCGCTGATGCTGGTCACAGTGGAGCGATTTTGGCCTTTTTTTCCGTCGAACCGAAAACGCCGGCAATTCAAATAATTTGAATTTTTCCGTCCTCCGCCGAGCGGAATTCCTTGTATTTTGCCCAAAAACCCTCGACTAGACATTTTTAAAAATAAATAAAAAATATTAAAAAATTTTATAAGCTTTCCAAATCAATTCCATCCTATGTAAAAAACTCTGCTCTTTTCAATGATATAAGAATTTATTTATTTGGATGAGGAAAAACATTATTTATGAAGATGCAAAATATAAATCATATAAATTTTTTATATTTTCATTTGATTTTTATATCATTAAAAAGAGGAAATTTTTCTGAATAAGGTATACCTGATTTTAGATTCTTATTAAATTTTTGAAATTTTAAAATAATTTTCAAAAATAAATTTAATTTTTAATTGAAAGAGCGGAAAAACTCTCAAATTTTATTGTGACCACTTCGGCGTTTTGCGACGACGGAATTGCATTCGATTTCCGCTCGGCGTTTTCCTAAAAATCTGAGTGGTCACATTCAGCGGAATTTTTGATTCCGTCGCCGACAAAAAATTCCGTCCTATTTTGTGGTCACAATGATTTAGGAGGAAACTGGTCATGTGACCACAAAATGGGCGGAAATTTTTTGTCGGCGACGGAATGAAAAATTCCGCTGAATGTGACCACAACTCGGCGGAAGGCCAAAACGTTTTCCGTTCTCCTCGGCGTCCTTCCGCCTCACTGTGACCGAGGGGTTAATGGTTCAAAACTAAGTTAGAATTTGGTTAAACCCTAAGCCAAAACGCATCAAATGATGTGCATTGACGAGATCTATCCATTGAGTATAAGCTATATGGTTTTTGGTTTAGGATAAACCACTGAATCGGTTAAAAATTTCCGGGAATTTTCGTGGTTTTTATCCGCCTAATTAAATATTTTCAGTTTACAAATTAAACGCAAACCTATTTTCTGAGCCGCCTTGAATGCTTCTTCAGCACTTTTGGCCACACCGAAAGGTGGTACCCGAATGCTATTCTCTTGCAAAAGTGTCATCCCATTGTGTTCTTGCAGCATCAATGTTCGCGCTGATTGTTTGAAGGCCTTAAAAAAATTTTTTTTTAAATTTTTTGTACATTTTTAACGAACTTTGGCAGCACCGAACAGAAATTTTCTTTGCGGCAACATTTTTGGATGTAATAAAACAGTGAAATTTTCTAAAATCTAGAAAAATTGATATAAAAAGGAGGGAAATGCGCGAAAAAATCGAACAAAAAATGCACATTTTCCAATAGATAAATTGAAGAATGGAGAAAATAGTTGGCTTGGTAGGTAATTGTCACTTTTTTTTAAATGTTTGTGTGGAATCAATGTCGAAAAAAGATTTTAATTTTGTGATAGAGATAGAGGACTTTGTTCACAACTCCCTAATTAGCCGAGCCGTTTTTTTGTTTGTTGGCTAATTGGGGGATTAAAAATGGAGTAAATGTTCAATTATGGAAATGGAGTGCCATAGATGAAGCCATAAATTTATGTGGCCAAAACATAAAAAACATAAAGCGCAAAAAATTCATCCACTCAATTTATGGGTGTTATATTAGGAGGGCGAGGTATAAAGTTATTAACTATTATAATTAGCTTTATAGCTTTTCCAAAATTATAGAAAAACAAACGTTCAGAAGTTTGTCAATAAATATCAATAATCAAAGAATCAAAAATTAAACCTCTATAATCCGGCAAATAAATTTGCATAATCTAGTCGTGTCCCGTGTTAAAAAACGGTTTTGGGACGGCTGGATTATTGACATACAAGCTACAAAACAAGCCTTGCCTCGCCTTCTCCTCTTTCCAATCGAAAGAGCTTAATAATTTTACCTTTCACGCCTCGGGGGACAACACAAAGGCATTGCATTGAAGAAAAAGAAAACAGAGAAAAAGAAAATAGCATAAAAAATGAAAAAATCTTGCATGAATTTTTTATTTTAAGTACGATCTTGTTAGATTTTAATTTGCCTTTTCCTTTTACTTTTTTTTCTTCCGGTTTTTTAATTTCGACTTCCGGGCTTTCGAATTCGTTTTTCACTCTGAATTTAATCCAATTCAAAAACATTTTCGTAGATATTTTATTTTTTTTTAAATATGCCATAATTCTCTCATTTTTGGCCACCTTTTTTCGCTTAATAAAATTCCAAAAATTCCGGAATCAACTAAAATTCAATTTTTCTTCAAAAATTTCAGCAATAATTCAAATAGTTTAAACAAAACCGATAAGACCGAAACTATGGTTGTTCCACAAGGTTATCAACAAATTCAACAACAGCGCAAAGGGCCATCCTGTATGGACAAAATGAAAATGGGCTTATTGATGGGATGCATGATTGGCGGCGCTGCCGGAATTCTTATTGGCTCATTCACAACATACAGGTTTATTTTTAAATGGAAATTTAACAAAAAAAAACACTGAAAATTGCCGAAAAGAATACATAAATGCCAAAATAATTATAATGGTTTAAAGGAGGGGGAGGGTTTGTCCTTTGTCCTAAATTCCCAATCTTTCAAAATTGAATAGAGCTGGTCAAAAACGCATTGAATGGTATATAATTTGTTATGGTTTGGTCAACAATAAAGGGTATTAAACGGTTTAAACCAATTTTGGTTTGGTCAACAATTAAAGGGTATTAAACGGTTTAAACCAATTTTGGTTTGGTCAACAATTAAAGGGTATTAAACGGTTTAAACCAATTTTGGTTTGGTCAACAATTAAAGGGTATTAAACGGTTTAAACCAATTTTGGTTTGGTCAACAATTAAAGGGTATTAAACGGTTTAAACCAATTTTGGTTTAATGGTTCAACACTAAGTTAGAATTGGTTAAACCCAAACCAAAAAAAATAATTAAATTATGCGTTTTGACTAGATCTATCAATTGGGTATAACGTATAAGATGGGTCTAGTATAAACCACTGAACCAAGAATTATAAATCATTTAAATTTTGAATCAAAAATTAAATATCAAAAAATTTTCCTTCCAGCGCTGGACTGCGCGGCCGTGAAGCAATCCGAAATGTTGGCAAGATTGCGACCCAAATGGGCGGTTCATTCGCTGTTTTCATGTGCGTGGCACAGGGCATTCGATGCTGATTTTATGGAAACAAAAACCAATTCACAATACAATCCCAACGGAAACGGAGGCAGAATAAATTTATTAGTTGAGAATTCAAATACATTTACATATTTATCGACCCAATTTTTGTTTTCATTATTATTTAATTTTATATGTTGAATAAAAATAAAAATTATTGAAAATTTGCATTTAAATTTGACATTAAAATTTGTGAAAAACTAAAACATTTCAATAAAGAAGTGTTTGTTAGTTTAATACTACAAAATTTATATTTTTAAACCGGTTTCGAGGGTTTTTCAATCCAACATGTCACATCCGAAAAAATTATTGTTTTTATTGATTTGATCCCTATAAATAGCCGAAACCTATTTGGCTAAAATGTCCTAAATGGACTTTTAAACCGGTTTGGATTCAGCAGACTTGCTAGCACTGGAAAAAATATTAAAAGAACTCTTCACCATTCTCCAAAGAGCTTTGTCCACAATATTGACGGATATTCCAAAACTTGTTGGACCAACTTGACGCCGTTTAAAATAACTCATCAACAACTGAACCTGATGATTTTAGTATCAAATTAAAGAGCAGACTTTTGGCTATCCAATGAAATAAATTTTATTTAAATTGGTCCAAAATTGACGAAGTTATGCCCAAAAACCATAAACAATTTTGCCAATCCTAAGAAGAAGGCAGTTCAAATGGTTTTTTGGCCATAGCTCCATCAATTCTGAACCAATTTAAATAAAAATAATATTATTTGATAGCCAAAAGTCTCCTCTTTAATTTTATACCAAAATTATCGAAAATGGTTCATTTCTTGTGTTATGGCTAAAAGGAAGCCAACAGCAAAAAGTGCCAAAAATAGACAAAGGGAAAAGGAAAGGAACATGGCACAAACGAATAACAACACTCCCGGTGGTGGACGATGGCCTAGCGGTTTAGGCACCAGAGTGGAAGGGGCCCCCGAAACGACGGTTCGACAACGACTCTCCACCCAAATTTTTCAACTCCATATCATGGCGACCCTTGGCGGCTCTGGCCAAACAACGGCTGGAGAGAACCTACACCGCTGAATGGAGCAGCGAGGGCGTGTTGGCCGTTCTCGCAGACTCTGACGTAGTCTTTGGCTGCTTGAATGTCCACCGCCTAGGGCCAAAGAAAACAACAAGAAGAGGTGGAGGAGAAGAGATGAAAATAACAAAGGCCAAGACAACGAAAAGCCATTGCTTTTGGTAATACCAGTCTACTGTTTCCGCTTCGGCAGTGGGCGGCTAGAGGCATGGACCATTAATACTCAGTTTGCTGTTTTCGGTTTGGCGGCAAACGGATGGACAATAGACAACAGAAAAAGTGTCGAGGGCGACACTTGCCGTGAAGGGAGGAGTGTTATGGCTAAAAGGAAGCCAACAGCAAAAAGTGCCAAAAATAGACAAAGGGAAAAGGAAAGGAACATGGCACAAACGAATAACAACACTCCCGGTGGTGGACGATGGCCTAGCGGTTTAGGCACCAGAGTGGAAGGGGCCCCCGAAACGACGGTTCGACAACGACTCTCCACCCAAATTTTTCAACTCCATATCATGGCGACCCTTGGCGGCTCTGGCCAAACAACGGCTGGAGAGAACCTACACCGCTGAATGGAGCAGCGAGGGCGTGTTGGCCGTTCTCGCAGACTCTGACGTAGTCTTTGGCTGCTTGAATGTCCACCGCCTAGGGCCAAAGAAAACAACAAGAAGAGGTGGAGGAGAAGAGATGAAAATAACAAAGGCCAAGACAACGAAAAGCCATTGCTTTTGGTAATACCAGTCTACTGTTTCCGCTTCGGCAGTGGGCGGCTAGAGGCATGGACCATTAATACTCAGTTTGCTGTTTTCGGTTTGGCGGCAAACGGATGGACAATAGACAACAGAAAAAGTGTCGAGGGCGACACTTGCCGTGAAGGGAGGAGTGTTATGGCTAAAAGGAAGCCAACAGCAAAAAGTGCCAAAAATAGACAAAGGGAAAAGGAAAGGAACATGGCACAAACGAATAACAACACTCCCGGTGGTGGACGATGGCCTAGCGGTTTAGGCACCAGAGTGGAAGGGGCCCCCGAAACGACGGTTCGACAACGACTATCCACCCAAATTTTTCAACTCCATATCATCTTGGTAGTTATTTCAAACCATTTTTAACCAAACCCAATGCCTACATTAAGGAAACCATTGGGGTAAAATCTGCTGACGAGACGACAAATAACCGATGTACCCAAAAACGTTAAATAATTCAATCCCTTTTCCAATTAGGTAATTAATCGAAATTCGAAAATAAAAGTACATGAAAAATCGATTTTATTACATCAAAAATTTTGACTCGAAAGAAAATGCATTGGGTGGAATTTTGGGCGTTTTAATTAATTTATTGATTGATAGATTCAAAAAAAAAAAAAAGTCGAAGTCAAATCGAAGGGGAAAAATGATGCCAAATGTCTATATTATTATGTATGTGAAATGCGGGTGTAAAATAAAATAACAAAAAAAAATGTTGGTGGATTTTGTCAAAAATGTTTTTGGGCTCTTCTTCACGTCCATTCCATTTCCAATTTGCATTCATTCATTCCTAATCGGCCTTCTGTTCGCCAACATTGGCATTGGCAGCAATATATTCGCGTCCACTTCCAGCTCCTGTGCCCGTTCGGCGACGATGACGGCCCGGGCCCATGCCCCACTGAAAAATGTGCGGGAAAATTCAATAATTTAAAATGAGTCTTTAGGGTAAAATTATTAGATAATTTTTTTTAAATTTGAATTTTTAAAGTAATTTTTAAGGATTTTAAGCCAAAATATTAAATAAAAAAAATAATTGATCTGAGTTCTGAGCGGTTTCGAACCCATGACCCAACCCAAGGAATCTTCAGGACTTCAGGTTCGAATTATTTTTTGAATTTTTAGAATAAAATAAGTAATTTTAGTCACTTCTGAGCTAATAAATCAATTAAAAAACCAAAAAAAATTAATTGATCCGAGCCGGGTTCGAACCCTTGACCCCAAAGATAAAGGGAATCTTCAGGATTTATTGATTTTTTGTTGCATTTTTGACATTAAAATTTTGATTTATAAAAGAAATAATAAATGGAAGTTATTTTTGAGACGCTTCTAAAGTCAATAAAATCAATTAAATTATCAAAAAAATTATAAGGCCTTGGCCAGAATCGAACCCGCGACCTCAAGAAATCTTTAGGTCTTAAGGATTTTTTAATGATGAAAAATTTTCATAAAGGAAATATTTTAGACGCGTGGGTCCTAAGCCAATAAGATCAATTAATCTAGCAGAAAAATGATTTGACCCTGACCGGCTTCGAACCCCCGACCTCAAAAAATCTTCAGGATTTTTTAAAAAGATGAAAATTTTTAATTGAAATTTTGATTTTTTTATAATTTTTCACAATGGATTTTTCTATTATTTTAAACCAATTTTTGGCATAAAATGTTGTATACTTACTTTTTTGAATATTCAAAAAAGCGAAAAATCAATTAATTTTGGAGTCTTTTAATTAATTGAATTTTGGTTTATTGATTAAAATTTTGTTCCCATTTTCCCCACTCCGAATATAGCAAACCTTGGCGAACACAGTTTGGTCATCCTTCTCCGTGACGCAGCACCACAGAATGCAAGTGACCGAAATGATGAATATGACGGAGAAGAACACAATCCAGGCAGCCAGCGGGCCAAAATAGTCGAGCATGTCCAAATTCTGTTTCGGCATCGATCGATTTTATTTTGCTTTTACGATTTATTGAGATCTCTGAAAATAGTAATTAAATTTAAATTTGGAGTCAAATTTAATGGTAAAATAAATTGCCGGTTAATTAGTCTTTTAAAAGCCAGGGTAAAATATTCGCGGAAAATTCGTTACGCAAACATTCACTTAACTTCCCCAATCGAACCATCGACGATAATGTTTTCTTGTCTTGTCATTTTTAAGCGCGCGGATTAGGCCAAAAAATTGACTATAAGTACTTAAAAATATTGACTAGGTTGTTTGTTAAGCAAGCCGTCCGCTGCGGGCTTTTCCGCAATTTCCAAAACATTCAAAACCAAATAAATTTTATGTCTTAAATTGAAGTGTAGATTTTGGATGCTTTCTTTTATGCTTGTTGCTAGCGGATATTGGCTATTCACATTTTGGATTTTGGTGGGATACTAAAAATACAATAGGTATTTGACATGCGGGGAAGACGGGTAAAATTGGTAAAATGTGGTAAAAATTTGGGTGAAGAAGCGAAAAGAATTTTATGGCCAGAGAAAATAAGTAAATGTTTTATGTGGGTAAAAATGAAATGAATGTGACGAGATGAAGAGATAAGCAGCCACAAACAGTGGCCAGTGGCGTATGTATTGTTGAAAATGATTATGAATGATGAGTTTATTAGTAAAAAGTAGAGGAAGCTAGCGGAAGCGAGCAGCCAACAAGCAGCAGTAAGTAAGTAGCAGCTGTTAAGACATATATTGATGCGGTGGGCCAGGCTTAAACTAGAGAAGCTAAACATAACAAAGATGTCTTGCTTTTAAGCTTATTTGTGTCGTGAAAAAATGCCGCAAGTCTCGAGAGGAAGCATTTTATTTTGATGGGTAGAGTGGGAAAAAGCCGCTCGCCTATTTGCTTAGCTTCTGCTCTGCTGTGTTTTATTAGTAGCATTTTGCCAAGCGAGAAGCAGAGCAGCTGGAATGGCCATAAAAATCGATGAGCATTGGACAAGCGAGCACTTGAAGCAAATTTGTGTGCTCTTTACTTTTAAAAAAGATGTAGAGAATATAGGCTTTCAATATTTTTTAATTTTTATAAAAGATAAAAAGTTGCAATAAAATGTGTAAGAAAAGCTTTAATTTGCATAAAAATTAAGTAAAACTTATCGATTTTCCCTAGAATTTTTTTTGGGAAGAAAAATTACATAAGGCCAAATTTTATTATAATTTTATTTGAATTAATTCTGAAAATCCATTGTACCAGGGATCTCAGAATGCCTTATTTTTAAGGGTTTCCCTTATTTTTGGGATTTTCCCTTACAAAAGCCTTATCTCCGAAAAAGCCTTATAAAGCCTTATTTTGGCTAATTTTGTCAATTTTTGCCTTATTTTGACCAATTTTCTAGAAATTATTAAAATTTTGCGCTGCGCGGCTAATTTTGGCTCTGATTTTTCGCTGCGCGGCTAATTTTGGCTCTGATTTTTCGCTGCGCGCCTAATTTTGGCTCTGATTTTTCGCTGCGCGCCTAATTTTGGCTTAAATTTTCTTCTATCGGGGCCATTTTTAGACCTAATTTTTCGCTGCCGCGGGCAATTTTAGGGAGGCGCAAAATAGTGGTTGTTCTGCCTTCTGCCCTCCTTGCCGACGTATGTTTGGACAGATGAAAGAAATAGATTCAATATTGAAACAGTGAATGCCCTTGTTTCGATTAAAGAAAATTCTGAATTTGATTGTTCACAAGCATTTATATTTCAAAGCCCGAATTGTTGCAAAAGGCAAAAAGTAACGAGAAATATTGAGAATAAATATTTTTAACAAAAAATTTATATGCCTTACAAAAAGCCTTATTTTTTCTTTCAAATACCTTACAAACCCTTATTTTTATGTCGGAAAACCACGGAAAACCTTATTTTCCAGAAAAAAATCTGAGATCCCTGATTGTACACCGTATGCGAAAATGCATAGTTTTGGCAAAAAAATGCCTTTTTGTTTGGCCATATTTCTTGATCTCTGAATTAACATTAATACAAAAATCAAAAATTGATAGATTATCATTTTTGAAGAGTAAAAAATTTATCAATGGAATTGTTTAACGGCATGCAAAATTGTTCAATGATAATTGAATAAAAATTCACATTTAATTTCGCAAGAATAAATTTGATATCAAAAATAATGGATTTATTAGAAGAAAATCCCTCCGCATTCTTCGCATTTCTTTTTCTTGTCCATTTTTTGATTCATGGCATTGGCATTTTCGAACCATTATTGTTGACTTTATTTGGGGTTGAAGGACCTAAAATATAATTTTAAATGCGAATCAACCTTTCCAAATTTGGATTTACCTGCCGACGTTGCCGCCGACATCACCACAATTTTTGGCGATTTTTGATGATAATGTTGGGCCACTTTTCTCGCCTCCTCCATCGCCTTCATGCTTCCCCGTCGTCGGACTAAAACTCGATCGGAGGAAAGGCTGAAAAATGTGGAATTTTAATAGATTTTGAATTGAAAATTAGAAAAATTAAAAGCAATTTGAATTCATTTTTATGAGTTTTTTAATTTAAAACCAATGAGGCCTTTGGCTAAAAATAAAGCCGCCGTTCGAGATATTTGGATATCGATGTTAGAATACCTTGTGCCATTCTTTTGGCCATAACTCAACAAGGAAGCAACCATTCTGGGAAAGCAATATACCATTTTAAAGCCAAAAGTGCCCTATACAATTTGGCCATTTTAGATTTTATGATTTCGAACCCTTAAAATAAATTACATGCCTTTAAATAAAATAAACCCGAATTTTTTGAGAAAGGCCGCTTATTTTACAAATCTAAAATTTCAAAAATTGTTATAGGCCACTTTTTAGAGGACATTTAGGGCTTTCAAATGGCAAATCGCCTTCCTGAATTGGTGGCTTCCTTGTTGAGTTAGACAAACGAATATGATGGGAAGTTTCAATGACAGTCATTTTACTTCCAGGCATTTGTTTTGGTAAATATTTTTCAACGAAGCTTCAGCCAATTTTGAAAGGCGATATATCATCGTACAGCCAAAAGTGCCCTCTACAATTTTTTCATTTTTTATTTTATATAATCCAAATTTAATAAAAGTTACTTGTCTTTGCATTAATAAATCAGAATTTTTGAGAAAAAGCCGCTTATTTTACAAATTGTTTTAAATATCAAAATATTAGAAAGGTCACTTTTTAGAGTAAATTTAGGGCTTTCAAATGGCATATCGCCTTCCTGAATTGATTGCTTCCTTGTTGAGTTATGGCCAAAAGAATAGCCCTGGTACCCTAATGTCCTGTTTCAAATTTAAGGTCCACCAAGGGACGTATTTGATTTTTTTCGGCATTTGACCACTAATTTTCTTGCGTGAATCACTACACCTTGTATCAACGGCATAATCTGGAAGGTAATACCAACATTCGGTGAGATTTTCACCGGCTGGCACCAAAATGTAAGCTCCACGTGTGGCCAAATCATTGATGCTGTCCAGCTTTGAGCCGTCCATTCGGACTAGTCTTTATAAAAAATTTTCACAAATTAATTTATGAATTTTATCTAAAATTGAAAATGGCCAAAAGATAATTACAGACAATCGATAGATCTTGTCAAAATGCATCGAAATGATTAAGGTTATTTACTTTGGGTTTAACCAATTCTATTTTAAGTTTTGATTTTGAACCATTAAACCAAAATTGGTTTAAACCGTTTAATACCCCTTTAATTATTGATCAAACCAAAATTGGTTTAAACCGTTTAATACCCTTTAATTGTTGACCAAACCAAAATTGGTTTAAACCGTTTAATACCCCTTAATTGTTGACCAAACCAAAATTGGTTTAAACCGTTTAATACCCTTTAATTGTTGACCAAACCAAAATTGGTTTAAACCGTTTAATACCCTTTAATTGTTGACCAAACCAAAATTGGTTTAAACCGTTTAATACCCTTTAATTGTTGACCAAACCAAAATTGGTTTAAACCGTTTAATACCCTTTAATTGTTGACCAAACCAAAATTGGTTTAAACCGTTTAATACCCTTTAATTGTTGACCAAACCAAAATTGGTTTAAACCGTTTAATACCCTTTAATTGTTGACCAAACCAAAATTGGTTTAAACCGTTTAATACCCTTTAATTGTTGACCAAACCAAAATGTGTTTAAACCGTTTAATACCCCTTTAATTGTTGACCAAACCATGACAAATTATATACCATTCAATGCGTTTTGACCAGCTCTATCCAATTTGGGTATAAGATTTAAGGGTCTAGGACAAACAACTGAACCATTTTAATCTTTTCAACATTTTTAATGTTTTTGGCACTTTAAAAATTTTCATTTTAAAATCACTTTTTTGGTCGAGCATTGAATTCGCGTGCCACCAATTCCATTACATGACGAATGCCGCCCACTTCCAATTGAAGACGTGTAAATGACACATTTCGACAATTTAGGCCGTCACCGTTTAGGAAAACACTGACAAAAATTTTAAAATAATTTTTGCAATTAAATTTTTCAATTAAATTTTTGAATAATTTTTAAATTAAATTTTAATAATTTTTAAATTAATTTTTAAATAATTTTTCAATTAAATTTTTAATATTTTTTTCTATTAAATTTTTAATAATTTTTTCAAAATTTTTAATAATTTTTCAATTAAATTTTTAATAATTTTTTCTATTAAATTTTTAATAATTTTTTAAATTAAATTTTTTATAATTTTTCAATTAAATTTTTAATAATTTTTTAAATTAAATTTTTTATAATTTTTTAAATTAAATTTTTTATAATTTTTTCTATTAAATTTTTTATTATTTTTTAAATTAAATTTTTTATAATTTTTTCTATTAAATTTTTAATAATTTTTTAAATTAAATTTTTAATAATTTTTTAAATTAAATTTTTTATAATTTTTCAATTAAATTTTTAATAATTTTTTAAATTAAATTTTTTATAATTTTTTAAATTAAATTTTTTATAATTTTTTCTATTAAATTTTTTATTATTTTTTAAATTAAATTTTTTATAATTTTTTCTATTAAATTTTTAATAATTTTTTAAATTAAATTTTTTATAATTTTTCAATTAAATTTTTAATAATTTTTTAAATTAAATTTTTTATAATTTTTTAAATTAAATTTTTTATAATTTTTTCTATTAAATTTTTTATTATTTTTTAAATTAAATTTTTTATAATTTTTTCTATTAAATTTTTAATAATTTTTTAAATTAAATTTTTAATAATTTTTTAAATTAAATTTTTTATAATTTTTCAATTAAATTTTTAATAATTTTTTAAATTAAATTTTAATAATTTTTAAATAATTTTTAAATAATTTTTCTATTAAATTTTTTATAATTTTTTAAATTAATTTTTAATAATTTTTAAATTAATTTTTAAATAATTTTTCAATTAAATTTTTAATAATTTTTCAATTAAATTATTAATTTTTTTTTCAATTAAATTTTTTATAATTTTTCAATTAAATTTTTTATAATTTTTCAATTAAATTTTTTATAATTTTTCAATTAAATTTTTATAATAATTTTTCAATTAAATTTTTAATAATTTTGAATTAAATTTTTTATAATTTTTTAATTAAATTTTTTAACAATTTTTCAATTAAATTTTTAATAATTTTTTAAATTAAATTTTAATAATTTTTAAATTAATTTTTAAATAATTTTTCAATTTTAAATTTTTAAATAATTTTTTGAATTAAATTTTTAATAATTTTTTTCTATTAAATTTTTAAATTTTTAAAAAGTTAAAATCCCTAAAAATGTCAGTACTAAATCACATATGCCTCCGGGCTTGTCTGGTCACGCCGATTCCATATTGGCTCAATGTTAGGCCAGCCATTCTTTTGTGCCTTTTTGTCGAATGAGCCGGATCGTTCCAAAATGCCATGGGCATTCACTTTTGAGATATCCTAAAATACAATGGATAATAGAAATTTTCCTAAATTTTGAAAGAAATTTCCCTTCAATTTTAAAATGGAATTTTTCTAAATTTTAAAGGGAATTTCTTCAATGTTAATGGGAATTTTCCTCAATTTTTAACGAAATTATTCTTAATATTGGTGTGAATTTTCCTCATTTTTTATGAGAAATTTCCTAAATTTTAAAGAGAAATTTCTTCAATTTAGTTTGAATTTCCTTTATTTTTTATTGTGAATTTCCTTTAATTTAAAAATTTTATTTTCCTCAATTTTTTAATGGAATTATTCTCAATTTTGATACAATGTTATTGTGAATTTTCCACAAATGGAATTTCTTCGACTTTTATGCATGGAATTTTAATTTTAATTAAAATAAAATTTCTTACAATTTTAAAAAAGAAATTTCTTCAATTTTTATGAATGGAATTTCCTTCGATTTTAAAATAGAATTTCTTACAAATTTAGTAAGAATTTCCCTCAATTTTATTGTGAATTTCCTTCAAAAAATTTAATATAATTTTTTTTAATTTTTTTCTGAGAATTTTCCTCAATTTCAAATGAAATTTTCCTCAAATTTAAAGGTTCAATTTTAAAATAGAATTCCCCTATTTAATGGCAATAACCGGAAATTCCCCTATAGACTTATTTGCTCTAATTTTTTCACAAAACTGGCCTTTTGTTTTTCTGCCTTGATTTTATGTTCATCCGCCGTTCCATCATTGGCTGCTTCAATAAAATGTGAATGTCTTCGACGCTTTTTATTCAATTCCACAAAGGACAGTGCATTCTCATCGAATGGATCATAGAAGCGGGGATTCATTTTATTGGAAAATTCTTTTAGGAATCTTTTGAAGAATAGCCGAAAATTCAATTCAAATAATGGACTGGAAAAATGGACAAATTTCATTCAAAATTTGGTCAACTGCCTTTTTTGGGGGCCAAATTTTGCCCATTCTTTAGGGGGCCAAATTTTGCCCATTTTTTTGGATGTTTTGTTATTTGAAAATTGGCCTAATTTGTAAGTCCATATTCTATTTGTGTGCATTGTTTTTCGAGGCGGCCGATGTTCTCCTCCTCTTCTCTTTTTGTTTTTCCATTTTCGTTAAATTCTTTTGTTTTTTAAAAATCTGAGCAAAAATTCTTTGAATTTTTTGAACATTTTTGAGTAAATGGATGACCAATTTGTTCATCATTTCCTTTGTTTCATTATAAAATACTCAAATTCACCTTTGGGTTTTGTGAATTTTTGTGAAATTATATCGAGAATTGCCGGTAAAAAAAAGAAATTTTCCAGTAAAAAAATATTTATCAAAAACATAAATTTCAATTTGTTCGTTTTAAAATGTTCAAAATTGGAATTAAAAATAAATTGGGTTGAGATTAATTTGTCAAAAAATATTTAATTTACCAAAAAATTTTATGTAAAAATTATAAAAAAAGGATCTCGAAATTGACCGGCTAGTTTTTGCAAACTTGAAAAGAATTAACGAATTTCAAGTTTTTTTTTTAAATATTATTATATAAATAGTCATTTTTCGAGGTCAGATAACTTGACCATAACAAAGTGTTGGGGTCTATTAGGAAATTGGATTAGTTTAATGAGATTTTCGCGGAATAGTAACATTAAAAAGCCTGGCTTGGCCAAGCTTCATAGGCTCGAATTAGGGGCCCATAACGGAAAAGTACCAAAAAAATTTTATGGGTAAATTCAATGATTTTTTCGGCAAATTAAATATGCTACTTCAATTTAAAAATGTTCTAAATTAGAAATATTAAAATGCATTTTCCTCCTCCTCTTCATCTATCCATTTTTGTTCACATTGCGGCCACTGTTTGTGCGGCGAATCTTTCTCGGAATGCGATTGGAACGATGATGAAAATTGTGACCTTAAATTGGAAATTGTTGGAGGAGAAATTTATTAAAATTTTTGACCGTAAAAACGGTGACCAACGAAAATGCCAACAGCAAAAATCGGTCAATAATACTGGCCAATGTGCGCCATTGCCATACAATTCTGCGGCGTTCATCCAAAACCTTATTTAATTAGGTAAATTAAGAAGAAATTACTATAATTTACCCTAAAATGATTGAATTTACTCAAAATCTTTCGTGCCATTTATTTGAAGCGATATAATTAGGCCAAATTAGACTTCTTCAACGTTTCTGCTGACCTACCTAGACCTCGCTCGCCCTAAATTAATCCGGGGCTCTTTCTTAATGCTAAACCGAAGCATATTGTAAACTCTAATACTTAGTTATGGCCAAGCTACATATATGTCTTCAAAAATATATTATTTTTCAACATGAAAATTTTTGGTTTTTTTGGGTAAATTCAGTCATTTTTTTGATAAATTAATACTATTCCAATTAAAATTGCTGGAAAATTTCGTTTCCATTATTTTCAATCGACCAGCAGAATGCTATTAATAGATAGAGGGGGCATAATATGTAGAAAAAATACGGTATTAATATAACCAAATAAAATTATAAATTAATTGCATATCAGTTGGTTATATGTAATAAAAAATGTTTTTAATGTAAAAAAATTATTGCACGCTGGGCTGATTCGAACCCATAACCCCCATCACCCTCTCTGGAATAATAATATACCTCTTCGCGGATTTCGAATTGTTGTAGGGTTCGATAGACTCGTTTTAGAATTTTCCGGAATTTTTCCTCAAATTCGGCCGACATCATAGGGCGGATTGCGCTCAACCGGGGCATCACCTAAATTAATAGGAATATTTTTACAATCCAATTTTTTTTGCCTGTTCCGTCAACATTTTCTCCAACAATTGGCTTTCACCGCCGCCCAGCATACTGTCCTGTGTGCATTGGGTGGGTCTACGTCCTGCGGGGACACCAATTTCGCATCCATCTTCCGAGTCGACGAATGTCAGACGACGCTGAAATGGAAAATGGTCTCCACATTTAGCCAGTGGAAACTTAGAATTTTTTTAAAGAAAATTCAAATTTATGAATTTTATTTATTAGAAATTTTTTAATGAAATTTTTTTTAATTTGCCATTAATTATTTTAATTTAATGGTCTACTAGAAATTTGCTCACACTTCACACTATAAATAAGAAATTTGTTGAAAATTTCTTCTTT
This sequence comes from Pratylenchus scribneri, assembly GCA_030063045.1. Classification (NCBI taxonomy): domain Eukaryota; kingdom Metazoa; phylum Nematoda; class Chromadorea; order Rhabditida; family Pratylenchidae; genus Pratylenchus; species Pratylenchus scribneri. The sequence goes on along the minus strand of JAQSEB010000107.1, from coordinate 210,628 downwards.
AAATTATTATTCTGACATGACACCTGCTGCTGTGAGGGCTCATAATTCTGAAATCTGAATCCCCAATTTTTCAATCAGAACGATGGTGAATGAAAAATTGCTCAAATTTTCTGAAAATTTCTCTTCTAAATTGTTTTAGAAAACAAAGTGGCAATAAAATTGCCTGAAGGCAAGTTAACTTAATAGCAAAGGAAGCCCTTATTAGGCGAGCTATCTATATTTTAAATTTGTCAATTTGCCAATCTTTACCAATCTTGGTGAGGCATCCATGCATTCACAATTGGCACTTTCCTCCACCCGTTCTTCGTTTCGATTTTCCATATTTTTGATGCGTTTCAAATCGCGCAAAAGGCTGGTCCGCCGAATTGTGGCCCGTTTTGTCTGGAAGGAAAAATAATTATTTAACATTTTTATAAAATTGTAAAAAAAAATTTAAAAATATTATCCTATAGAAATTTTTAATTAAATTATTATCCACAAAATTGTAAAAATATCCCAAAAAATTTTAAAATTTTTAGAAAATATTATTCCAGAAATTTTTTTTAAATATTATGCTAGAAAATTTTAAATAATTTTCAAAATATTATCATAGAAAAATTTTAAAAATATTTTCCCAGAAATTTTTTTAAAATATTACCCAGAAAAATTGTAAAAATATTAATGATTTACCTGTGTTGCTTTGATCAGTGTCATTGAGTCCGGTTCATGAACTCGAATGAAAAGCAAAGTGGCCAAATAGCCGAGTACATATCTTATAAAAAATCAAAATTTATCAGAAAAAAATATAAAAAATTTCCCCCACTTTCGCATCCACCAAGGGACCCGTCGTCCCTGATTTGTGATTCCACGTCGATGGATATTCAACGTGCACACATTCATGGCTGTTGCCAAACAAACCTTTATAAAAATTAGTAGGAAAATTTAAATAAATTTTTTATTATTTTTATTATTAATTAATTAGTTTTCAATATGTCCCTTATTGTCGACCTTACTTGACGCGTACGCTTATAATTCATCAATGATTGAACAAATTTTGATAAAATTTGATAAAAAATTAAAGAAGCAATTTTTGGTTATCTAATGAAATTAATTTTTATTTAAATTGCTCCAAAATTGATGAACTTATGCCCAAAAAACCATAAACAATTTTGCCAATCCTAAGAAGAGGGAAGTTCAAATTGTTTTTGAGCACAACTTCATCATTTCAGAGCCAATTTAAATAAAATAATTTTATTTCTTTCGATAGCCAAAAGTCTTCTCTTTAATTTGATACTAAATTTATCAAAATTGGTTCAGTTCTTACTGAATTATAAGCGCTCGCGTCAAGTTGGGCTGGCAACAATTTTGGCAGTTTCAATTTATTTTTAATTTTAAAATTTTAGTAAATTAAATAAATAAATTAATTATATTCCGTTTTCACTAACAATGGCCAATGATGCCACATAGTACATTCCGATGAGTGGCACTGTTTCGGAAGTGGGCGGAATTGATTCCGTAATCGACTGCAAATAGACACCCATCGACAAAATCACCGTGTTCAACATCTTTAAATTTAAATGCAAAATTATTTTTTATATTTATTTATTTAATTTAGAATTTTAACTATTATTAATGAATTAGATGGACTCATAAAATTAGTGAACTTAATAAATTTTAGTGTCAAAAAATCGGAATTTTTAAGGCCATATAATTTGGCCAAATTGGGATCCACCCAGTTTGATATCCATAGCGCTAACCCTAATAAGTTAAGTATTTTCCTAATCATTAAGTCCAAAACTTTTTTATGGCCAAATTATATGACCGTAAAAATGACTATTTTCGTATTAAAATGCCGATTTTTTGACTTTAAAATGTGTGGGTAAATTAATGTGAAATTATTTCTTAATAAATTTTGGCAAATTTTAATTCAATAATTTTTTTAATTTACGTTAATTTTCTCTCCTGTCTCCGGTGGCATACAAAAGCCCAACAGCGCCATTGACGAGATCAAAACACAAGGAATGATCTAATATAAAATTAATTAATTAAAATAATTAAATTTTCGGAATTAATTATATTAATAGTTTTCCCACATGATTGAACACATAAAAGAGGGGGCGTCGACGCATTCGAATGGTGGCAATGATCATTGGCCAAGAGGCGGCCTCCTCCGTTGGGAAACGAATTAACTGTAAATTAAATTAATTAAAAAAAGTCAATAATGTCAAAAGAATTATCATTTATTTAAACAGGGTTTCTCCCACATTCCCAAACCAAATATACCCAAAATTGGATAAAGCTGATCAAAACGCATTGAATGGTATATAATTTGTCATGGTTTGGTCAAAAATTAAAGGGTATTAAACGGTTTAAACCCATTTTGGTTTGGTCAACAATTAAAGGGTATTAAACGGTTTAAACCAATTTTGGTTTGGTCAACAATTAAAGGGTATTAAACGGTTTAAACCAATTTTGGTTTGGTCAACAATTAAAGGGTATTAAACGGTTTAAACCAATTTTGGTTTGGTCAACAATTAAAGGGTATTAAACGGTTTAAACCAATTTTGGTTTGGTCAACAATTAAAGGGTATTAAACGGTTTAAACCAATTTTGGTTTGGATAACAATTAAAGGGTATTAAACGGTTTAAACCAATTTTGGTTTGGTCAACAATTAAAGGGTATTAAACGGTTTAAACCAATTTTGGTTTGGTCAACAATTAAAGGGTATTAAACGGTTTAAACCAATTTTGGTTTGGTCAACAATTAAAGGGTATTAAACGGTTTAAACCAATTTTGGTTTGGTCAACAATTAAAGGGTATTAAACGGTTTAAACCAATTTTGGTTTGGTCAACAATTAAAGGGTATTAAACGGTTTAAACCGATTTTGGTTTGGTCAACAATTAAAGCGTATTAAACGGTTTAAACCAATTTTGGTTTGGTCAACAATTAAAGGGTATTAAACGGTTTAAACCAATTTTGGTTTGGTCAACAATTAAAGGGTATTAAATGGTTTAAACCACTTTTGGTTTAATGGTTCAAAACTAAGTTTAAAATTGGTTAAACCCAAACCAAAATATAATCAAATGATGCGCCTTGATGAGATCTTTCGATTGGATATAGGGTTTAGGGGTCTGGGATAAACCAATGAACCGGTTTCAATCTTTTCGACAATTTTGTGATTTTTTATATAAATTTAAGCCACCCACGGTTCGTTCAGCCGTGAATGAGAGCAAATCGAATTCAGTAGAATTCAAATAATTGGACAGGTCGCCCTGATCCGTTGTCAGGCCAATGTCAATTTCACGGGCATCATGTGTTCCCCAACTGGCGAATTTCAATGTGCCTAAAAATAATGAAATTTTAGGGAATTTGTGTGCATTTTAACTCACATTCTTGGTCATCGAATGGATAGTAGCGGACCTGAAAAATGTAAAGAAATCATCGGACACTTGTCGGTTAACTTGATCCACATTTTTCCCTATGGAATCACTTTATTTTATCCCCAAAATTGGTTATAAGGTTCCAACTTTAAAATAGTATTATTCATCTTTTTTAGAATCGATTACTAGGGCCCGGATTTTTATGCATATGCATATTTTGTTTGCGAATATGCACGGCATTGTGGAGTGAGAAAAAAAAGGATTTTTAGATCTTAATAAATGGTTTTAAACCGATTTCAAAATGCATATCTTGGTATTTTTGGCATATTTGTGCATATTTAGTGCATATTTTCCCAAAATTCGAGATTTTTTTCCAATTTTTAGTGAAAATTTTAGAAAACATTTTTTTTCTATTAATTTTTTGGAAAAATTTTATACAAAATTTAAGTTAGAATGGTATTTTCGGGAAAATTTCTTTATTTTGACTAGAAAATTAGTAAAAAAAATAAAATGGAAAAATTTTTCCTTAAAAATGAATAGTCCCCCCTATGGGTCCGAAGATCCAATATTTTTTCAATAACACAAAATTTGTGTAAATTTATATTTTTTGCAATTTTAAGCAACGGAATGATTAATTTTTGCGTTTAATAAATTTTTTTTATCATTTTTGACTTTTAATATCAAATAAATTTAATCTTATTATGCGCATAATTGAGCATATTTTGGAATCTTTTGGCATATTTGCTGCATATTTTAGCCTTTTTTGGTGCATATATATGCGCATATATTGGCACTTTTCGGTACATAAGGCCCTATCGATTACATATGAATAATAAAATAAGAATTTAAATTTTTTTTATCTGAACTCTGATAACCGATAAGTATCATTCATTATTTATACCAATGGCAAAAATCTGCGGAGCGGGACGTTTTGTGGCGCGGCCGGTTTGTGGCGAAAGCTAATAGCTCAGCGCCTAATGAATGTTTTCAAATGTTTTTTATATCATTGAATAGAGCAAAAAATTCTCTATCAGCCCATATAAAAATCAAATTATAAAACATATTTTTACATTTTTTAAAAATCAAAAACCTTCAAAATTGACACCATTTTGCCAATTTTATTCAATAGCTCATAACTTTCTCTAATTTGAATAATATGAAATGATTTATATATCATTAGATAGACAATTTATTGCTCTATCAAATGAATATAAATACATTCGAATGGTTCAGTTTGCGATGAGTTATAAAGCAAAAACTAGTTCGCCACAAACCGGCCCGCCACAAACCGTCGCATACCCAAAATCTGATAGGAATCTTTTAGCTCAAATCTCAACGAATCATTAGCCAATTTGGGAAAGCGATAACCATTTTAAAGCTTAAAGTGTCCTCTTCAAAATTGCATTTTAAATTTTATTAAAAAAAATTGTATGTCTTTGAGTATAATAAACCTGAATTTTATGAGAAAAAGCCGCTTATTTTTCAAATTTTTATAAATTTTCAAAAAATTAGAAAAGCCACTTTTTAGAGGACAATTAGGGCTTTCAAATGGCTTATTGCCTTCCTAAATTGGTTATTTCCTTGTTGAGATATGGCTAAAAAAATGGCCTGGGCCTAGGTACTTAATCTTCCCATTTTGGCAATAATTACCATTAAAAATTAAAACGTACATTAATGGCACAATTTGATTTGAACAAGGCCGATAGAAGCCAGGTCACATTGCCCTCGTCCGTCACGCTCACATCCGTAGACAGCAAGGATCCCTAAAATAAAGAAAAATGCCTCAGAATTTGGTGAAGGATTGGAAATGGAGGAAAAAAGAAAATAAAACATAGGGAAAAAAGAGGAATCTGACTTTAATTTTTAAATTTGATAAAATTATTTCTTTGAATCCTAATTAGAAAGTAAGAAATTTTGAGGCAAAGAACAAAAATGCCAGAAAAATAAATAGATATGAATTTAGATAATTGCCCTGGTTTAAAGCTAATTAGTTTTTTAATAGTTTGCCTTCAGAAATATTTGATAGATTTAATAAATAAAAGAGAAAGAATAAGAAGTAATTGGCCAACAAATCAAACTTGATAATCATGTGCGGCATTGTTAATCAAAATGATGTCGGGCAACCAAATGCGTTGATGTGGAGCATAAATTTGCTTGATTCCCTGCAAAAAATTTTAAATTTATTTGTAAAACTATTTGAATTTTGGCCACTGGAGTTAATTTTTAAGATCAATTAAATTTTTAATATTGATTTTTCCACATTTATCAAGTGCCAACCTCCCACTGGGTGGCATTCCAAGAGAGGCGATGATCAATCCAATTCACATTTATCCAACAACGGGTGGTCAAAATTTGGTTGCGTTCATCCATTTCCACCTTAAATATCTCAAAATGTATTAACTCAATTTGTCTAACAATTTGGTTCAGCAAAACGCCGAATGTGATGTTGGTGGGCAGCCAATGATGTTCAGTGGGCCGAACCTATACTTTTATTTGGAACATTTATCAAATTTACTGACAAACATGCTTCTCATAACGATCCGGATCAAGTAATTCCCGATAAAGGTTTTCCTCTGTCCTGGATGCCATTTGACCTGCAAATTTTGATGATTTTTTCTAAGTCAATTCATTTGAATTAAATATTTTCCGGAAAGAATTCTGATTTTCATTCCGGAAAGAATTCTGATTTTCATTCCGGAAAGAATTCTGATTTTTATTCCGGAAAGAATTCTGATTTTTATTCCGGAAAGAATTCTGATTTTTATTCCGGAAAGAATTCTGATTTTTATTCCGGAAAGAATTCTGATTTTTATTCCGGAAAGAATTCTAATTTTTATTCCGGAAAAAATTCTGATTTTCATTCCGGAAAGAATTCTGATTTTCATTCCGTAAAGAATTCTGATTTTTATTCCGGAAAGAATTCTGATTTTCATTCCGTAAAGAATTCTGATTTTTATTCCGGAAAGAATTCTGATTTTCATTCCGGAAAGAATTCTGATTTTCATTCCGGAAAGAATTCTGATTTTCATTCCGGAAACAATTCTGATTTTCATTCCGGAAACAATTCTGATTTTCATTCCGGAAAAAATTCTGATTTTCATTCCGGAAAGAATTCTGATTTTCATTCCGGAAAGAATTCTGATTTTTATTCCGGAAAGAATTCTGATTTTTATTCCGGAAAGAATTCTGATTTTTATTCCGGAAAGAATTCTGATTTTTATTCCGGAAAGAATTCTGATTTTCATTCCGGAAAGAATTCTGATTTTCATTCCGGAAACAATTCTGATTTTCATTCCGGAAACAATTCTGATTTTCATTCCGGAAAAAATTCTGATTTTCATTCCGGAAAGAATTCTGATTTTCATTCCGGAAAGAATTCTGATTTTTATTCCGGAAAGAATTCTGATTTTTATTCCGGAAAGAATTCTGATTTTTATTCCGGAAAGAATTCTGATTTTTATTCCGGAAAGAATTCTGATTTTCATTCCGGAAAGAATTCTGATTTTCATTCCGGAAAGAATTCTGATTTTCATTCCGGAAAGAATTCTGATTTTCATTCCGGAAAGAATTCAGATTTTCATTCCGGAAAGAATTCTGATTTTCATTCCGGAAAGAATTCTGATTTTCATTCCGGAAAGAATTCTGATTTTCATTCCTGAAAATTTTTGATTTTCATGCCAACCAACATACGAATGGCCATGGCTCTTTGCAAATTCGCATCCATCAGGGCGGCCTCTTCCGGGCTCAATCGTCTTGGAGGCCAAAGACCATAATCTCCCATTGGCGATTGGCTATCGCCAATGGTGGCCAATGGGAAATTTGTATTGTAGGAGGGACGACGATGGGATTGGCGCCCTCCACTGCCCCATCTATCGCCCATCGATGCCAATTGGGCACTGGAACGATTGTCAGCCGAAATATCGGTCATCTTTTTAGGAAAAATTTTATCGTATTTTTAAATTGCCATGGTTAGAACCAGTCAAATTTGTTGCCGTTAAAATAAATCATCAATGATGGAACCAATTTTGATGTTTTTATTAAAAATTTAAGAGCAAACTTTTTGGGCATAAATTAATCAATTTTTAACAAATTTAAATAAAATTAATATTATTAAAAGGCCAAAGTCTGCCATTTAATTCGATACAAAAAATATCAAAATTAGTTTAGTCATTGATGATGATGAGTTATTATAATTGGCGCCAGGGGTTTTATCCAAAAAAATCAATGCCTACATCTTTCAGGCTCAACAATGATTCAAGGAATTGAAGGGACGGAATTCGCCGTGGCCCTGCCGTAGAGATAGTAGAAACATTCCGGCCAAATGCAATGGAAAATTCAGCAGAATTGTTGATGAGAATGAATAGAAGTAATAAGAATTTAGTAGAATTCATCGTGTGACCTTTAAATCAGCAAAGTTAAAATTCATTTTTAATAAGCAAAAAAAATTTGCCAATTTATGAAAATAGCCTTAGTACCCAAAATTTATTCACTCATTCCCATTCATTTATTTAGGCATTTTTTTGAAGGAGAATTGTTGGAATGGAAGCCATCCAAGCGGATGAAATTCCATTCCGTCCATTTCGCCCTTTTGGGGCAGAAAAAATTAATCATTTAAGCAAATTTAGCGTCACAAAGGAGGGAGGGAATGTGCTAAAAGGACAATCCCTTTTAGGCCTAATTCAAATTCCTCTTACAATAAATTTTTTATTTTTTAAAATATAATTTTACGATTTTTTGCTGGATAAAAAAATGAAAAATATTAAAAATAAATAAATTTCATTTTTAAAATATTTAAATAAAGGCATTCCTAATTAAGGAAAGGAGGAAAAATGAAATGAATTTGAAGGTTAGATAGAGGCTTTCCCCACTTCAGCCTAATTAAGAAAAAATTGCATTTTTTTTAAAATTTATTACGATTTTTGCTGGATAAAAGATGGGTAAATTTTAGAAGTAACAAAGAAAAAAAAAACATTATTTTTGAATATTTTTCGAAAACAATCCATATTAGGAAAGGAGAAAATTAAACGAATTTTTATGTTATGGGATGGGATGTCCAACACGCAAATATTATGTTTTTTTTTGCGCAGTTGTTTATATATTCAGCAGATGAGGAAAGGGGAATGGAAGGAACAAAAATTTGCCACTAAGAATTCAGTGGATGATTAATTAATTTATTAGTGTGGGCAAATAGGGAAATTTATAGGAAGAATTTTTTTGTGGGAAAATGTTTATTCTCTGAATTAAAATATTTGTACCGAAAAATACGAAAATATTGAATGTATTTTAACATTAGATTTAAATATAAAAAAATTTGGATGGGTCGAAAAAATGTTCGCTGTTCCTCTTTATTTTTTGTCCCGATGATTGACATTTTTATTTTTTTTTAAACTTTTTTCAACAAAATAATGATGGATGGCAAAACCTTTGTTGTGAGGCATAAAATTGGCGAAGAAAGGAAAAGGAATATACGACAAAGGGGAATGGCGAATGGAAAAAGGAAATGCAATTTCCTGTCGGCTTCATCCTTCTCCAAATAATCCAAATCTTCAGTGGGGGAATTGTGCCTTTAAAATTTGACTGGCAGAATATAAATAAAATATTCAAAAACAAATTTTATGTCAAAATTTGTATTTTAATAATATGAAAATGTATTTGTGTTTTATTTGGAAATGTTTTTGTGTTTTATTTGAAATGTTTCTGTGTTTTATTTGGAAATGTTTTTGTGTTTTCATTTGAAAATGTTTTTGTGTTTTATTTGGAAATGTTTCTGTGTTTTATTTGAAAATGTTTTTGTGTTTCATTTGAAAATGTTTTTGTGTTTCATTTGTAAATGTTTTTGTGTTTCATTTGTAAATGTTTTTGTGTTTCATTTGAAAATGTTTTTGTGTTTCATTTGAAAATGTTTTTGTGTTTCATTTGAAAATGTTTTTGTGTTTTATTTGGAAATGTTTTTGTGTTTCATTTGTAAATGTTTTTGTGTTTCATTTGAAAATGTTTTTGTGTTTTCACTTGGAAATGTTTTTGTGTTTTTATTCGAAAATGTTTTTGTGTTTCATTAGAAAAGTTTTGTGTTTTCACTTGGAAATGTTTTTGTGTTTTTATTTGAAAATGTTTTAGTGTTTCATTGGGAAATATTTTTGCCTTTCATTTATAATGTTTTTGTTTCATTTGGAAAAGTTTGTGTTTTACTTTGAAATGTTTTTGTTGAAAATGTTTTCCGAAGGCTTTTATACTTTTATAATTGCTTAATAAAATATTAATATAAAAAATTAATTAAATTTAATATACAATTAAATTAATAATAAAATAAAAATTACAATTAAATTTTAAAAAATTGGTTCGATCATTCGCTTCATTGGAACACGAAGCACATCACTTTTTGTGCATGAGGCGGTGTCTGACTTTGAAGTCGTCGTTGGGGGTTCGCTTTTTGCAACACTGCGATCAACTTGAAGAGAGCCCAGAGGCATTTTCTCAACAAGTACCCACCATCCGTATTTATCATCCAACCTCTTTTATCAACTATAATTTACGCATTACAGCAATGTGAATGGGATGGTGATGGTGGCATGCACATTGCTGTAATGCGTAAATTATAGTTGATAAAATGACTGGGCACCGGACACTGACAACTGCTGGGGCCGCCCGTGCAGCGCATTCCTCAGCCAGAGGGCACACCGGTCAAACGACCGAACACATTGGCGGAAAAATGATGGGCGATTATATAGAAAGAGGGGTGAGAAGGGGAAGTTATTTTATGGAAAGCAAATGAGGGGTCGAAATAGTTGAATTGAAAATGGAGGCATATTTCATTGCTCTATGCCTTCTTTGTCATCTCCAAAATTTTATCTTATTCTCTTCTCTTTCTCTTTTTACAAACTAATAATTTTACCCGCATTTGGGTTATACAAAAATTGATGAAAATATTAATTCATTTTCCTATATTTAATTCTGGCAAGGCTAATTCGGAATGAAAATCAGAATTCTTTCCGGAATAAAAATCAGAATTCTTTTCGGAATGAAAATCAGAATTCTTTCCGGAATGAAAATCAGAATTCTTTCCGGATTAAAAAAATTCAGAATTCTTTCCGGAATGAAAATCAGAATTCTTTCCGGAATAAAAATCAGAATTCTTTCCGGAATGAAAATCAGAATTCTTTCCGGAATGAAAATCAGAATTATTTCCGGAATGAAAATCAGAATTCTTTCCGGATTAAAATTCAGAATTCTTTCCGGAATGAAAATCAGAATTCTTTCCGGAATGAAAATCAGAATTCTTTCCGGATTAAAATTCAGAATTCTTTCCGGAATGAAAATCAGAATTATTTGCAGAATTAAAAAATCAAAAAAATTATTTAAGGAAAATGTCTTTACCCACTAAAAAAATTAAAATATTTATACAAAAAAGTAAATGAATTATGGGATTTGTTTTGACCGGATTAAAAATGCAAATTTTCTTCCATCCTTCTCCGATCAATCGCAACCATCAAACTTGGACCTCTTCCAGCTGGTTTGATTGTTGTTGTTGCATTTGTTGTTGGTTTTCATGTTGACCATTTCCCTGTTGACCTCCTCCACCTCCTTGGGACTGTCCTCCACCAAAATTGCCCATTGGTCCAGTCATTTGACCACCAGCCCCTGTCGTTCTATTCGCTGCTAAAAGCATTTGAGCTGCTCGACCATGCCTTAAAAATGGATGGAAAAATTTAATTAGGACAAAAATAATTTTAAATAAAAATAAAAATTTATTTTAGTTATTTTTTATGAGAAAAATAATATTCCATTTTCTAGTTTTTCTCACTATTTTTTCTATTATTGCTTTGTAATTTTACAACTCAGAAATTTTTTATCTATTTCCTATAATAAAAGTAAAAAATTTTTAAATACAAAGTAAAATTTCGTCGACTTCTCATAACAAAAAAATTTATTTAAATTAAATAACTATATAAAAATTAAAAAATTTTCTTTTTCTCGTTTTTCTTACTAAAATATTTCTTTTATTGCTTTGAAATTTTACAACTCATAAATTTATTTTGTCCCTTTCTTTTATAATGGTAAGCAAAAAATTGGTTAAATAAAAAAGAAGAATTTGGTTCGACCATAAATAAATATTTAAATATTATTTTAAATTATCTAAATTAAATAATTTTAATTTTTGATGAAGATGCTGATGGAGCCATTCATTTTGTGTTTTAGTTGGAATTATATTCAACTATGGTTAAGTTTTTTTCACTAAATTTTCTCTCTTATTGCCTTGAAATTTTACAACTCATAAATTTATTTCTATCCTTTTCCTTTATAATGGCAAGCAATTTTAAAAAATAAAAAAGTCGAATTTTTGATGAATTTACATAAAAATAAATATTCAAATTAACAAAAAAAATTTAAAAAATATTTTTAAATTTTAATGAAGATGCCAGAGTAGAAGGAGTTTGTATTTTTTGAAATAATTGCTTATTCTATTTTCTCGTTTTTCTTACTAAGCTATTTCTCTTATTGCCTAGAAATTTTACAACTCATAAATTTATTTTTATCCTTTACTTTTATAATGGCAAAACAAAAAAATTTAAAAATTAAAAAGCCAGCTTTTTCAACCTCCGGAAATAATCTTCATCAAATAAAATATTAAAAATCAAAAAATTAAATTATTTAAATTAAATAATTTTATAAAAATATTTTTAAAAATATTTTGTTATGAAAAAAAACAAAATATTGTTTTCCATTTTTCTCAATAACTGTTTTTCTTATTGCCTCAAAATTTTAATATACATAAATTTATTTTTATATTTCTTTTATAATGGAAAGAAAAAATTGTAAAAATAAAAAGTCGGAATTTTTGCTGAATTCATAAATAAAATAAATGTATAAAAATAATTTTAAAAATAAATAAATAATTTTAATGAATGGAACTGCAATTTATGTTTTTAAGGTTAATTATATTCGACTATGGTTTTTAAATTCATAAATTTATTTTTGTCCTTTTCTTTTATAATGGAAAAACAAAAAATTTTAAAAATAAAAAGTTTTGTTTTTGACCAATACATAAAAATTAATGCTTAAATAAATAAAAAAATCAAAAAATTTTCCTTATTAAACTGTTTCTCTTAATATTTCCTTAAAATTTTACAACTCATAAATTTATTTTTGTCATTTTCTTTATAAAGAAAAGCAAAAATTGGAAAATTAAAAAAGATAAATTTTCAACAACCATAAATATCTCAATTAATAAAAAAAAAAATTAAAAAATAAAAATTATTTAAATTAAATAGTTTTAATGAAAATTCCAGTGAAATAGGCTTTTTTCATGATTAAATAATATTCTCCTTTTCTTTTATTCCTTTGCTAACTTTCTCTATTTCCTCGGAATTTTATAACTCATACATTTATTTTTATCCTTTTCTTTTATAATAGCAAGCAAAAAATGAGAAAATAAAAAAGGCCAATAAAGAGACATCCATAAAATAAATATTTAAAAATAAGAAAAAAATTAAAAATAAAATTATTTAAATTAAATATCAGAGATGCACCGTTTTTCTTACTAACTATTCTCTTATTGCTTTGAAATTTTACAACTCATACATCTATTTTATCCTTTTCTTTTATAATAGCAAGCATTGGAAAATAAAGCAAAAAAAAGGACATCCATAAAATAAATATTTAAAATAATAAGAAATTATTTTAAATTATTTAAATAAATAATTTTAATGAAGATACCAGAGTAAGTTTTGTATTTTTGGAAACAATTATTTTTTTTCTTTTTTTTTCATGCTTATCTATTTCTCACTGCCTTGAAATTTTACAACTCATACACTTATTTTTATCCTTTTCTTTTATAACGCAAATAAAAATTTTTAAAATTAAAAACTTTTTTCACATCCATTAGTAAATATTTTAATTAATAAAAAATAAAAAAATTATCAGTTTTAATGAATATTCCAGTGGAATAGGCTTTTTTAATTTTTTTTTATGATTAATAAATAATATTCTCTTTTTCCTTGAAATTTTACAACTCATAATTTATTTTTATCTTTCTTTTTTAATGGCAACAAAAAATTTAAAAATTAAAAAAGGCAATTTTTCAACTTCCTTAAATTATCTTAATTAATAAAAAAAAAAATAAAAATTATTTAAATTAGGTAATTAGTTTAATGAAGCTGCCAAAGGAGGCTTTTTTTAAATTTTTTTATGAGTAATAAATACATAATATTCTTTTTTCTCTTATTTCCTTGAAATTTTACAATTCATACATTTATTTTTCTCTTTTTCTTTTATAATGGCTAGCAAAAATCGGAAAAATAAAAAAAGGCAAAAATTTTTGGCATGCATAAATAAAATTAATATTTAAATTAACAAAAAATTTAAATAAATAATTTTAATGAAAATACCAAAAAAGAAGGGTATTTTGCATTTTTGGAAATTATTATTCTCTTTTCTAATTTTCCTTGTAATTTTACAACTCATAAATTTATTTTTAAACTTTTCTTTTATAATGGCAAACAAAAAATTTTAAAAATAAAAAAGGCAAACATCTTGAACATGCATAAAATAAATATTTAAAATAAAAATAATAAAAAATTAAATCATCCATAAATATTTAAATAAATAATTATATAAAATAAATATCTTAAATAAATATTTATTTTAATTATTTTGTTATGAGAAATAAAATATTAATATTCTATTTTCTTGTTTATCTTACTAAAATTTTTTTTCTTATTGCTTTGAAATTTTGCAACTCATAAAATTATTTTTATTCTTTTCTTTTATAATGGCAAACAAAAATTTTAAAAATAAAAAAGGCAAAAACGTTTCATCCATAAAATAAATATTTTAAAAAAAACAAAAAATCATAAAATAAAATTTTATTGAAATTAAATAATTTTAATGAGGCGTGTGTTTTAGTGAGAATTTTGGGAATATGGCTAAAAGACAAACCTAGGGCATGTCGGTGAAATGCCAGTGCCCAGCCGAATTAGGCCAGCACCACCGGTAGTAGGCGGTTGAATCATCACCGAAGGGGTGGAGCCTTTAAGCGAACCGGCAGCTGATAATAAAGGTTCCTGAATAAATGAGATAGAAATTTGCAAAATTGAATGGAATTTTAGCAGTTTTTTTACCCTAAAATATGTAAGGGTTAGGATTTCTGGTCGAAAAAATCGAAAAATATTTACTAATTTTTTTCGTGTAATTTGCCCAAAATAGGTTCCGCTAGACTCAAAAAACTATGTAATTTTTGGCTTTTTATTTTTACAATTAATTTTCCCTCAAATAATGCCAAAATATGTCAAAAAAAATAGGTAAAAATTATGCCAAAAACATCAAATATTTAGGCGCATTTCTCATCAAATCTAATAAATACAAAAAAGGGCAAAGCATAAAAATCTGGGCCCAATTAATATGAATTTTAATAATTCGGAATAAAATTGACGGGCCTTGAGGCAAAAAAAAATCCGGGCCCTATTAATACGATATTAATAAGGATTGCAGGAAAAATTGGCTTGCCCCGAAGAAAAAATGAAAAAAAAACTCCAGAAAAACAAGGACAGCAGAAATGAATTGGATTATCGTGGACTGGTTTATGAATATCCATTAAACAATATTATTTTATGAGTTATTTTTTCATTCAAATGCAAAAATCCACACATGAAAAACCAATCAAAATTGGACCTGTTGTTGTTCTTGAAGACTGGCCCTTTGGTAATGGCCTCCTCCACTTCCATTCGTAAGAATATTCGGTGAAATCATCGATGAGGAAATGGTCAAATGACCAGTGCTGGCCCGATGATGATTGGTTTGATGAGCGGTGCCACCGCCAAATATGGCGGCCGATGCCACCGATGTGGATGCCCTCTTCCCAAACACATACGGTTGACCGATGGAATTTCGGCCACCACCACCAGCAGTGCCAATGCCAGTGCCGAATGATGTTTTATTTTCCGCCATTTCATCGGCCATTTGAATTGTCGTCGTTTTGGTCACCATTTCTGAGTCGTTGGCAACCACAACGACCGCCGAATTATCAATTTGGCATTTTTCGCCCAAATTTGTGCCACCGCCGAATGTGCCGCCAATCAATTTGGTTTGACCAGCGCCGGATCCCCCTGTTAAGGAGGATCGACGTCGATGCAAATGAATTGTGGCCACTGATGCCGTTGTCCGGTTATTGTTGTCATTTAATATTGAGTTTCCTTAAAAGGGAAAATGACCGATGAAAGCAATCACTTCAAATGGGAACATTGCTGACCCAAGCTGACGCGAACGCTTATAACTCATCAAGTATTGAACCAAATTTGATGATTTTGGTATCAAATTAAAGAGCAGACTTTTGGCTATCCAAAGATATTAATTTTATCTAAATTGGTTCAGAATAGATGAAGTTATATTCAAAAAAACAACTGAACACATCCGCTTATCCATGATTAGTCATTTTAAAAGTTTTTTGTTCATAACTTCATCAATTTTGTACCAATTTAAATAAAAGTAACATCTTTGGATAGCCAAATGCCTGCTCTTTCATTTGTTACAAAGATTATTAAAATTGGTTCAGTCCTTGATGAGTTATAAGTGTTTGCGTCAAGTTGGGACGTCCCAAGTTTGAGTGTATCCTACCATTTTCCATTGATGATGCCATTTTTCGACCGATGGAATTTTTGTTGACCGTGTCATTGTGCAATGGCATTTCCTCTGCAAAATCCATTGCCGATTGGCGGCTTGGCCTTGATTGGCCAGCCGGTAGGTATTGGCTGGATCGTCGGGACTTGAAAATTATTTAAACACCTCACTCAAATCAAATAGCCCGAAAAATTTTAGGCTCAAACAACGAATAAAAACAAACGTATGACGAAGTTTCTCCAAGATTGGAATTTCTATGTTTTTTTCGATTCTAATAATTAAGGAGCGGATTTTACAGGTCCAAAAAATGACAAAATTGGTACCTATTTATGTTTTTATTGTAAAATTTGTCAAAATGGGTATTTAGTTATAATGTTTAGAAAGTGTCAAAATAGGAAAAAAATGAAATAAATGATCAAAAATTTATGTGATTTTTCTGGTCAAATTTAATAAAAGCAAAAATAGGTCTAAACCTAAAAAGTAAAAATCTGGTTTCTTAATAGGAATATTAATTTTAATTTTATTTATAAATATTTTTGTCTCAGTCAATCTCACTTGTTGTCCGGCGCCCATCATTGCCGCAAAATTCATGTCCATTCCGGGAGGTGGTTGGGCAATTTGCCCTGGCGGACTGGCATAACTTTGGTATTGAAATTTCTTCGATTTGGAATCAGCACGTCGCCGGAGGCACTAAAAATTTATTTAATTTACCGACTAAACGCATAAATCTTAAACTAAAATCAGTATATCTACTCAAGACGCAAAATTTGATAATGTCTTGGCTTAGGTTTAACCAATTCTAATTTAGTTTTGAACAATTAAACCAAAATTGGTTTAAACCGTTTAATACCCTTTAATTGTTGACCAAACCAAAATTGGTTTAAACCGTTTTATACCCTTTAATTGTTGACCAAACCAAAATTGGTTTAAACCGTTTTATACCCTTTAATTGTTGACCAAACCAAAATTGGTTTAAACCGTTTAATACCCTTTAATTGTTGACCAAACCAAAATTGGTTTAAACCGTTTAATACCCTTTATTTGTTGACCAAACCAAAATAGGTTTAAACCGTTTAATACCCTTTAATTGTTGACCAAACCAAAATGGGTTTAAACCGTTTAATACCCTTTAATTGTTGACCAAACCAAAATTGGTTTAAACCGTTTAATACCCTTTAATAGTTGACCAAACCAAAATTGGTTTAAACCGTTTAATACCCTTTAATAGATGACCAAACCAAAATTGGTTTAAACCGTTTAATACCCTTTAATTGTTGACCAAACCAAAATTGGTTTAAACCGTTTAATACCCTTTAATTGTTGACCAAACCAAAATTGGTTTAAACCGTTTTATACCCTTTAATTGTTGACCAAACCAAAATTGGTTTAAACCGTTTTATACCCTTTAATTGTTGACCAAACCAAAATTGGTTTAAACCGTTTAATACCCTTTAATTGTTGACCAAACCAAAATTGGTTTAAACCGTTTAATACCCTTTATTTGTTGACCAAACCAAAATAGGTTTAAACCGTTTTATACCCTTTAATTGTTGACCAAACCAAAATGGGTTTAAACCGTTTAATACCCTTTAATTGTTGACCAAACCAAAATTGGTTTAAACCATTTAATACCCTTTAGTTGACCAAAACATGACAAATTATATACCATTCAATGCGTCTTGACCAACTCTATCCAATTTTGGGTATATTTGGTTTGCGAATTTAGGATAAACCCATTTAAACTATTAAATTATTTTGGAACTTTTTTTTTGGTAATTTAAAATTAAATAAAATCCAAAATTATGCTGAAATGGAAATCTTAGGATTTTATTTGGAACACAAAATGCACATTTATTTGCATTCTACTAATATAATAGCCTCATCTTATGGCAAAATTGAAAAGCTGACCTTTTTGGAGATGGCCACCAGAATGCACAAATTCACAAAAGTTAGCGCACCGCCAGCCAGAATTAGCCATCCCCAACTTGGATTGAACTCAGCCCGTTTGCTGATGCCATCTTCACCCGATGAGCCACTGCCATCGATTGAAGGACGTTGAGTGGATTCCCCACTGCCCGGAGGGCGCATCGTGGTGATTGAAAGGGCTGGAAAAAAACATTTAAAAATATATAAAAATATTTTCATTTTTATTGAAAAAATTATTTAAAAAGGAAGCTATTTAATTTGACTACGAAAAATTTAATGTTGTAAAAGAGCACCGAATGCTAAAGGTTTAAGGATAAACCAAATATACCCAAAATTGGATAGATCTGGTCAAGACGCATTGAATGGTATATAATTTGTCATTGTCATGGTTTGGTCAACAATTAAAGGGTATTAAACGGTTTAAACCTATTTTGGTTTGGTCAACAATTAAAGGGTATTAAACGGTTTAAACCAATTTTGGTTTGGTCAACAATTAAAGGGTATTAAACGGTTTAAACCAATTTTGGTTTGGTCAACAATTAAAGGGTATTAAACGGTTTAAACCTATTTTGGTTTGGTCAACAATTAAAGGGTATTAAACGGTTTAAACCTATTTTGGTTTGGTCAACAATTAAAGGGTATTAAACGGTTTAAACCAATTTTGGTTTGGTCAACAATTAAAGGGTATTAAACGGTTTAAACCAATTTTGGTTTAATGGTTCAAGTTAGATTTGGTTAAACCCAAAACAAAATCAGAGTCAAATGATGCGTTTTGATGAGGTCTATGTATCGGGTATTAATTTTAAATACTTTTTTTTCTCAGTAAATTAAATATTTTCCTTTTAATATAGTCCAAAATTTTTTTGGCCAATTTATGTTAAAACTGACATGCAATTAATTGTTTGCGCAATTCCTTCGGGAATGGTGTTGGTGGGAGAGGAGGCGGCGGGAATGGAATGTTATGGTAGGTGGAGAATGGTCGAGGCTGCCCAAAGAAGGTGGCCCTGTCGAAATGTTGAGGCAATAAATGGTGTTCCTGTTTAAAAGAAGAAAATTGAGGGGTATAATTATTAGGGCTGGAATTTTTATTGATGAAAAATCCTGAAATATTTATTGAAAAATTAATGAAAATTTAAAAAAAAAAACAATGTATTTTAACAAAAATTCGAAAAAATGTCTGTTTTTCATTACTCTCTCAATCATAAATTATTAAAATTTCGATGTTTTTGTTTTGTATTTAAAAAAATTCATTTCCAAAAAATGAAATTTTTATATGCCATGATAAATTTTTCAAAAATGTGCAAAATCGATTTTTCGATTTTTTTTGCAAATGTCATAAAATTTTTCACAATTTTTTAAAAAAGTGGTAAAATTTTTCAAAAAATTTCCAAAATTTTATCAAAAACTATAAAATTCAGTAAAAAAACTTTAAAAAATCTTCAAAATATTGACGGAAATTACAAAAACATGCCAAAAATTGTCGAAATATTGGTATCAATGACGACAAAAAAATGGCAAAATATTGATGAATATTGACAAAAAAATATGATGAAAATAAATAAAAACATTGATAAAAACATGTTTCTACATTGGTTTCAAGCTATTTTAAATTTGCAAACAAAATATTGATAGAAATAAAAATCCCAGCCCTATTATATTTAAATAAATGTTTAATTTAAAATTAAATAATTTAAAATTAAATAATTTAAATATAAAAAATAGTACCTCAGGCACCTCTTTGCCACCGTCGGCACCAGGCCGATTCAAAACTGGGATGAATCCACTCCAGAATTGTACAAATGAATTCCGGTAAAAGTTTTTCACCCTTCAAAATGGATGAATAAATCAAATAAAAGAATGTTTTCACCTGGGCCTGTCCAAAATTTCCAAATAGGCTTCGCGGGTTTGGGCCGAAAATTGTGGCCAAGGAAGGCCTTGGAAACGGTCTTCAATCGCCGATTGGGAGGACATTGGCTGCGGCCGTGTCGGATCACTATGAAGAGGAAGAAAATGTGTAGAATATTTTATAAAAATAATTCAAAATTTGAATTAGATAATTTTTTATTTAATTTGAAATTTACAAATTAATAATTTTTAATTGAAATAAATGGCGAACCCGGATTTGACGAAATTGGCCAAATATGTCATCATCACTCGGCATAATTGTTTGTCTTCAGCGGAGAAGGTGCCACCGCCTCCATCATTTTCGGCCTAATATATTTAATTAATTATATTTATAATTATTTTAATTTATAATTTTTTTAATATTTTTAGTTTTTATTTTACTAATTCTGAATAATATTCTGGGTAAAATACAAACATTTTACAATTTGGGACAAAAATTACAAACATTTGTAATTAAAATTTAGGCAAAATATACAAATAATTTAATTTTTTCTGTTTGAAATTATTTTTTAATTGTTCAGAATAAATTAAAATAAAACAAAATTAATTCTACATTGAATGGTTGACCAAGCAAATAGGGGAGGTGATCGCCGGTGAATGAGCCTCGAAGGCCACTACCCGATGCGCCATGTTCTCGCATCCATCCATTCGTCTCGTGGCCAAAAACAAAACTGCAAAAAATGATTTTACAAAAAAAATTATTTGAAAAAAAATTACAAAAATGTGTTGGCAGTCGCCTTCAATGGGCCCTGATCCTGAAGGGAATGGGCGCGGGCAGTCTCAATTAGTGGGGCTAAAATAAATTTTATTTTTTGAATAAATTTTTAAAGAAATCTAACTGGTGAAGAGAAGATCGCCGAGGGCAGCCATCAGCCCATTCCTGATCGATTTTGGATGATTCTTTAATTTGTTAGGCCATGTTTTAATTTATATTTTAATTATTTTAATTAATTAATATTAAATTAAATATTTTAATTAATTTTCAATTTTTTTAAAAAATTAATTTAAAAACTTGCCCTTGGATTTTCCCAGTCGGTGTATTCATTTAAAATTGCTTGCAAAATTTCGGTCCGATGAAAGTCGAAGATATTCCGAACCAATGTTCTGTGTCAATTTTGAAAAATTTAAATAAATTTTCCTCTCACCGAATTATTTTGTCCCTCCTCTCGGGGCCGACCCCATGTTGGATGTCTTGATCCGCCATCAAATGTTGGGCTGGATGGATTACGGTACCGAGAAGCAAGTCAATTTCCCGGAAAAGGCCACCATATTTGGGGGAAAAGGACAGGGACGGATGGTTGGGCACCACCTTTAAAGGATAAGGGAAATAATAAGGAATATTTTTTCCTTCAAGGCAATTCAAATAAATTGTAAATATAAAAAAAAAGAAAAACACTGTATGATTGAGTTGATATATTAATTTAAATTTTTCATTAGAAATATTTAGAAATTGGTATATAAATAGAATATTAAAATAGATTAAAAATTTAAAAACATTTTTATTTTTCCAAACATTTTGTATTTTTGTTCTATAAAATTCACCTGTCCATCAATGATTGGCGAGAATGTTGAGAGAAAAGTGGGCGATGAATTTGCCACTTTCCTTGCAGCTGCACTCAAATTTTGGGTACTATGATCCTGAAGGCAATGCAAAATTCGTGTCGCCTCCTTTTGCGGTTCTGGAGCAATTCCACCTCCATTATTGGTGGTACCGTCTCCTCCAAGACACTGAATTTAATTTTTTATTAGAAAATCTTTTAATAATACAAAATTTTAAAAAAGGTAATGTTTTTAAATAGAATAAATTTAAATTTTAAAAATCAATAAAAAACCGAATTCTTTCCGGAATTAAAAATCAGAATTCTTTCCGGAATAAAAATCAGAATTCTTTCCGGAATAAAAATCAGAATTCTTTCCGGAATTAAAAATCAAAATTCTTTCCGGAATAAAAATCAGAATTCTTTCCGGAATAAAAATCAGAATTCTTTCCGGAATAAAAATCAGAATTCTTTCCGGAATAAAAATCAGAATTCTTTTCGGAATAAAAATCAGAATTCTTTCCGGAATGAAAATCAGAATTCTTTCCGGAATGAAAATCAGAATTCTTTCCGGAATAAAAATCAGAATTCATTACGGAATAAAAATCAGAATTCTTTCCGGAATGAAAATCAGAATTCTTTCCGGAATAAAAATCAGAATTCTTTCCGGAATGAAAATCAGAATTCTTTCCGGAATGAAAATCAGAATTCTTTCCGGAATGAAAATCAGAATTCTTTCCGGAATGAAAATCAGAATTCTTTACGGAATGAAAATCAGAATTCTTTCCGGAATAAAAATCAGAATTCTTTCCGGAATAAAAATCAGAATTCTTTCCGGAATAAAAATCAGAATTCTTTCCGGAATAAAAATCAGAATTCTTTCCGGAATAAAAATCAGAATTCTTTCCGGAATTAAAAATCAGAATTCTTCCCGGAATAAAAATCAGAATTCTTTCCGGAATAAAAATCAGAATTCTTTCCGGAATAAAAATCAGAATTCTTTCCGGAATTAAAAATCAGAATTCTTTCCGGAATAAAAATCAGAATTCTTTCCGGAATAAAAATCAGAATTCTCTCCGGAATAAAAATCAGAATTCTTTCCGGAATAAAAATCAGAATTCTTTCCGGAATAAAAATCAGAATTCTTTCCGGAATAAAAATCAGAATTCTTTCCGGAATAAAAATCAGAATTGTTTCCGGAATGAAAATCAGAATTCTTTCCGGAACAAAAATCAGAATTCTTTCCGGAATGAAAATCAGAATTCTTTTCGGAATGAAAATCAGAATTTTTTCCGGAATAAAAATCAGAATTCTTTCCGGAATAAAAATCAGAATTCTTTCCGGAATAAAAATCAGAATTGTTTCCGGAATGAAAATCAGAATTCTTTCCGGATTGAAAATCAGAATTGTTTCCGGAATAAAAATCAGAATTGTTTCCGGAATGAAAATCAGAATTCTTTCCGGAATAAAAATCAGAATTCTTTCCGGAATAAAAATCAGAATTCTTTCCGGAATAAAAATCAGAATTCTCCGAAATGAAAATCAGAATTCTTTCCGGAATGAAAATCAGAATTCTTTCCGGAATAAAAATCAGAATTCTTTCCGGAATAAAAATCAGAATTCTTTCCGGAATAAAAATCAGAATTGTTTCCGGAATAAAAATCAGAATTCTTTCCGGAATAAAAATCAGAATTGTTTCCGGAATGAAAATCAGAATTCTTTCCGGAATAAAAATCAGAACTCTTTCCGGAATGAAAATCAGAATTCTTTCCGGAATGAAAATCAGAATTCTTTCCGGAATAAAAATCAGAATTGTTTCCGGAATAAAAATCAGAATTCTTTCCGGAATAAAAATCAGAATTGTTTCCGGAATTAAAATCAGAATTCTTTCCGGAATAAAAATCAGAACTCTTTCCGGAATGAAAATCAGAATTCTTTCCGGAATAAAAATCAGAACTCTTTCCGGAATGAAAATCAGAATTCTTTCCGGAATGAAAATCAGAATTCTTTCCGGAATTAAAAATCAGAATTTTATAAATTTGCCTTCAATTCGTTAGCCAATCGCATGAATTGTTCTTGTGGGCTGTCAGCCATTGCCCATGGGGCCAACGCACTTCCATCCAATAAAATGGCACGCCTGAATAACCTTCCCTTGGGTTGCGTGATTGGGGAGGCCATCAACAGGGAAACGAGGGCTGCACCCGATTCCCAACCTTTTGAATTAAGAGAAATTTTATATTTAAAATTATTCAAAAAAAATATTTTTAAAAACCTAATTAAAATTAAATATAAAAATAATTAATAAAAAATAAATTCTACCGAGTAAAGTGACCGAATCGGGATCGGCACCAAAGGAAGGCAAGAGGAGAGAAAGCTGAAAAAAATTATAAATAAATTTTATCAATTTTTGGTTATTTTATATTTATTAATTTTTTAAAAATAAAAAAATATTCTACCATTTTGAGGGCAGCAACCAAGTCGGAAAGACCCTTAAAAATAAATTTTAATAAATAATTTTAAATTTAAAAATAAAATAAAAAATTTCGACCTACCGCATTTCCGGTACAACTATTCGCTGCTTCCGGATCACAACGGCCCAGGAAGCCATAAACACCTAGCCTAAATATTTAAATGGAATATTTGTAAATTAAATATAAAAAAATTCATTTTAAAAATTTTTAAAATGAAATTTTTGTAAAAAAAAAAATAATTTAATAAATAAAAATTTAAATTATTATTAAAATATGCAAATTTGTGGGATTTCTAACCGATAATTCACAGTGACCACAACAATTCGGCCAAAAGCGGCCAGCAAAGTGCCATTTTGGGCAGCCGCTCCACCCCAGCCATAATCTGTGTCACCTTAAAAAATATATTTTTTAAAAATTTATTTATTTTAAATTTTTTACCGTGCACCAAAACGAGCACCGAAAGTGGTTGGGCATCTAAAAATTTGATTTAAAAAATTTTAATTAAAAATTTTAAAAAAAAAATTAAATTTTTATTTTCAATAAAATCATAATTTTTTAATTAAATTTTCAAAAAAAATTTCTTAATATAAATTTCCAATAAAATATTTTTTTAATTAAAATTTTCGAATTTTTTATTTATTTTAAATTTTTGCCTCTTAATTCGCGCCTTTCCGGCACAAATAAATTCAGGAAAAGGCAATCCTCAGATTGGGGCTTCAGTTGAGGCAAAATTCGATGAAGCCGATCAAAGCGTTGGGCAGTGGTCACTTTTAGGGCACTTTTAAAAATAAATTTAATTGATTAAAATAAATAAAGGAAAAATTTATTTTTAATTTCTTCAAAAAATGGCTTATAATTTCCCTAAAAATTTCCCCCAAAATTTTGCCCAAAAATATAGTTTAATTACTCGGATTCGGAGAGCGAAGGTAAGCCGGATTGAATGCAGGCTGGCGGCTGCCGAAATGCATCTTTTGGCTGATGCGTCCATTTTGGAGCGGATATGGCCATTTTGAAACGATGCTAAAAAGCAAAGGAAAATAATTCTTTTAAATGAGGAAAATATATTTTTTAAATTTAATTAAATTTAAGCTTTATTTAAGTGTACATATTTTTTTAATTTTTCAATATAATATTTTTAAAATATTTAAATTAATATCAATTTTTTAAAAATTGGGAAAATTTATTTTAAAAATTTAATTTAAAATAAAATTGGGAAAATTATTTTCTTAGAAATTAATTTAATTTTATATTTAATTAAAAATTTAAAATTTTATTTAATTCAAAAATATTATAATTTTGAATTTATTTTTAATTATTTTCCAATTTTATTCAATAATATATTTTTAAAATTTTAAAATATTAAAATTTTTTAAAAATTAATTAAAAATTTTTTTAAAAAAAATATAAATAAATAATTTTAACTTTAAAAATATTTTTTGAAAAAATTTTATTTCAAAAAAATGTAAATTACTGACATGCCCTGCAGGGGCTGACCCGTAAGGAATGGACAAATACTGGACAACTGGGGGCAATGTGGAATCGGCCATTGGTAATCCAAGTGGGGCCACCAAATGGCCTCGGACAATGCCAAAAGGTGTATTGACGGAACGAATTGAGGAGGAACTGGCGGAGGAGGAGTGGGATTGGGATGGAAAATCATTGTTGTTGTTGAACACGGATGAGGGAAATTGGCTGGAAAAAATTAAAATTTTATTAGAATTTCAGTGAAATATTTTTCTGAATTTTTATGGCAAAAATGGGTAATACTATTTGCCAAAAATATTGTAACGGTTCAGAAGTTTATCTTAAGCCCATAAATCTTAAACCCAATTGATAGATCTCATCCAGACTAGTGTGCGGCAAATGGGTTTTACCGAGACCGAGACCGAGATATCTCGGGAAAACGAGATCTCGGAATATCTCGGTTTTTTCAAAAAATGACCGAGACGATACCGAGACCGATATCTCGGTAATATCTCGGTCTCGGGATATCTCGGTCGGAAAAAAACGAGATCTCGCCGAGATACCGAGATTTTTAAAAAAAATTTTTAAAACTGTTTAAAATAGAATCTAAATTATTTCATTTATAATTTATACATTTTATTAAAAAAAACGAAAATAAAATAAAGCAATAATCTTGTTTCAACTCAAATAATATTCCAAAAATAATAAATAAAGAGGAAATAAAATAACAATGCAAAAAATTGTTCAAATAAATTAATTTCATAAAATTTCAATATTTGTAATTAATTATTGGCAGTGTCTTATTTAAAAATACAAGTTTTTCGGCTGTATCCGGATTCAATCTTGACCGGCGATAATCAAAAACATCATTGGCAACCGAAAAAGTTTCTTCGCTGGGCACTGAAGTTGCGGGAATGGATAAATGACGGCGCACAATTGGGCACAAAATTGGAAATTCTTTTGTATGTTTTTCCCAAAATTCCAGCGGATCATCCTCCAAATTTTGTAATGCTAATTTTCGGTAAAATGTCAGTTCCAAATCGAGTTCATTTGGTTGTTGTTCATTTTCTTGTGAAGATGTCGGACTTGCTGGATTTGATGGAATTTTGTGACGCGAATTGTACTTCTTTGAACGAGCAGCGAAGAAATCCAACTTTTGTTTTTTAATTGGCGGCTCTTCTGTTTCTACAGTATAAAATTTAATTTATTAATTATAATAAAATAGCACCTTTTTCATTTCCTTCTATAATCAATTCATTAATTTCATTTGTATTTTTATTTTCATTTGTACCAATTTCCGCCATAATCCACGATTCAACATTTGATACAAATTCAATACGATTCGAAACAAATTGATCTTTGAATCTTGGGTCCAAATAATGGCCAATTGAATAAACTCTAATAAATGAAAAGAAAAATTTAAAAAAAAAAACTGGAAAATTTTAGACCGATTTTGATGGAATGTTGGATGATTGATCGAACGAAATGAAGTATTGGTGCATGCAATATAATGAATAACTCGCTTGTCCAATGCGGTTAAATTGTCGAAAATTAAAACATTAATTATTTTATTTTTATAAAAATTAACCTGATCCGTTAATTTTGACAAATTTATCCATTGAAGTGCCAGCTGCTTCATTTTTCTGTTGCTTTAATTGTTCATATTTAGCCAAATATTCTGGATGTTGCTTTGTATGTGTTTTTAATCCAGTTGTATTAAAATCTTTTGTTTTTATCTTCGATTTGCATTCATTGCATTCAGCTTCATCTTTCGCAATTTTTTTATAAAGACCAATATTCCAATATAAACTACTCATTTTTTCTAAAATATATTAATATTAATAATTCAATTGAAATGTATATAGAAATGTAAGTATTCGAT
Organism: Pratylenchus scribneri; assembly: GCA_030063045.1. NCBI lineage: Eukaryota > Metazoa > Nematoda > Chromadorea > Rhabditida > Pratylenchidae > Pratylenchus > Pratylenchus scribneri. The sequence goes on along the minus strand of JAQSEB010000107.1, from coordinate 183,469 downwards.
AAATAATAAAAATAAAATAATTCATTAATCATTATACATTATTAAAATTAAAACAATTTTAATATTTTTTATTTTCATAATGCCAATTTTAAAATAAAAAAAAAGCATGTTTTGAAAATCTCGGTATCTCGGGATATCTCGCCGAGATTGAAGATCGACCGAGACGAGACCGAGACCGATATCTCGGGAAAATCTCGGTCTCGGTTTATCTCGGTTTTTTCAAAAAATGACCGAGACGATACCGAGACCGAGATCTCGGGAAAATCTCGGTCCGATATCTCGGGATATCTCGGCGAGATCTCGTCTCGGGCCGCACACTAATCCAGACGCATCATTTGATTTTTTGGCTTGAGTTTAATCAATTCAAACTTAGTTTTGAACCATTAAAACCAAAATTGGTTTAAACCGTTTAATACCCTTTAATTGTTGACCAAACCATGACAAATTATACACCATTCAATGCGTCTTGACCAGCTCTATCCAATTTTGGGTATTTTTGGTTTGTGAATGTAGGACAAACCCTTTCTTAAACCATTATAATTGTTTTGGTATTATTTACTTTTTTTCGACAAATTAAATAATATAATTAATTAATTAAATTTAAATAAAATTGTAATGGAAAATGTTCAAAAAATGTAAAAAATTATCCGAATTATGTAAGTTAGCTAGCCCCCATTTTTATTACATTGCTACAATTTTGCATGGCAAGATACTGAAGAATAGCAAAAGAGCAAATATGTGCAAAATGGACGGCGATTTGTTGAACATAGCTGCCGACGGCAATCTTTGTATTAGCATTGGCATTAATAAAGTGGCAGTAAATTTGGCCATGGCAAAATTGTTAGGATACTTCTTCATTTTTAACCTCTCCTCTTTGACATTGTCTTTGCGCCTCTACCAATCCAACAAAAGCCAAATTAATTCCATCCATTTTCAATTAGTAATCATTTCAAAATTCTGTAAAAATAAAAAATTTTTCTTTTCATTAAATTTTAAATTTTCTGAAGCATTTTAAATCAAAATTAACATAAAATTGTGCATTGGTGACTCGGCGGCACCGAATTTTGCGGCCCTTACTAAAAATTAAACATCCTCTTGGATCAAACATTTAACCTAAATTCCATGCTCTAAGTCCTTAAAATCCATTCATTATCTTCTGCACTAAATTGTACTCTGGTATCGTTAAATTTTTATCGCTTAAAGGGCTGTAAAATTTGGGACCACAATTTTGATTAACCCAGCAGAGGACTGACTATACATGTAATGGAAAAATGAATATTTAATTAAAATAATCAACAAAATTGTTGTAGTGCGCGAATGCATAGAATTGGAAAATGATCTGTTAATTTTTAAATTAATTTAATTTCTTGAATTCTATTTAAATAAACAATAGTAGAGTATTAAATAAAAACAAAGAGAAAAAAAGAATGGTTTATCGTTTATTTTGCCATTTAAAAGGATTTGAAGGGGTAAGAGAGAGGACATCCCCAAAGAGTGAAAGAGGATGACCTCGGGGCTAATTGGAGGAGCAAAGTGGGCAAAAGGGGGGGGGGGGGGTGGGCAAAAATAGGAATGCAGCAAAATTGCTCTAGTGGTGAAAAAGGTCGCACTTTGCCGCAATCTTCAAACCCCCTTCTTATGGCCCATGATGAAGGCAACAACCCCCCTTCTTTAGTAGTAGATTTGGAATAGCAAGCACAGTTGGCACTTTTGGCATTGGCACTGCCTTTGTAGGATGGACTTGGGAGGAAGGAAGGAAGGAATTTGGGGCTTTTTCTTCTTTTTTCATCCCTTTGAAGCGCTCCTTTTCCGGAACAAACTGTGCCTTACTTAGATTCTCTTTTTATACTATCTCTGCAGGCATATTTTTTGCTACATAATTTTTTTTCTAAACTTTTTTATTGCTTCTTAACATTTTTAAAATAAGCCATAATTTTTCCTGGATTTATCAATTTAAATGCAATTTTAGTCTTGGAGGTGAAATCTCTGCAAATAATTGGAATATAAAAAGGCTTTATTTAGCTGATGAGATGTTTGGGGCGAAGTCGGGTGATGAATATGGAAATTGGCCAAATCAGCAGCACAAATTTTGAATAAAATTGGATGACAATTTGAGGGAAGACGCGAGAGAGGGAAATTGCCTCAATTTGCATATAAAAATGTTGGTTTATATGAAAAGCTAAGTAAGTAAAAAATGCTTTTGCGGTTGTAAAAATGGTAAAAATATATTAAATATGATTGAAAAAGTATTTGGGCAAATTCAGAAGTTTTCATTTGATTGTGCTTTGGTTTTGGTTTAACCAATTTTAATTAAGTTTGAACCATTAAACCAAAATTGGTTTAAACCATTTAATACCCTTTAATTGTTGACCAAACCAAAATTAGTTTAAACCATTTAATACCCTTTAATTGTTGACCAAACCAAAATGGGTTTAAACCGTTTAATACCCTTTAATTGTTGACCAAACCAAAATGGGTTTAAACCGTTTAATACCCTTTAGTTGTTGACCAAACCATGACAAATTATATACCATTCAATGCATCCGTCTTGACCGGCTCTTTCCAATTTTGAGTATATGGTCTGTGATGTAGGACACAAACCCTTTCTTAAACCATTATAATTATTTTGGACTATTACTGTTTTTTTCAATTTATTTTTTATTGCCTTGAAGTTTTAAAAAGTTGACCCCTTTGTTTTATGGAAATGCATTATAGCAATTTTACTTTTGAAAATGTAAAACATTGACCAAATTTGTGTATACGAAAGGCTCCTCTCTAATCAAATTGGCCTGCGCTGAAAGCTTTTTAGTTTTAGTGGAAAAGCCCCTCGGGGGAGGATATGCTTTCGCCTCCGTGTTTTCGCATCGATAAAAAGGGAATTAATTCTGCAAAACCGAATTTCATTGGCCCATCCTCTTTTTGAGTATGTAAATTTGTAAATTGAAGAGAGAAAAATGGATTTTATTGGGCTTTAATGCAAGTCGCCGATTACTTTAATATTTTTAAATGTTATCAGGAGAAAACTTTGGCATAGAATTGGAGTGAATGGAAATTTTTTGACTTGTTTACAATGTCCTGTCCATATTGAATTAATTATCCAGCAGAAGGGCAGCTTGAAGCTGGACCAATTCAATAGAATTTAATAATTAATTAATGATATACAAATATTATATATTTCTTCTATTAGAAGCTGATGGGCTTATAAGTTTCAAAACCCCAAAACTGGGCAAAATTTGGAGTCTAACTCTGTGTTATATTTGTGTTGGACAAACTATATAATGTTTTTTTATAGAGTACAATGGCATTAAGAAATTCAAAAAATATTTTTCAATAAGTTTATAATAATAAGGGATATAAAGTACCCAAAGTCGAGGGTGGACTTCTAATAGAGACTGGGATTCTAAAAGAAGAAATACTAGTTTAATAAGCGAAAAATTTAAATGAATAGAAATGGAAACACATAGACGAAGCAAAAGGTTTATTTATGATTTCCATAAAATCGCTATAGTAATATTGGCTAAAATGGAAAAAAAAGGGTCAGCAGAGCAGGAATGTTGATTGATGCGAGTGGGATGATGAGTGATTTGCCGCAATGTTTACCGGCAAATCGGTGGGCCCAGTCCTTGGCCAATGTCAAAAATGTCAACATCCCAGTACCTAGTAAAAGGCAGCTTGTCCACATCCTTCAACCCATTTCCAAATTTTTTTTCCTGGACAATGGACAAAGGAAGGCTATGTCAAAAAATATTGTTTTGGGCCAAATTTTATGGCCAAACAAAATGAAATGGGAAAAAATTGATCGCTTCAGATTGGGATTGATTTTTTGCGGTAAGTTTCCTCATTGAATTGATGGAAAGCTGGAAAGTGGCCTTAAGGGTAAATATAAAACAGCAAGAAATGATCGGTGAGGGCAACAAAAATGAAATGAGGACATTTGCTTGGGGTGAAGGCAAAACATGATGGCCCCTATGGCTTTGGATTGGATTTGTGGAATGATTTGAAAAAAAAATCAAAAGAGATTTGAAAACCAACTGCTGCCACTTTTTCATGTCGACAGCAGTCTCTCAAATTCACATCAAATGTGATTTACAATGAAGGAAATTGGCTTTTTCATTGGTTTATGGCACTAAAATGAGTGTTTTTTTCATTAAGGGTTGAATGAAAATATGAATTGAGCAAAATAGTGGAATGAATTAAGTAAAAAAGGGAGATATATTATAGTTTCATTTTAAGCCTCTCATTTATTCAAATCTTCAATGTCGGGATCGAGAGATGGGTAGGAGGTGAATACCCTGAATTGACTTGAAGCTAAAGGAAAAATTAATATATGTTTGTGAATTATTCAATTTGGACTTCGGGGTTGAATCTGAAACTCTATAATCTTGTCTCTCTCCTTTTATATCTAAAGAAGAATTGCATGGAAAAGAGGAGATGATAAAGCAGAGCCAGATAGAAGGATCGCTAATCGCTGCTCTATTGGTCTCATAAATATCCACACATAAGAATAAGAACCCATCTAAGCAGCAAGCACAGCACAGAGATCCAATATCCCTAAATCCACTGCTAATATATTTATTTGAGTAGATGAAGTGGTACAACGCTTATCCCATTCATATCCGCCCGCATCCATTTCACTAAGGCCAGTGTCAGTCGAGAATCCTCTCCTAATCCTCCCGTAAATTGCTTTTGCTCCTTTTCGACTTCTCCCCATGGCCAATGGAATGATCGCCACTAAAACTATATAGCAAAAGCAATGATCCGCTTCTCGTCTTTTATATTGCCTCACCTGGCTTGTTTATCCCCCTAGTCTCTCAAGGAAATTAAGCTTCGCACAACAGACACTCTATTATTATTATTTTGTATTTTCAAATAAAAACATAAAAACATTTACAAATGAAATATAAAAATATTTCCAAAATGAAACACAATGAAACACAAAAACATTTCCCAATTAAAACAACATTTCCCAATTAAAACACAAAAACATTTCCCAATTAAAACACAAAAACATTTCCCAATTAAAACACAAAAACATTTCCCAATTAAAACACAAAAACATTTCCCAATTAAAACACAAAAACATTTCCCAATTAAAACACAAAAACATTTCCGAATAAAAACACAAAAACATTTCCAACGTGAAACATAAAAACATTTCCAACAGTGAAACACAAAAACATTTTCAAATGAAACATGAAAACATTTACAAATAAAAACACAAAAACATTTTCAAATGAAGTATAAAAACATTTTAAAATGAAACAGAAAAACATTTACAAATAAAACACAAAAACATTTCCAAATGAAATACAAAAACATTTCCAATTGAAACACAAAAACATTTACAAATAAAACACAAAAACATTTCCAAATGAAACACAATTTTCAAATGAAACACAAAAACATTTCCAATGAAAACACACAAAAAACATTTCCAAATGAAACACAAAAACATTAACAAATGAAACACAGAAACACAAAAACATTAACAAATAAAACACAAAAACATTAACAAATGAAACACAGAAACACAAAAACATTAACAAATAAAACACAAAAAAACATTTGCAAATGAAACACAAAAACATTTACAAATGAAACACAGAAACACAAAAACATTAACAAATAAAACACAAAAACATTTCAAAATGAAACACAAAAACATTTTGAAATAAAACACAAAAAAACATTTGCAAATGAAACACAAAACAATTACAAATGAAACACAAAAACATTTACAAATGAAACACAGAAACACAAAAACATTAACAAATAAAACACAAAAACATTTCAAAATGAAACACAAAAACATTTTGAAATAAAACACAAAAAAACATTTGCAAATGAAACACAAAAACATTTCCAAATGAAACACAAAAACATTTCCAAATGAAACACAAAAACATTTCCAAATGAAACACAAAAACATTTCCAAATGAAACAAAAAACATTTCCAAATGAAACACAAAAACATTTACAAATGAAGCACAAAAACATATTAAAATTAAAACACAAAAACATTTCAAAATGAAACACAAAAACATTTTGAAATAAAACACAAAAACATTTCAAAATGAAACACAAAAACATTTTGAAATAAAACACAAAAAAACATTTGCAAATGAAACACAAAAACATTTCCAAATGAAACACAAAAACATTTCCAAATGAAACACAAAAACATTTCCAAATGAAACACAAAAACATTTCCAAATGAAACAAAAAACATTTCCAAATGAAACACAAAAACATTTGCAAATGAAACACAAAACAGTTACAAATGAAACACAAAAACATTTACAAATGAAGCACAAAAACATATTAAAATTAAAACACAAAAAATAATACCGCCTGATTTCTAATCGTAAATTTTAAATTCAGCCTAATCTTAATGAATTTCATTTCTTCTATTAATTCTAGTAATAAAATAATAATAAAATAAGTAATATATTTATATTTAATATAATTCTATTTTATACCATCATAAAATCATAAAATAATATCAATCAAAATCAAAATAAGATTTCTGGTGATGATTGTGGTCTCAAAATTAAAACAAAATGAATGAAAAAATTGTGAGTCGAAATTTTGTGTAAAAGATTGAAAACAACAAAAAAAAATGGTGGAAAATTGGTCGGTGTGTACATTAATGGGGTTGTCGAGAATATAATTGTCAAAAAAAAAGAAAATATCAGACAAAATTGGCCCAAAAATTTTTTAATATAATACATTTTTTCTATGCCCTAAAATACCGAAATACATTTTTAAAATTTTGCTATACCCAAAAATAAATTTAAAATTCCCCCATTTTTGCCTGAAAATAAATATAATTTAAAAAATAATGCTTTTGGATTTGCGGCCTGGCCAAAAAATAGGAAGAAAGGTGGGCTAGAAGAGAGGGCAAGAGTATCAAAAAATTGAAAAAATATCAATTCACGAAAATGAACACAAAATGAATGGGAGAGAGATTTATATAGGTGAGGTGGGGTGGGAGAGGATTTTGGATGGATTCATATTTATTTAGGCACATTTTTCCCGTGTTGTCAATTTTGAATATGTCCATTTTTGTGGGTCCATTCCTTCTTTTCGCCTTTGGTCATTGCAATTTCATGCTTATTTTGGTCATCATTGAATGGGCCCATCGCGGCCGCGCCCATGGCCAATTCCATTGATTTTGCAGGGGCCCAGTGTCCGGCACTTCCGATTCGAACCAATAGCAAAGCCAAAACCACCAAACATTCGAGAGGGGCGCCTGCGCTCGTTGGGCTCTGGCCGTTTCGAACATTTGATGATAGGACCAAAACACATGGGAGGTGAGCCAATAGGCGATCAGCACGTCCATCTGTGTGGAAATATGGGGGAATTTATTTATTTTCAAAGAAATTATTTTAAGTAATTATTAATTTTTATTTATAAAAATATGAATAATTTAATGGAAATTTAATTAATTTTATTTATTTAAATTTTATATTAAATTCAATGTTTAAATTATTTCGAAAATTTTTTTAAATATTTTTAAAAATTTTTTTGAATTATTTAAAAATTTAATTTACCATAAATAATTTGTAAAAAAATATTAATTCAATTTACAAATTTAAATTTGATATAATTAATTTTAAATAAATTTCCATGAAAATTTAAAAAATCACTAAAAAAAATTTGGAAAATTTTTATTCTGAATTTAATCAATTATAAAAGGAAAGGGACCGTAAAAAATTTAACCGATTTTTTGTGCAATTTTATATTAAATTTTCCCTAAAATTCATACAGTATAATGTCCACCGCTGAGTACGAGGGCAGCAATGCCGAGGAATGTGACGGGAAGGGCAAGCCATCTGCAAAAACAATAGGGAAAATTATTTTAAAAATTAAAAATAAAATTAATTTCAATAAATAAAATAAATTTTAAAAAAAAAAATTAAAAAATTTAAAATAATTATTAATTCCAATAATAAAATTCTTGAAGCCTTGACCTGAGCAAATAGAGTCCCCTTGGGCTGTAACGCAATTGGGTGAAGTACATGATGGAGAGGACGACTGTGTGGCCACTGAACATCAAATCACCGCAGAGAATTTCGGGTTGGCCTGATGTCTGAAAATTAACAAAATAATTAAATTATGAATAATTTTATTTGTAGAGAGAAATTATCCCTAAAAAATCTATGAAATAATTTAAAATAAATTAATTAAAAATAATTAAATTTAAAAATTTAAAATAAATTTCATACATTTTCCCCATCCCAATTAATTAATAAATATAAAAAAGAACTGACCAATCCAAGTGTGACCACATAGGTGACAAATCGGGTCATAATCTCGTCGGCGTACATGCTTGTCCCATTCATTTGAGGCCTACAAATTTGGTCGCGATTGTCAAAGGCCGGTGGCAGGAAAGTGACGCCCAAAACGATGGCACGAAGTCCTTAAATTTTATATTATTTTCGAATTATTTTCAGATAAAAAAATTTAAAATTAATTTATAAACATTTGAAAAAATTAATTAAATAATTTTTAATCAATAATTCCGTAATTTTATGGAAATTAAAAAAATAAATAATAATTTATCTTACCGTAAAGGATGGCGGCAATGAGGAAAACCCGTCTGAGGATGACCAGCCGATGGCGATGCAACATCACAATGGCAAAACCAACAACAGAACTTCAATAATTTAGGATATTAATTTCAGCGATTAAATTTTACAAATCAATTTATAATAGTAGAATTTCAATTTCTTGTTCAAATTGATCCAAAAATGCCATACAAAAATTTAATATATTTTTTTAAATAAATTTTCTCATTTTTGACCCGAAAAAATTCAAATTATGAGGGTAATTGGTTCTAAATTATTTTCATATTCTAATAAATTTATAAAAAAAAAGGATAAATTTTGGAAATTTTTTTAGCATTTTTAAAAATTTTATTCTCTGCAAAAAAATTATTTCCTAGCTCATTTTCAATTTGATCCAAAAAAAATGCCCAGAAAAAAATTAAAATGGTGAACGTAATTTATTTTAATTTCTGAAAATTATTTTTTGGGTTTCTTTTTTTATAAATTAATTATAAATATTAATTTTTAAAATTTTTAAACCGACTTAACGGTGGAGAGCACATCGCCCACTGGCCATGCCCATCCCTGCTGGGGCACAATGAACCAGACGAGGTCATCCAACGGTTGGCGAGGGACAATGTCATGGATGATGGTCAGCAGGAAGAAATTGAGGAATGCGGACACGGCCAAACACAGAAATGCCACGGCCGTTTTCAGCAATTCCGAATAGAGCAACTTTAAATGGAAAAATGAATTTAATTTTTTAAAATTTTTGTCTTTTTTATTAAAAAAAATCAATAAAAATTGGGAAATAAGTTGAAAATTTAATCCAAATTTTATGTTTTTTTTTGCATTTTTACAATCGAAAACAATAAAAAAAATTTAGAATTTTTAAAAATAAATTGAAAATTAATTCAAATTTTAAATATAATTTTTTTGTCTTTTTTAAAGTCCAAAAATTAAATAAAAATTTGGAATAAATTTTTTAAATTTTGTATTTACATTTTAATTCAAATTTAAAAAAAACTAAAATGGGAAATAAATTTTTAGAATTTTGTAAAAATAAAATGAAAATTATTTAAATTTTTCATTCATTTTTTTGCATTTTTGAGCTAAAAAATCAATAAAAAATTGGAAAAAATTTTTATGAAAATTTATATTTACATTTTCAATTAATTTTTATACTAATTTTATTAAATACTTTGGTCCGTCGATTTTGGCCCGTCAAACTCGAATGTTTGCCACCGCTTCCAAATTTGTCATCGCCGCCATTCGCTCCCGACCTGAAAAAAAATTGATAAAATTAAATACGATATTCCATTAAGATAGTTTTAGGCTGACTAAGGCTTAAATAGATTTTTTGAAAATTTTCGATCCAAAAGGGGTCCTTCGATTTTGCAAAATTCAGGTCTCGGGTTCGAACCCGCTCTGAGGAAGTTATTTTTTTCGGACTTCTTTTGTACACTTTTATGAAGTTTTATACATTCTATGGTACATTTCTATACGAAATAGAGTATTTTGAGCTCCGAATTTGAATTATTCGAACCCGAGACCTAAATTTTGCAAAAGTGAAGAGTACCCTCCTACCAATTTGGGTCGAAAATTAAAACAAATTTTGGCACTTGTTGTAGTTTATGTCCGCTTTTTTGGAAAGTGAAGGGCCTCCCCCTATGGGAGGTCATCAGGTTTGGGGGTTAAGAGTCGGGTTACGGATTTGATGGGGTAAAAATCATCTCACTAGCCCTTAAACTTAACCCTAATTCTCCTTCTTACGAAAAAATCGGATCTAAACTCCAAACAAGAAAATTTTTTTAGAAAATTTTCTTTATAAAACGGTGAAAACAAATATTTATCATATATCATTCAAAAATCTGCCCTATTGGTCAAACCTTGTTGTGCTGGAATCGATCATCAGCTGAACATGATGATGATGGCCATGGCCTGAATGATGATTTTGATGGTTTATTGCGGTGTTGCTGGTGGGAGAATGCGGCGAATGATGGTGATAATTGACATTGTAGGATGATGGATTGTTATTCATATTTGTCGGTTGGCCACCATGTTGGATGTCCCCATTGATTAAACGGCAATTTGTTCCGGCACCGCCGCCGCCACCGCTGCTCCCCGCACTACCCGGCGATTCGACCCGTACTTGCTGAAATAATTGATAATTAATTTTAATTAATTTAAAAGCTAAATTAATTATTTTAGATTTTTCAATTTTAACTGAAACCTCTAATAACTTTAACCAATAACCAAAACCAATAGGTTCCTATAGAGAATGATCCTATACTTAGATAAGGAAAAAAAACCTTAAGTTTGGTATATGAAAAACTGCCAGGGGTCAAAGTTTGGTATTATACATTTTGGAATATCCCAGCAAATTTTTGCCAATGTTCATCTATGACATTTGAATTGTGAATATCCATTATAATAGTATGTTGATGTAAATTTTCCTCAATAAATTGAAGTGAGTATCGCACTTATTTAGGTTTTCTAGTTTGGCTATCTCTTACCCATATCTGATATCAATATCAGGAATGTCCCCAATTTAAATAGGAAAACTGTCATTGCAGTTATTTCTCGAATAGATATTGAGATATTCAACCAACAAAGTTTGGGATAATAATTTGGTTTCCAAGTCAGTGCCCGATAATACATTTACTTATCGAAGAATATAATTAATTAAATGAAAAACCTGAAATTCCTGAGCATCAAATGTTCCGGCTTGCACTTCCGATTGTCTAAGTGGCATATGAGAGTCGGATATTTCACGGCGATGGCCCCCCATTCACAGAGACGAAAGCATACAATTACAAAAATAGACGATGATAAAATGGAAAATCAATATGTGGAACTTTGGGCTTTGGTTTGGGTGTTGTTGTTTTGTTAATTTGGCACAAAAATGGTCAGCGTAGTGTTATTTTGGTTGGTTGTTGTTATTATTTTTTCTTCCAAGTAAGTAGTAATAATGTTTGGTTCTATAAATTTTTAATTTTAAAATTTTATTAGAAATTCTTTCGTGAAGGTCAGAGAATTTATTTTGAGGATGGAAGATGGCGTGGCGGAAAAACTAATTAATAAAAAATTGACGCGGTTCTCGGCTTGCCGGGTAATTTAGGTTATTTTTGAACTGCTCTGTCCTCACACTCATAGTTTTTCGGTTGCTGTCCTCGCTTTTAGGTAGGTATTTGTGTGATTGATGTTATCAAAAAACGTAAAGGAGATAGGAGAATGTGATTCATGATGAATGAAATGGCGTAATTGACGTTCATTGATATGGGGAATTTTGGAAGAAAATATGTGGATGGATAAATAAAAGATGGATGCGGGCGAAAAATATGAAGTTGGGGGAATTTTTGAGAAGATTAGATTACCTATTTTGTCCGAAAGATACGAGAACGGGATGATAAAAAATAAAATTGGCATAAAATCGATGAAATATTGATTAGATTTTTGATTTTATTTTAAATGTTTTTTTGGTCATTTTACTAAAAAAATCGATTTATTGAGGACGGAAAATATATAAAAGTTGGGACGAAAGAAAAAATCGATTGGTTTTTTCATCCATATTGCATTTATATTAGCTGCTTCCTTCGATTTTGATTCAAAAACCATACATAGGAATAAGCCATTTTTCTGGCCTATTCCATTGGCTTCCGTGGCGCAATCGGTTAGCGCGTTCGGCTGTTAATTATTGATTTATTAGCATATACCGAAAGGTTGGTGGTTCAAGCCCACCCGGGAGCGATTATTTTTTTCGGATCCCTAATTCCTTCAATAAGGTTAAATTAAAAAATCTATAATAATTGAAGTTGGATACCTAAAATCATAATTACACGAAACTAATTCCCACTGGTTTTTCTCATTAAACTATAAATAATAAAATGGCGATTGGGGTGGGGACATGGGACACGCACATTTAATATTCGCTTTCATAAATGGTAGTTTGACAAAAAAGCGAGTCAAAAAATATCCATTCTTTTCATTTGTTAAAAATCCTAAAATGACAATATGAGTGCAGAGGCAAGTGAGAATTTGACAAATGAAAAAGGAAATATAATTGTGGAGAAAATCTAAATACATTTTTCACTATTTTGCACAAGAGTTTGATGGCCAAAAATTTTTTGGGAACCACCTTCGTCATCATCGAACCCAAAATGAATTTTTAAGAAAAGAAAAGAATACCTTTCTGAAAGAAAGAACAGCAGAGACTAGAGAGGAATTTTTGTCGTCATTCTCACATCCAATAATAACCTCAAAAATTCCCTCATCAAGGGGGAGGGGTACTTCATCCGGTTCTATTTTCTCATTTATCAATAATTTGACTGGCTATAAGGAGGAGAAGGAACACCGGCGAGGGCAAAAATAAACAAGGGAAAAAGTGGGGTTGGATTTGGATGAAAGCAAGTTTTATTTAATATTAGCCTGCAGGGACGTCTGGTTCACACACTCAAGTTTTGAAGGAAACGAAAATAAAAGCTCTATACATTTTCTGTGGGAAATAAGATAAAAAAAGAGGCCATCAAGATTCGAGAAAAATAAAAAAAAGGTTAAAGCCATTTTTTAGAATGAGTGGATTAGGAAGAGAGCCTTAATTTTCTAATCCTCCTAAATCCTCTGCCAACCACCAATATTCTATCCATTTAATGTGTTTTTCAGCCAACCGAGTTCTGTCTTTCTTCGCTTTATTAGCTGGATAGACAGTAGACACAACAATCTAATAAAAGATATTCCTTCTTTAAAATGGTTTTTCCGAGCGAAAGTGGCCCCGAAACACGCCGATTGAGTACCCGAGGCCGTTCTTTTGGCCATAGCTCAACAAGGAAGCAACCAATTTAGGAAGGCGATATGCCATTTTAAAGCCCTAAATCTCCTCTAAAAAGTGGCTTAATAATTTTTTGAAAATTTAAGACAATTTATAAAATAAGCGGCTTTTTATCACAAAATTCGGATTTTTTACATTCAAAGACATATAACTTTTTGTAAAATTGAATATTATAAAATTTATAAGAGCCACTTTATAGAGGACACTTTGGGCTTTAAAATGCTATATTGCGTTCCAAAATTGGCAATTTCCTCGATGAGCTATGGGCCAAAAAACTAATGCGAAGACTCAATCAGCGATAATCATCCATTGACTGACGAGGGAAAATCAGAAAAGAACGGCTGAATTTGGAGGCAAATTTTGGGGCCAAAATTTGGAGGGAAAGTCAAGGATGAAGAGGGACGAAAATGGCCAAATGATGGGCGGAAAAGCATGTGGGGGATTAAGTTGTTTTGGAGTGGCCAACGCTTATTTTTTGCTTCCCTAAAGGCATGCCCAGCGGTGAAAGCTTTTGGAAGAACACTTGATGAGTCGCCGTAGGAAAAAAGGGTGCGGCTGCGTTAGGAAGGGATTTTGGAAGTTAAAGAGGAAAATCTGAACATTTTTCCCTAATTCTCAATGCCATCCAAAAAAAAAATTAAATCTCGCGCAAAAAAACATGGCATTTTAAGTGAGAAGGCACTCTCTGCGCGAAAGGGCATAAAACGCGACGCAGGTCGATTGTGTGTTTGGAGTTTTGCGCGGATAAAAGAAAGGAAGGGAAGGAAGAGGATATGAACGTCGAGAAAGGTAGTGCAGCGGTCGGTGGGGTGCAAGGATTGGATTTAGAAGTGGGAGACGGCGGGGACGGGGAAAGGAGGACAACAACAAAAATTGTGCTTTTTGAGAGATTTGGGGGCACGGCGCCACCCGTCGCGCACTTCGATGTTCCCATCACCGCCGGTGATGTCCTCTTGGCGTGGTCTCCGACTCTGCACTTGCTTTTAGATTAGTATTAGTAGATGAGATGAAGAATATGGGCGGGAGGGGATAAACGCGCCATTTGAAGTGTCGGGAGGAGTAGGAGAGGAAGAGGTGGTTGGAAGAATGGAAGGATGTCTGCCAGCCGCCTCTTCCATTGCTGCCAGTCGCCCCTCGCCTTTCCCTCCTTGCTGCCAGCCGTCTCTCGCCTCCCTCTTCTTGCTACCAGCCGCCCATCCTTGCTGCCAGCCGCCCTCGCCTTCTCCCTCCCATTGCTGCCAGCCGCCCCTCGCCTTCCCTTCCTTGCTACCAGCCGCCTCTCTTTCCATAATATGTTGCCCCCTTTCTTCCTCCTCCTCCAACAAAAGTATATAGATTGGCTAAAAAGTAGTCCTCTCACTCACAATAGCCAAAAGTGGTAAAGGCGAAGGAAAGGAGGAAGAATGGCGCCCCGAATGTGTGCTCAAGAGTATGGCGGGGCGAGATGGAAATGGAAAAGGGGATGGAAAATTTGATGGGGGACGAGAGTGGCTGGTTCGGTTGACTTGATGGAATTGTGTGTGTGACTTGGCTGTACAGAATGTACATAATAAAAGTGTGTGGAAGCCGCTGGCGGCGGGAACCGGACGGAAAAATAATAAAAATTCGCGGGGCTTTCTTCCTCTTCTATTTTCCATATTTTCTCTTTCATCAGCCCACCAATCCAAATAGCAATATTTTCCCTTCTCTCGCTCTTGAAAGGAAGGGAGAAAGGGCGCTCTTGGCCATTGGCCTTCTTCCCAGCCCAAATATGGCCGATGCACATTTTTGTCTGCACAGCTGCTGCTGTTGCTTTGTTGTCCCGGTCCATTGGTCCTCAAAAAGAGTGGCGAGAGGCGAGAAGGAAAATGTGGGCCAAAAACAGAACAAATACACATGAATTTTTGTGGGGAAAAGTAAAGCCCAAAGTTTTTTCTTTCGTTTAAGGCCAAAAAGGGCATTAAAATAAATATCGGTGAATTGAAAATCGTCCAGACTGGACGGATTTGAAAAATATTGAAAAATATACGGATTCCGGACTACGGATCCGTATGAATCCGTACGGATCCGGAATCCGTGCCGGTCTCTAATTTAAATGTAGAAAGGCTTGGAAATTAAAATGATTTTGGCATTTTGATAAAATTCTTTTTCTTTATGTTCTCCCTTTTTATTGTTCTT
The DNA here is from genome assembly GCA_030063045.1 of Pratylenchus scribneri. Taxonomy (NCBI): domain Eukaryota; kingdom Metazoa; phylum Nematoda; class Chromadorea; order Rhabditida; family Pratylenchidae; genus Pratylenchus; species Pratylenchus scribneri. The sequence goes on along the minus strand of JAQSEB010000107.1, from coordinate 167,935 downwards.
TTTCTTTTCATTTTGGATGGATTATTGATTCGTTGTTCGAGCCAGTTCGAGGAGGCAAACTGGGTTTTGGGTTTGGATTTTTGGCTTAATTTCACATAAATAAAGGGTAATAGAAAACTTGATTCTTTAGACAATTAATTATCAAAATTAAGTAAATTAAATCAAATTTCTTCAGAAAAATAATTAAAAGACTTTAATTTAATTTCACTCAAATTAAACGCAAATTTCTTGACAACAATTCACAATGATTATCCCAATTCGATGTTTCACATGTGGCAAAGTAATTGGCAACAAATGGGATGCATATTTGCAACATCTTCAGGTTTATAATTAGTCCAAAAATATTTAAAAATGAATATTTTATTTGCGTCGAATAACTTCTATAATTCCAAAGTAATTATAATGGTTTAAGGAATTTTTTTCCTATATTCCAAACCATATACCCAAAATTGGATATGTCTGGTCAAGACGCATTGAATGGTATATAATTTGTCATGGTTTGGTCAACAATTAAAGGGTATTAAACGGTTTAAACCAATTTTGGTTTAATGGTTCAAAACTAATTAAAATTGGTTAAACCAAAGCCAAAACATAATCAAATGATGCGTCCTGACGAGATCTATCCATTGGGTATAAGGTTTGAGTCTAGGATAAAGCAAACTTTTCGGTAATTTCAGTCTCCAAATTTAAATATTTCCCTTTTAAAAATTGAGGCAATTGAACTGATTTTTGTACAATTTTGTAGGATGGCAATACGGAAGGCGATGCACTGGACGCGTTGAATTTACGCCGATATTGTTGCCGTCGAATGCTGCTCTCCCATGTGGACTTGATCGAGAAATTGCTCAACTACAATCCAATTGAGAAGTGAATGAAAGCGATTGAGAATGGAAAGAGGGAGCAACATTTTTTGTTTTGTTTTCACAAGCTTATTTATTTTTGAATGTTGGAATAAATTTATTTTCCTGATTTTTCGATTGATTTTCATTTCCTTTTAAATTTTTCAGCCAAAAAACCTTAATTTTTCCACACTAAAAAACCTTCATTTTTCTGGACTAAAATCCCATACTTTTTTCCGGACTAAAAACCTTTATTTTCCAGCTTAAAAATCATAATTTTTCCTAGCAAAAAACATTTTTTCTAACCTAAAAAAACTTAAAAATCCGCCAGAGTCTTAAAATTGAATTTACCTAAAATGTTGCATTATTTACATTTTATTTGGAAATTTCGATCATTAGACATTATTATTTTTATACAAATTTTTTAAAATTCATTCATTATAAATGAGAAAATGTGAAATTGAAAAATTTTACTAATAATGAAGAGGAAAATTTCTCATAATTCATCGAATTTTTCTCTTCTTTAAACCTCAACTTTGATTCATCTCAATGAAGGAGCCGTCTAAAAATTAAAAATTATTTTAAAAATTGATTTGAGCCTAAAAACCTGATAGGGAATGACCCTTTTGCAGAGCACTTCGTCGTCGAAGCTCATCCGATAGCCGCCGGTGCTTTCCATTTTGGTCGGCCGAAAATCGCCGAAATGTGCCCCACTTCGGGTGTTTATGTCATCGGTGGAGAAAATTTTGGGCACAATTCCATCGGAAACTCGGCTGGGTTTTAGCTCGCCAACACCCTTAAAAATTTAAAATTATTTTCATCAGAGAGGATTCGAACCCGAGGCCTATTCAAAAGTGAAGGGCTCACTTCTTTTTGAAAAGTAAAATTTTTTGATTAATTTAGGTAGTCTATTTCGCTAAAATATTTAAACAAGCTAAAAATAACTTCCCCCAATCGGGTTCGACCTAAATTTTTTGTGATTGAAAATTTTCAAAAAAATTTTTCGAAAATTTTCAAATTTTTTTTTATTAAAATTTACTTTAAAATCCAAGCCTACACCTAAAGCTTGGGTTTCATCTGAATATACTTAAATTTTCCAAAAATGTGGTTCGAAAATTTCAAAAAATTTTTTTTCTTAAAATTTTTATAAGCCAGCCTAAATCTAAGGCGGTTAGACTCATACCTGAATCATTTGGATCACATTCCGTCGCCGTTCAATAATGTTGCTGCCAGCCCGATTGTCCAGATTTCCTGGTTGGAATTGTCGCCCAATAATTCCGTTGGAATCCGGCGCACATTTCAAATAATCGCCCTTCGTTCCATCGTGAAGCCAGACTTTTGCGGTCTGTTGGCATTTTTTGATGTTATTTTATTTTTTTGAAAAATACCTGCAATCGCTGATTTCCCCACATCGGTTCCAAATTATGGCTTTGAACGGAGCCGAGCATGTGCCGTGGGATGATCCCTTCGGATAGGCCGAGCTGTGCAGGAAAATGTTGAAAAATTTTAACGATTCAAAAATTTATCCTAGACCTAACTAATCGACAGATCTAATCAAAATGATTATATTTTGGTTTGGGTTTAACTAATTTTAACTTAGTTTTGAACCATTAAACCAAAATTGGTTTAAACCGTTTAATACCCTTAAATTGTTGACCCTACAAATTCACAGGTTTTTCGATTCCATTTTTTTCTAATACCTTATCATCGCTATCATATGTATGGCTGTCCACAACTCGTTCAACATTCCGTCGATGTGCGCCAAATGAGGTAAGCAATCCCCGTTCATCGGCAATGTTTTTCTCGCTCACTTCAAAAAGCGGTAGAACCGTTTCAGAATGAAGTGATCCCTAAAAAATTAGGAATTTTTATTTGTTTTTTTAAAAAAATTTTCGAAATTTTCCACTTGAATTTTGAACCAAAAATGAGAAAGGAAAAGGGCATTTCGTTTAATTTTAATTTTATTTTTAAATGACATTTAATCCAAAATTTAAAGAGAGATAATAGAAAGTAGAGAAAGAAAGAACAAAAATGGAAAAATCAAAAAAAAAAAAGCGCCGGCGGCGTCGGCTCTCAAAAAGTGAAGCTTGCTTGAAGATTGAAGCTAAGCATCTGTTAGTAAAATCGAACCTACGAAATATTAGCAAATGACGCTTTTCATTTATCCCCCACTTTCTTCAATCATCAACGTATTTTTTTAGTCAAAAATGTTCAGTAAAAATGTTAAATTTTGGAGTTTAAGTTAGCAATTTGCAAAAGCCAAGGGCCTTAAAACTGGAAATTTCGGAAAAATTTTGGTAAAATTTATATAAATCGTAGCCGATCTTAAACATAACGCCTAGTCCTAATCTAAAAGCCTTTATCTTAAGGACTTAAGGGTGTGGCTGTAAAACTAAAGGTACTGGTCCATTCCACTATTTATTGATTTTGCTTTTCATTAATTATAAACATTAATCAATAATTTTGACATTTAGATTAATAGTTTTTCCAAGCATTTTTATTATGCTACTAAATTCCAAATATGTGGCCTCGCAAATGGAGAAAGCCGGGACCACATCCAGCTCATTCAACAGTGCGGCCACCGTTCCAATAAAACCCACAACGACCAAAAAAGCGGTGGCCAAAACCAAATCACCAAAAACAACACCAACGACAACAAGCAAACAAATGAAATTGAAAACAACGCCAAGCACCGGCGGCGGCAGTAAATCAACGGCAAAACGGTCGCGATTGATTGCAACAGCCAAAGTGGGAGATTCGCCCAATGGAACGGTCAAAGTGATCAAGGAACGGCAACGAGTCAAAAGTAAGCCAATAATGGCAATGGGCAAAATGGGCACACAAAAACAAGAACAAAGCCAAAATCAAAAGGCAAAACCAATAGAATTGGTGGCCAAAATGGCAATGGGAATGGGCACACAAAAACAAGAACAAAACCAAAAGACAAAACCGCCAAGGAAAATTCAATCCCAAACCAAAATAGACCAATGGCTGAATGGGGAAATTGTCGAATTGGCACCGCCGCCGCCAATGGAAATGGATGATGGACAACCGGGCACTTCGAACACATCATTGGCCATAAAAACAACGACGACAAAAATGGATGACATCTACTTCATTGACGAGGACTCAAACCCATCGCCGAATTCGGGCGCCGGCACCAGCCAATTGCCTCCGCCGCCCGCATTTTTCATTGATGAGGACTCCTCCAACGCCGCGATGTGCGGGGGCACTGGCACAACATGTTCTACGGCAACAAATTTTACTACCGCAACAACGAAAACTACGAAGAAAAATTGGACGCTTCCACCGGCCCAAATTCCCGTCAATTTCGACCCAAACGCCGGCACAATTGCCGCCCAACAACATTTGAAAATGGGAGGCGGTGAATTCCAATCGCGCACCGAACTCATCGATCAAATCCAACAGCAGCCGGAAAAGCAGCGCAAAATGCAATTATTGCGGGAAATCTTCAAGCATCAATGTTTTCGCAGTCACGTCCAACGGGATGCGATCAATTGCATCATTAAAAGTGAGCAGGTTTTTAGTTTAGACCAAAAAATAATTAAATTTTATAAATTTATTTTGGTATTATTTTATCTGGATTTTTCAAAATTCGGATTTTGATTGGCTCATAAAACTCAAATTCATCCCATCTTCTCTCAAAATTAGGCAATGTATTTTCTTAGAGCTATGTTAATCTAGGAGAAAGGAGACCCATTGTCTGATGCCTGGGTATGGGTCCACGGACCAGGACCATACACCATAGATTTCATTTTTTGTTCGAATTTTAATATATTTCGGCCTGAAATGTACAATAGAATGCCATAAAAGTATGGAAAAAACCCGAAAGCCAAAAATAATTTCCCCCAGGAGATCGGTATCGAACTCGAACCTGGGACCTAAATTTTGTAACATTTAGGGAGGGGTCCCCTCCCCCTCCCCCTCCTTGAGTTGAAAATTTTCAAAAAAAAAAAATTGTTCAGGCCAAATTTTCTTATTCAATCCTAATCCTAAACAGCCTAAATCTAGCCGATCTTATAAGCCTTATTTTTTTCCAAACCGAGACTGCAAAAACTAAAACTTAAAGATTTTTTCTTGGAGGTTTTCAAAATTTTGAACCTAACCAACCAAATGGCATAATAAAATTTAGTTTATTTTTTAAAAATTTTTTCTGCAATTAAATTTTACGATTTAACATTAAAATTGAATTAATTTCAAATTTATTTTTCAAATTTTCTTAAATTTTAATAAAATTTTTCTTTCGAATTTTTTTTTGAAATTTTGTACTAATTTTTATTTCCATATTTGCAGAAACGTCGGATGTTTTTGTGTCGCTGCCAACTGGGGCTGGCAAATCCCTCTGCTACCAGCTGCCCGCCTGTTTCCACCCCGGCATTACCATCGTTTTTTCACCGCTCCTTGCCCTCATCCAGGACCAAATGTGTTCGTTGCGGGCACTCGGCATTCCCTGCGTCTCGCTGAATTCCACACTCAAGGAGGACGAGCGACGCGACATTATACGTGTAAGTCAAAGTTAGAAAAAATTTTTGGAAATTTTTGCAGAATTTTAAATTAAATTTTTTGATGAATTTTTAATTAAATTTTTTGCTAAATTTTTAATTAATTTTTTTGCTGAATTTTTAATTAATTTTTTTGCTGAATTTTTAATTAATTTTTTTTGCTGAATTTTTAATTAATTTTTTTTGCTGAATTTTTAATTAATTTTTTTGCTGAATTTTTAATTAATTTTTTTGCTGAATTTTTAATTAATTTTTTTGCTGAATTTTTAACTTAAATTTTGAAAATTTTTTGCTGAATTTTTAACTTAAATTTTGAAAATTTTTTGCTGAATTTTTATTTAAATTTTAAGTTAAATTTCTATAATAAATTTTATCTCCCAAAATTTTTAAAGGAATTGCACGGCACGCCCAGTTTTCGAATTCTCTATTTGACACCGGAATCCGCCGCACTGGAATACATTCGAAGCATTTTAAGCCGACTTTGCCAACGCCAAATGATTAATTATTTTGTGGTCGATGAGGTCAGCAAAATTAATTTTTATTTTTTATTATTTTAATTAATTTAATTTTAATTTATTTTTATTTAATTTAAAAAATGTTTAAAATTTTCTATATTTTATAGGCCCATTGCGTTTCCCAATGGGGTCATTCCTTTCGGCCTGAATATTTGAAGCTGAAAGCACTGCGACAATGTGATCCCGATGGAAATGTAAGTAAAATAGAGAAATTTTTAAAAAATTTCTAAAATTTTTTCAAAAAAATTCACAAAAATTTTCCCAAAATTTACAAATGATTTTTCTTCGATTTTAGGTCCGTTGGATTGCATTGACGGCTACAGCAAATTTGAAGACGGAAACGGATGTGCTCGACCAATTACAGTTGAAAAGGGTGGAAAAATTCAAAATGTCCACATACCGGCCCAATCTCCATTATGATGTCGTCATTCGTGAATCACTGTTGCCCCAAAGGGCCGAAGCCCATATGGTCAGTGTAAATTTAATTTTAATTTATTAAATTTGTACAATTTAAAAATTTTTTAATGATTTTTTAAAAAAATTTTCTGGGCATAGCCAATTTAATTTTTTAATAATTTATCAATTTTATTTATTAAATAATTATTTTATAATTTAGGTGTTTATTTTTTTAAAATATTTTTCCTACCATTTTTAAAAATTTTTATTAGCAGGAATTTTGATTTTAATTTACTAATTTAAGTTTTAATTAATTTAAAAATATTTATAATAAATATTTTATTTTTTTTTTTTTGTAATTTTTTAAACAATTTTTCTAGGGCAATTTTAATTAATTTAGTAATTTAATTTTTAAATAATTTTATATTTTTTTTTAAAAAATTTGTAATATATTTTAGGAATTTTTCCATTTTTGAAAAAATTTATGGGCTGGAGAAATTTAATTACCAATTTCAAATTTTTATTTTTAAAATATTTTTTGAAATTTTTTTCCATTTTTCAAAATTTTCTAATTTTATTTTAATTAATTAAATTACTCATTTTCGAAAAAATTTTCAGGTGAATTTTATTCGCAAAATTTTGCTCGACGCCAATGAGAAACGCCTAATGGAAGGAAAAGAGCCGGAGCCAAGCAGCGGAATTGTTTATTGCCAAACAAAGGCAGAATGTGAACAAATGGTTGGAGTGCTCAAATCGGGCGGAATTGATGCCGCATATTACCATGCCGGATTGAATAACAAGGTTTTTTTATTGAGTAGGAAAATCACTAATTTTGAGAAATGTGAAATAAAAATTTGATTTTATTAATTTCAAAAAATTAAATAAAATTTAGCCAAAATTAATTTAAATAATTTAAATATTATTTATTTAAAAAATCAAATAAAATTGGCTTAATTAATTTAATAAATTAAAATAAAATTGGTTTAATTATTTTTTAAGAAATAAAAAATTCGCCTAAATTAATTTAATAAAATTATATAAAATTTAGCCTAAATTAATTTAATAAAATTATATAAAATTTAGCCTAAATTAATTTAATAAAATTATATAAAATTTAGCCTAAATTAATTTAATAAAATTATATAAAATTTAGCCTAAATTAATTTTTAAAAAATCAAAATAAAATTGGCTTATTTAATAAATTTGACACATTTAATTTTTAAATTATATTTTAGGATCGAAATGAGGTCCAGCGAAAATGGACGGCCGATGAATTGCCGGTGGTGGTGGCCACAATCGCATTTGGGATGGGCGTGGACAAGGCCACAGTCAGGTTTGAATTTTTTATGATTTTTTAAAATTTTTCTAAATAAATTTCTTAAAAATTTAAAGTAATTTAATAAATATTTTTATAAAACCCTAAAATTATTTTCACACAAATTTTTATCCAATTCACAGACAAGCCCAGAAAAATATAATTTTTATTTTTTTGTAGTAAATAAAATAGTTTTTCATTTGAATACATATCCAAAAAATTATTTTTTCAATTTCAAAAATCAACAAAAATTAATATTTTTTTTTATTTATTTAAATAAAATAAATTTTCAAAAATTTTTCCGCACAAATTATAATTCTCCCCAATATCCAAACACAAAATTTTTTACCATCATTTTTTATAAATGAATTTAATTTTTGTAAATTAATTTTAATTTTCCCCCCAGATTTGTGATCCATTGGAATCCGCCTAACAATATGGCCTCCTATTACCAAGAATCGGGACGGGCCGGCCGCGACAACAAACGAAGCTATTGCCGAATTTACTATTCACGTGATTTCCAATGGATGATGAATTATCGGCTGAACAGTGCACTCGCTCAAATCAGCCGGGATAAAAAAGTACATTTTGGATCAATTTTACAAAATAATATTTTTTTATTCAGAATCAGAAGGAAAATAAGGCGGGAATTGAACAGAGGAGGCAGGAAATTCGACGCGGATTCGAGCAAATGGTTGAATATTTGGAGAAGCCAAGGTCAGTAAAATTTTTTTTAAAAATTCTAGGCTTTAAAAATTAAAATTTGACTAAAAAAATGGAAATTTCTGTGGCAAAAAAATGCCTAATTTTGGGAAATAGCTAAAATATATAAGAGAAAAACTTTTTTTAAATTAATTAATTTTTTAGCTGATTGCCATAATTTGGGAAAATAAAAAAAGCAAAAATATATAGGAGGAGAATTTTTATTTTAAAAAATTAAGCATTGAACTTTTACCAAAATATATCAATTTTTTATGGCAAAAAATTAACAATTTTTTTTTCAATTTTTTGTAAAAAAAATTTAAGACATTTTTAAATGGTTTATTCAACCTATTATAAATAAATTTTAAAAATAATTGAGAATATAAAAATATACCAAAATATGGTTTTTCTTTAAAGAATAAAATTTTCTTACACTGCTTAACAAAAATTTCCATAATTTTTAATTTGAAATAAATTTTCTCATAATTTTTATAGCTGCCGTCACGCCTTAATTGGCCGCTATTTTGATGACAAAGTGGAGGCGTGCAAAACGAATTGCGATTTTTGCAAGGACCCAAAAAAGGTGCAAAATGGATTGAAATTCTTGGAGCAAACGCCGCAGCAAATGGCACAAATTCGGGCAGCAGCAGCCAACCTGACGACGAAAGATGATGAGCCCCTTTATGGCGGTGGACGGGCTGGGTTCGTTTTTAAAAAAAAATAATTTTCAAAATTTTTTCGTTGAAATTTTTTGTAGAAAAAATTTTAAAAACTATATTTTTATTTTAATTGGTGAATTTTTAAAAAAATATTTTAAAAAATTTTTATAATTTTATTAGGTTGAATTCTTTCTTAAAAATTTTTAAAATTTTGTTAGGTTGAATTTTTCTGTAGAAAAATTTTAAAATTTTTATTTGTTTAGAAAATTTTTTTTTAAATTTTCTTAAATTGAATTTTCTCTAAAAAATTTTTATTTGAAATTTATCTAAATTTTTTTAAGTAGAAATTTTTCTCTGAAAAAAATTTTAAAAATATTATTAGGTTGAATTCTTTATAGAGAAAATTAAAATATTTTTAATTTTATTTGATTAAATTTTCTGTAGAAAAATTTTTAAAATATTTTATTAGTCATAGAAATTTTCATAGAAAAATTTAAAAAATATTTATTAATTTTATTAAATTAATTATTAATAATTTAGACTTCTTCACGACGCAGACTATTCCGGTTATGAGAATGGACGGGATGATGACAGCGATGATGATGGATATGGCGGTGGCCGACACGGAGATGCGGAAAAGGAGGAACGACTTCGAATCAGATCGCTGGTACATAATCAACTGAGGAAGAGGCGAAGTTCAAAAGGTCCAAAAAATTAGAAAATATAAATAATAATTAAAATATTCTTTCGGATGAAAAATTAAATAAAAACTAAAAAATTTTGGACCAAAATTTTCTTTAAAATTTAAATATTTTTATTATTTTAATTTTATTATTTTCAGCATTCTCCAAACCAAAATCTCCCCTGCTTCGTCGAAAATGAGAATGAGCCCAATTGAATTTTACACCAGAATTGATGATTGTTTTTTTAATGCTGCTCTTTCACAAATGACCTTTCCCAATTTTTTTTTTGTTTAATTTATTGAATGATATTTTAATTTTTTTTTGTAAAATTTCCACAAATAAATTTTCCGAATTGAATAAAAATTGCATCCAAAAATTCCACCTCACCTGAACCAATTCGATATGGCCTTGTTCAATTTGGATTTTCGGGTCTCGTTGAGTGCCGAATGCGCCCATTCCGGTTTGGGTTTGAAGTGAGGGGCAATTCTCCCATGGAAGAACGAAGGGCATTTCGATGGATTCACTGGCAAACAAAAAATGAGATTAATATTAATGATTTTTATTGAGAAAATCTTTCACTACTATTTTTTTTAATTTTATTTTAAATGATATTCAGTTTTTACAATTCCTCAAATCAGTGAGATTTACAATTACAATCAGCAGAAGGAGGTGGATTTTACTGTCAATGCCAACAATGCCCAAGGGTTTTTCCTATCCATCTTACTGTACCCCCGCCCCACCTTTTTGCCTAATCACTCCGTCATCCTATCAATCAAATATTGTCCCAATCCGCATTTATAAACATAGCCTTTTTCCTCCGTAATGGTATTTTTGGTATTCACTTTATTAATATATTTTCGCCCAAATTGATAAATAAAATAATAAGTTCTCTAATCACATTCATTGGGTCACTGGGGGCTTAAAGGCCTCCAACGAAGACCCGAGTCGAGATTCTAGGCCCAGCAGCTCTCGCCTCAAACAACTTTAGTCCTAAAAGACAGAATAGGACTAATAATTACAATTACAAATCAGGCGGAATTAATAAGCCTGAAATTCTTTTTACCAAATTTATATTCGCCAAATTATATTGCAGAAAAACTGCTTACGTTCTCTCCTTCCTTGCATACATTTTTGCCGGCCGATTGCCATGGCTCACCTCCTCCCGTCCAATTTCCCATAAATGCCGTTCTTCCGGTGGCATTTCAATCATTTCTGTACGAAAATGAATTTTATATTTATATAATTCCAAAACCCCTAACCGGGAGGCGGCCTCGGCGGTGGTACCCATTTGCGCGGTGGCCTCTCCTTCTTTTCCTTCTTCGCCTTCTTCTTCTTTTTCTTCTTCCCACCTCGTTTTCGTCTCTTTCGTTTCGGTCCTCCATCCTCCTCTTCCGCTTCTTCATCTTCCACATTCTCTTTGTCCTCGTCTTCTTCCTCTCCTTCCATTTCTTCACCTTCAAAGAAGAAAATATTTTTTTGCATCAAAAGTAGTTTTTGACTTCTAATAAATCAGAAACCGGTTTTAAACCCTACAACCTTAAACCAATTTATAGATCTGATCGAGACGCATTGAATGGTATTAAACCGTTTAAACCATTTTCTAGTTTTTAGTTTAAAACTCTTTAATTTTGGGCCAAACCATGACAAATAATGTACCATTCGATGCGTCTTGATGAGATCTACAAAATGGTATAAGCTTTGTAGGGTCTAAACCCCAGTTTCTGATTTATTAGAGTCAAAAACTACTTTTGATGCAAAAAATGTATCCCCTTCCCATTCTTCCCTTTCCATTCCTTTACCTTCCATTTCTTCTCCTTCCTCTTCTTCGCCTTCTATTTCTGTTTGTTCCCCTTCTATTTCGGTCTCTTCTTCCCCTTCCAATTCTTCTCCTTCCTCCATTTCAATTTCTTCCGCTTCCACGTCCTCATCCATTTCTTCATCTTCCACGCCTTCTCCCCCTTCTTCCCTTTTCTCGTCTTCTTCCTTGGCCTCATCCTCTTTTTCCTCCTTCGTCTCTTCGGCCGCCTTTTTTGTGACATCCGACTTCTTTGTTACAGTCGGTTTTTTCGTGACAGCCGGTTTCTTCGCGATAGCCGGTTTCTTTGCGACAGCCGGCTTTTTCGCGACATCCGGTTTCTTCGCGACGCCACCCGAAGCCGGTTTGGCAATTTTTTCCGGCGATTTTGGTGGTGGTTTGCCCTTAGCCACCGCTGCCGTTGGCTTCCCTCCTTCTTCTTTTGCCCCCGGAACTTCCCCAGCTTCTTCCCGCCTCTTCTCCTCCTCATATTTTTCCTTCTCTTCCGGAAATAGAATTGGCTCAATGATCAGCGGATTATCGCGATACTCAGGGGCAGAGGATTTGTACGGTTGCGGTTTGGGCGGCGGCTTCCAATAGGTCGCCTCCGCACCCTTGGACACTGCCGGCAATTCCCATTTGAATTGCTTTTTGGGCGGAGGCGATGGCGGTTTTGGCGGATTCTTCAGGATTCTGGCCAACAAATTGCCTCTGGGCACATTGTCAATAATCTGCGGGAATTTGATTGTGAGGGAATTTATCATTCGTCCATTGGAAAATATTAATTTAATGACTGAATTTACACCCAAATTCTTTCATGTTGAAAAATATGTACATTTTTGAGGCCATATAATTTGGCCATAACTAGCTATTAAGGCTCAGGTTAGGGTTCAGGAGCAGGCATGGGATTAGGGGCTAAGGGCTAGGGGTTAGGGAATTTTAAAGAAGTCTGACTTGGCCAAGTTTTATGGCCTCAAAAAATGATTAGTTTTCGACGCGAAAAATGTAAATTCAGTCATTTTTATGTAAATTAGTAGAGATTCTTTATCCATTTAATTTTGCTGGGTAAATATTTCATTATCTACGTTTCAGTATTCTGGGCCATTCTTTAGGATCATAGCTTATGTTAGGCCAATAACCAATCTGGGAAGTGGAAAATGATTTACCATCAATTCAAAAGCTCTAAATTTCCTCTAAAAATTACTTAAATAAATTTAAGAAATCCAACTTAAAAAGAGTTACATGTCTTTGATTGTAATAAACCCGAATTTTCGGAGGGAAATCCGCTTATTTCACTAATTGTTTTAAATTTTCAAAAAATTAGATAAGCCACTTTTTAGAGGACATTTAGGGCTTTCGAATGGCATATCGCCTTCCAAAATTGATTACTTCCTTGTTGAGTTATGACCAAAAGAACGGCCCGGTACTTAAAACAATGCCACTGTATATTTCCCACATTTACCAATAGTGGGGCTTCCGGATTCAAGAAGACTTGTTTCCTGTCTTGCACAGTTTTCATGGGTGAAACTGATCGTTGATGGCGATCGGCGCCTCCGGGCGTTGTGGATTTGGCACGGGCCAGCCGTTTTCGTTCAGCCGGGTCACCAACTAGTGAATGGGAACGAGGCAATGGCCTTTTTGGTCCTTCGGCTTCAGCTGCCCTTTTTGCTGCTTTTTCCTTTAATTTTTTTGCTACTTCTTTCATATATAATCGATTTAGATTTTCAGTCGATTTTAATCTCACTTAATCTATGGTTTCATTAGGGTCAGTTTTGTTTAAAAAATTTCCATTTCAAATCGATCTGACCATTTGAAGCTAAATTATGGCCAAATTGAATTTAAGTTTTTAAACTGATTTAACATTTTCAAAATTGGTCAAATCTGGCTAAAATCAGCATTTTATCCCGCATCTGAAGTTTCGGTTTCTAAACCGGTTTAACATTTTTAAAACTGGTCAAATCTGGCCACAAAATTAGCTTTTCCAAACTAATAATGCGATCATTTTGAATTGAATGAGCCATCGATTAATGCTCTAGGATATTTATGAGCCCGGATATGGCCACTGGATGCAAATTACAATCTCTGTCATTACTATTTTTGGTCAGTGAAAATCAAAAACGTTGGCAAAATATACAAAATAAAATTTTTCACACCTCGTCAGGATTTTCCAAAATTGTGACCACGGATGAGCCGCGCATTTTGTTGTCCTTTCTCTGTTGGCCATCTTTCAATTGTTCAACGGTGGCTCTCCGTTTCCCACCAGAATCGTCCAAACGACTACGGCGTTCATCGCTTTGTTCTTGAAATGCATAAAATAATGATAAAATTGGAATAAGTAAATTAATGAAATATTATATATTTTTTTAATACTGCTGATTTAGCACCTGTGGCCATTCTTTTGGCCAGAACTCAACAAGGAAGCAACCAATTTGGGAAGGCGATATGCCATTTTAAAGCACTAAATCTCCTCTAAAAAGTGGCTTTTCTAATTCGTCAAAAGAATTATTAAATAAAGATTTTTCCTCAATGTTGATTATACTATAAAAGATATCTAACATTTTTCAAAGATTGAATTCCTAAAATTTTAATAAGCTATATTGTAGAGGACACTTTAGAAGACACTTTGGGCTTTTCAAAAGTTAATCGCCTTCCTGCTGAATTGGTCATTGCCTCGTTCAGAGTTATGGTTCAAAACAAATTAGGGTCTTCGGTAGGGGTTACTCCAATTTTCCCCCTACCCATTTATTTACATTCCCTCAGAATTCATGTCAAATTAAATTTTTATTCAACTCAAAAATGTGCTCACCACCATTTGTCTCCGGCATTTTCAGTACGCCCTTCACCGGCGATGTACTTTCCCTGCCCCTTGTGGGTGCCGCCGATGCCAATGCCAATTTTATGGGCGGCTCATTTTGATCAGCCAATGACAGCCTTCCGCGTTGGGAAGCACTGCGTTGAGGCGATGCCGATTCCTCACGTCTTTTGGCGTCTTCCCTTCGCTTTTTTGCCTCCTCCTCCCTCTTCTTCGCCTCATCCCTTCGCCTATTCTCTTCATCTTCCTTCTTCTTCCGGGCCTCCTCCTCACGTTTTCGTATCTCTTCTTGCCTCTTTTTAATCTCCTCTTCTCGTCTTTTCTTCATTTCCTCTTCTCTCTTCCGTGCTTCTTCCTCTTTCATTTTCTTCTCTTCTTCTCTTCTCTTCATTTCTTCCTCACGTCTTTGTTTCTCTTCTTCAGCAAGTTTTCTTCTTTCTTCATCCCTCTTCCGAATTTCTTCCTCTCTTTTCTTTCGCTCTTCCTCCCTCTTCTTCTTCTCTTCTTCATCCCGTTTTTTGGCCTCTTCCTCCCTCTTTTTCGCCTCCTCTTCTCTTTTCTTTTTCTCTTCTTCCCGTTTTTTCACTTCTTCCTCACGTTTCTTCCTATCTTCTTCCGCTCGTTTCTTCTTCTCTTCCTCAATTCGTTTAGCCTCTTCCTCTCTCTTCTTCTTCTCTTCTTCTTCCTTCTTCTTTTTCGCCTCTTCTTCTCGTTTTTTCTTCAATTCTTCTTCACGTTTTCTCGCCTCCTCTTCCTTCTTCTTTTTATCTTCATCCCGTTTCTTTGCCCCTTCCTCTCTCTTCTTCCTAGCATCTTCTTCCCGTTTTTTCGCTTCCTCTTCCCTCTTCTTCAAATCTTCTTCCCTCTTCTTTTTCTCCTCTTCTTCCTTTTTCTTCTTCTCTTCTTCCCTCTTTTTCGCTTCCTCATCCCTCTTCTTCTTCTCATCCTCACGTTTCTTTGCCTCTTCCTCCCTCTTCTTCCTTGCCTCTTCATCCTTCCTCTTCATTTCTTCTTCCTTCTTCTTCTTCTCTTCCTCTTCTCTTTTTTTCTTCTCTTCCTCTAGTTTTTTCGTCGCTTCTTCCCTCTTCCTCTTCTCTTCAAGCCTTTTTGTGTCTTCCTCTTCCTTTCTTCCAGGCATTTTTGTAGGACTTTCCGATCTTTTAGCCGGAGGCCCCGTCTGCTCTTTCTTCATCGGTGAAACGCTTCGGAATGGCGGCGTTTTGGCCGGCGTCTTTTTCAATGCATCCCTTGCGGCTGAATAGGATTCCGTCGTCACTTTTTCCGCCTCAACAATTGGCTTTGCAGGAGATGGAGGTCGAGCGGACCAAGGTGCTGGGGCGGCTGGTTTTTCTGGCTGAATCGAAGTTGTTTCCTTCTTAATTGGCGATGCGCTTTCCCTTTCGCGCCTTCTCGCTGCCCAAGACGATTCTGCTGGTTTGGTTTCTGTTTTCGGTGGTGGCACAGGCGGTGCTACCTTTTTCGGCGTTGCCATTTCCTTTTGGAAAATATAGTTATGAAAATAGTAGTTAAAATGCCGAAAAATGTTAGTTCAATGGTTTATTCTATACCCCAACTTTAAGCACAATCGATAATCTTGCCAAATTTGATTATATTTTGGCTTAGATTTAACCAATTCTATCTTGGTTTTAAACCAAAAAACAAATTTGGTTTAAGCCATTTAATACTCTTTAATTGTTGACCAAACCAAAATGGGTTTAAACCGTTTAATACCCTTTAATTGTTGACCAAACCAAAATGGGTTTAAACCGTTTAATACCCTTTAATTGTTGACCAAACCAAAATTGGTTTAAACCGTTTAATACCCTTTAATTGTTGACCAAACTAAAATGGGTTTAAACCGTTTAATACCCTTTAATTGTTGACCAAACCAAAATTGGTTTAAACCGTTTAATACCCTTTAATTGTTGACCAAACCAAAATTGGTTTAAACCGTTTAATACCCTTTAATTGTTGACCAAATCAAAATTGGTTTAAACCGTTTAATACCATTTAATTGTTGACCAAACCATGACAAATTATATACCATTCAATGATATTGATCAGCTATATCCAATTTTGTGTATATGGTTTGTGAATGTAGAACAAAACCCTCCTTAAACCATTATATAAATACTAACCATTTCCTGCTTTTTCATCGGTGAGGCACTTTCCCTTTCTTTTCGCCGAATTGCCCAAGGGCTTTCTGCTGGTTTAGGTGCAGAAATTTCCGCAGGTTTCGGCATTGTTTCAGGCAACTTTTTCACCGTTTCCGTTTCCTTTTTCACCGGTGAAGCATTTCGGAATGCGGCAATTTTCAGCGGGGATGCACTTCTTCCAGCCGTTTCCGCTAAGCTCATCTGCTTTTTGGGTGGAGGTGCCGGCGCCTGTTTGGCTGGTGTTTTCTTCAAAGCATCCCTTGCGGCTAAATTTGATTAAAATTGGACTTTTCAATAAGGTAGATTGGGCAATATCTCAAAAAGCAAACAACCAATTTAGGAAGGCGATATTGCATTTAAAACCATACATATATGTCCTCTAAAATTGGATTTTATAATTTTTTTTTTTTGAAAATTCAAAATAATTTGTAAAATAAACGGATTTTCCTCAAACAAATCTGGTTTATTACACTGAAATTCATAAAATTTAGAATAGTCAAATTGTAGAGGGCACTTTGGGCTTTAAAATGGCATAGAGCCTTCCCAGATTGGCCATTGCCTCGTTGTAATATATGCCAATAACGAATGACTGGAAAGTAAAATTACTCTACTGGCACGGAAACTTTCCATACATATTCCTTTGGCCATATCTCAACAAGAAAGCAACCAATTTGGGAAGGCGATATGTCATTTGAAAGCCCTAAATCTCCTCTAAAAAGTGGCTTTTCTAATTTTATGAAAACTTAAAACATTTTGTAAAATAAGCGGCTTTTCCTCAAAATTGTGGGTTTATTATATATAAAGAATAAGATATGTAACTTTTTAAAGCTTGGATTTCGTAAAATCTAAAAAGGTAAAATTGTAAAGAAAATATATGGACTTTAAAATGTTATATCATCTTACCAAGTAGGCTATTGCTTCACTGAAATATAATCAAAAAAATGTCCCGGAGGTATTGAAATGCCACCTACCGGAATAGGATTCCGTCGGTTTAGGCGGTTCAAATCCAGCCGGCTTTGCCGTTGTTGAGGCCGACCGTTTTGCCCACCATGGCATAGGTTTAGCGGCATTTTCGACCATTTCCCCTTTTGGCTCAGCCTTCATCGGAGAGGCACTTTCCCTTTTATTCGTTGGGGTCCATCCGGATTTCATGGTAATTTCCGCCTTTGGCGGTGGTTCTGGTGCAGCCACTTTTTTTGTCGCCTCATTTGGTGGAATATTCTTCACCGGAGATGCATTCCGGAATGTGGACATTTTCAAAGGGGATGCGCTTCGCCTTGCTGCTGTTGTTGAGGTCGATGAGGGTGCAGCCTTTTCACCTTGGGTGCAAATTTTATTTCGTTTATATTTGATTTTTATTGTGTTAAACTATCAAAACCTTAATTGGTTTTTGGAGTATTAAAATGTCAAAAACGATTTGGTTTTGAGGGTATTAAACCATCTAAACTGTATTTGGTTTGAGAGTATTAAACCTTCAAAACCGAATTTGGTTTTTCGGCTTGTAACTTTTTTTATTTTGATCTAAATTCTGACAATTTCTATAGGCCAATATCGATGCACTGTGCACTCGATTAGCTCTCTTGAATGGTATAAAAAGGGCCTACTAATAAGATCAAGCATCAAATTTAGCTTTTGGCAAAAGAATCCTATCTTCGGCAAAAATTCTACTCCCCTTTTACCTTCAGTCGCCTTTTGTGCAGTTTCCCTTTTCAAGGCTTCTTCCCTTTCCCGCCTTCTTGCTGCCCAGGGGCTTTCCGGCTTTACCGTAGCCACCTTCGCATCATTCAAAGTTTCGGCTCTCTTCAAAGGTGCCTTCCCATCGGGTTTTGCCGCAATCGGTGGCGGAATGTTTCCGGTTGCTTCCTTCTTCATGGCTTCCTCCCTTTCCCGTCTCCGCGCGGCCCACGGGCTTTCCGGCTTTACCGATGAGGCCGCTTTTTCTTCTTCCGTCTTTTGAGCTGCAATTTCCTTTTCCTTCTTCAAAGCTTCTTCCCTTTCACGCCTCCGCGCGGCCCAGGGGCTTTCCGGCTTCACCACGGCCGTCTTTTCCTCATCCAAAGTTTCCGCCTTTTTCAATGGTGCTTTCTGTGCGATTTCTTGTTTCGTCGATGAAGCCGCTTTCTGTGCCTCCTCCTCAGCCTTTTTCAAAGCTTCCGCCTCCTCTCTTTCCCTTCTTCTTTTGGCCCATGGGCTTTCCGGCTTTACCGTAGAAGTCGCTTTTCCATTGTCCAATGTTTCGGCCCTTTTCAACGGTTCAGGTACAGTTGTTTTCGGAGGTGGCACCGGTGGTCCCTTTCTCTCCTCTTTTAATTGGGAAGTGCCACTTTTGGCCAATTCCTTCTCATTTAGCTTTTCCATTGGTTTTGGCGGTGGTGGCGGTGGCCCTTTCTTTTCTTGGGGCATTTTTTCCTGAGATTCTGATGCCATTTTCGTCTGCTCATCGTCGGCCTTTTTGCCCCAGGCTTTTCGCTTCTCCTCAGCCGTTCCCTTTTTGGCTTCTTCCGCCTCTTTCTTTCGCTTATTTTCCGCCTCTTCCTGAATCTTAATTTTTACCTTTTCTTCTTCCCGGTTGGGGTCATTAGAAAGTCTCAGCCATTAGTGTCTCAGCGATTTTGACTCCATTTTATAGCCTTAGGTATTAGCTATAAATTTATATATTGATCATTTAAAAATGTAAAGTTTTGGCCAAATTATGGCCATAAATATAAAAACAACGGCGATTTTTCTAAGTTTTTGACTATAACTTTGCCAAAACTTGCCATTTTTGGATGATCATTACACCAATGGATGGCCAATACTTATTAGAAAAATGCATTTTAGATCATTAAAATTGGTTAATAGGCTGATCAGCTATAGCTCGTCAAAATCGCTGATACACTAGAGGCGAGACGCTAATGTCCCTCGCCGTCTTTTTTCTTCTACCTTTTTCTTGGTTTCTTCCACTTTTTTCTTCGCTTCGTCCACTTTCTTCTTTGCTTCTTCCGCCTTTCTATTTGCTTCTTCTTCCATTTTCTTGGCCTCTAATTCTGCCTTTTTCTTTTCTTCTTCTGCCTTTTTCATTTTTGCCTTTTCTTCGTCCACCCTTTTCTTCGCTTCTTCCGCCTTCTTCAATTCTTCCCGAATTTGTTGTTCCAGCAATTTTTTTTTCTCATCCTCCTTTTCTTCCTCCAATTTTTCTAATTTATTCTCATCGTTTTTCTTCTTTGGTTCCGGCAATTTTAACATCATTTCTGTGCTCACCTGAAATTAAAAGAATGGAAAGACTGAACAAATTTTGAATTAATTTATGGATAATTTTATTCATTTTCATTCATTAGTTTTTGCCTCACAACTCAGCGAAGAGGTAACCAATTCAAGAAGGCGATATACCATTTAAAAGCCTAACCTCTATAAAAAACCTTTTAAATTATATAAATTCTATAAATTCATTATTTAAAAATATTTAAATGCCTTTGAGTGTAATGAACCCGAATATGTTGAGGAAAAGCCGCTTTTTTTGCGAAATTTTTTTAGTTTTCTATAAACTAGCAAAGCCCTTTTTAGAGGACATTTAGAGCTTTCAAATGGCATATTGCCTTTCCAAATTGATTGCTTCTTTGTTGAGTTATGGCCAAAGGAAATGGTATTGAAAGTTTCAGTGAAAGCCATTTTACTTCCAGCAGGCATTTGTTTTGGTAAATATTTCAACGAGGCATTAACCAATCTGTGAAGGCGATAAAACATTTGGAAGCCTAAAGTGCCCTCTACAAAATGGCTTATATAAATTCCATAAAATTCAAGATTTACAAAATGTTAAATGTCTTTGAATATATTGAACCCAAATTTTCTGGGAAAAGCTGTTTATTTTACAAATTGTTTTTAAATTTTTCAAAAATTAAAAAGCCACTTTTTAGAGGATATTTAGGGTTTTCAAATGGCATATAGCCTTCCCAAATTGATTGCTTCCTTGTTGAGCTATGGCCAAAAGAATTGCCCCAGATACTACCAAATTATAATATCAAGCTGACCTCATCATCGCTCCACATTGCGCCGCCCTCTTCCCCACTGCTACTACTTCCGGTCACATATTCATACGTGTATTCTGAGTCCTCGTCTTCATCTTCGAATTCCTCCTCATCCGGATTGACCAACACATTTGGCACGGATCGACGCTGATTTTAATTTCATTAATTTTTAATACAAAACTAGGGCAATGGTATATTATTGTCTCAAAATTTTTTTTCAAAAATTGATTTCTGGATGTTTTCGAGAGATATCCTTAAACACGAATCTGATCTGATATCCATTTTGTCATATCTTTCCATCTTATTAGTGAGATAAAGACTATTGTATAGCAAGAAAATATCAAGGGTGACCACCTATAGGCCTTGATCTATAACTCAATCTTTGTCAGTATCGATTTTATTTATATAATTTCAAATTGATTTGAACCATTTGTACCTAGGTCATAACATTAAGTTTTTAAACCGGTTTAGGTTTAATATTTTAGGGCAGGGTAGGATTAATTTTAGGCCATAAATCAATAGCAGAGATCCATTTGCCACAATCTAAAATGTCTGCAACTATACTATTTTTGGTTACTGGAAAACAAATAGGCTAGCCGAATCTGATTTGGCAGTATCAAAATCGACTGTAACATTTACTGTATGTATAATGGCTCTTGGTTAAAAGGTGGCATTATTTACTAAAATAAGACCCAAAATATGACAAAAATGGATATAAAATTCATGCGTAGCACCTTGAAAACTTCAAACAAAAATTTTTTTGAAAATTTTTGATATCCCAATTATTTCTATACCTTTACTCAAATTATGAACCTTACCGACATTTCCGCCCTTTGAAAATGGCAATTTAGCTATTTGGCCCACTTCTCCAAGGATCCAAAGAGAAAAGAGAAAAAGTTCAAGGGAATTTGGGGCCAACTCAATGGAAGGATTTAGGCCCAGGGAAGAATGTGTCCGCTAAAATTGCCTGTGCTTTTGGCCATTCTGCTATGGGGGGATTTTTCCTCCAGCTGCTGATGGATTGATTGGCACATGCCTTCTGCTTCTGTTGGCCGTAAAGTACTCAGCTAGTATTCCTCCTTTGTTTCGGGGCCAAATCGATCGGAATTCCCTGGCCATCCGCTTCGATTATCTTCTTTGCCAGAGGCGTTTTTGTGGAATATTCGCTTTCCCATTTTCCCTTCTATTCTTTCACCCTTCCTATCTGCTTATGCTCGAGATTTAATCTAGGCTTATTTCTTTTCCATTTTAAATGAAAAGAAATGGGAAATCCCCCTAAAATCCTGTTGGGATGGATAAAGTACTGTGAACAATTGGTTTTTTTACTCTCACATCGTCCACAAAAGAAAATGAATTAAAAGAAAGGGAACCGAATCCGTGATGGGGTCGTTTTATCCACTTTCATTGCCCTCCGCCGGGCTTTGGCCATATCCCTTTGGGCAAATTTCTCTATAGACCAAAATGAATGTATTTATATAATATAAAAATTAGAGAAAATAAGGAATGGAAAGAAAGGGAAAAAATTTTATTAATTTGTGAGGAAAATGATGAATTGGTTGGTTATACTTCTCTCGTCGAGACCAATCAATTTTTTCGTATGGATATAAATTGAATGAAAAAATGTGCGTCATTTTTATTCTCGATTATTTCCCCTCCCATATTTTAGGAGTATCCATGCAGGGAACTACCCAATTTTGCGCTGTTCGTTATTTATAAATAACTCATTAAGGGTTGAACCAATTTTGAAGTTTTTGTTATCAAATTAAAGAACAGATTTATGGCTATCCAATATAATTAATTTTATTTAAATTAGTTGAGTATTAATGGAGTTATGCTCAAAAATCCTAACTTATTTAATTAATCCAGATAAAGAAAATTTTAAAGTTTTTAAAGGCCACAACTTCATCAATTATAAACAATTTAAATAAAATTAATATTATTGAATAGCCAAAAGCCTCCTCTTTAATTTAACATGAAAATCAAACTTTGTTTAGTCCTTGATGAGTTACTAATATAAAATAAAATGTGTCAAGTTGGGATTAATCCATCTATTCCATTCATTTTTACAATTACAAAAGTTTGTAATTTTTGCCCCAAATTGTAATTGTGTTTTTGCCCTAAATTGTAATTGTGTTTTTGCCCCAAATTGTAATTGTGTTTTTGCCCCAAATTGTAATTGTGTTTTTGCCCCAAATTGTAATTGTGTTTTTGCCCCAAATTGTATTGTGTTTTTGCCCCAAATTGTAATTGTGTTTTTGCCCCAAATTGTAATTGTGTTTTTGCCCCAAATTGTATTGTGTTTTTGCCCCAAATTGTAATTGTGTTTTTGCCCCAAATTGTAATTGTGTTTTTGCCCCAAATTGTAATTGTGTTTTTGCCCCAAATTGTATTGTGTTTTTGCCCCAAATTGTAATTGTGTTTTTGCCCCAAATTGTAATTGTGTTTTTGCCCCAAATTGTAATTGTGTTTTTGCCCCAAATTGTAATTGTGTTTTTGCCCCAAATTGTAATTGTGTTTTTGCCCCAAATTGTATTGTGTTTTTGCTCCAAATTTTAAAAATGTGTTTTTGCCCCAAATTGTAATTGTGTTTTTGCCCCAAATTGTAATTACAATTACAAATGTTTTCATTTCCAGATGCATTTTGTCTTCACATCAATCTTTTTATTCCTCCTTCTTCGATTTGCATTGGGGCAACATCGCCCTCAATTACCTCAATTGGCAATTACGGATGAGGAAATTGAACAATTTGTGGATGAATTATGGGAACAAAATCCACCAATGGATGTTCCCGTCAATTTCCAAGGCCATACCAGTGCACGGGATCTAAAGGATCAAGCTGAACGACCGTCCTTAATTTTTGAACTTTTATTTAAAATAATTATTTATTTTTATTTAAATATTTTATTTTTTAATTAATTAAATTATAAAATTAGTTTCTTTCAAAATGTTGCACTCAGCGATTTAACTGGCCGTTGGAATTCTGTCCGAAAATTGATCAAACTTTACGATAATTGTGGGTACAAAAAAAAATAAATTTATAAAAATTAATTTAAAAAATGTTTAAAATAAAAATAAAAATGATAAAAAATAAATAAATAATTTAATATAATTAAAATAATTTATAAAAAATTTTTGGATGAACCCCAAACCGGAGAACCGGAACGAGAAACGACAGAGGAGGAACAAGAAATTGCAGAATTTTTGGATGCCATTTTGGACACACAACCAATGGAACAATTATATTCCCTTTTAAGGGAGAAGGGTGACAGAGAAAAATTAAATTTAAAAATTTATTCCAAAAATTAGGTCATCCATTCGCCGAAAATGAGG
Source organism: Pratylenchus scribneri (assembly GCA_030063045.1). Classification (NCBI taxonomy): domain Eukaryota; kingdom Metazoa; phylum Nematoda; class Chromadorea; order Rhabditida; family Pratylenchidae; genus Pratylenchus; species Pratylenchus scribneri. Next base: position 144,206 of record JAQSEB010000107.1, on the reverse strand, counting down.
CCACATTTCGGCGCTTGCTTGGCCAAATTTGGTTTGGCCAATATTCGAGGGCACGAGGTGCACCTGATTCCTCCGGCTTTGAACATGTTTTCATTGGCGAAGTCAGTCCAATTTTTTATTTAAATTAGGGAAATGTTTAATTTGCCAAAAATATTGAAAATGCCAAAAAGATCCCCAAAAACCTTTTAATCAATAGATAAATCTCATTAATATGCATCATTTAATTATATTTTGGTTTGGGTTTAGTTATTTTAACTTAGTTTTGAACCATTAAACCAAAATTGGTTTAAACCGTTTAATACCCTTTAATTGTTGACCAAACCAAAATTGGTTTAAACCGTTTAATACCCTTTAATTGTTGACCAAACCAAAATTGGTTTAAACCGTTTAATACCCTTTAATTGTTGACCAAACCAAAATTGGTTTAAACCGTTTAATACCCTTTAATTGTTGCCAAAGCATGACAAATTATATACCATTCAATGCGTCTTGACCAGCTCTATCCAATTTTGGGTATATTTGGTTTGTGAATATGGGGACAAACCCTTAAACCATTATAATCATTTGCGCTATTTTCAATGTTTTTTAGGCAAATTAAATACAAATTTAAATTTTTAAAATAATTTTTTTGCAGTTCAAAAACGGCGAAGTGTCCGGCCTGCACAGTTGGATCAGATTTTTGTTTCTGGAGAAAACTGGCCGTTCCCGTTTTGACTATAGAGGATTTTTGGTGAAACGAGATGTTCGTTTCCGAATATATTTTTAAATAAATTTGATATTTTTAGAACATTTTTGCTGCCCTAAAATTCAGTTGGGCCGGTCAAATGAAGCCCACGGGCTCATTCCTGATTGGGACGGCACCGGAATTTGATTTTGCCATCTATTCCCTTTGCTTCTTGGCCAGAAGAGGCGGCGGGTCGCGCAGTTGCAATGTTGGCAAATAATTTTGAAAAAATTTTTTTAAAATTTGCTAAAATATTTTGAAAAATTTGCTAGAAAAACTTGAGTGTTTTTAGCAAAAATTTGGAAAAATTTTAAAAAATTTTTTATTAGAAAAATTTCAATGGTTTTGGCAAAAATTTTTTAAAAAATGAAAAATTAAAAAAAATTTTAAATTTTCTAAAAATACGAAAAAATTCTGTATATTACTTTCTAAAGAAAAATATTGAATTGTAGAAAAGGATTACCTTTTTTTTTATAATTAGTCCATTCCTCCAAGCAAAGTTTAGGACTAGATTAAAAATCTTAAAGAAATCTAATTTGGCCAAGCTATATGGCCTAAAATAAAAAGATTATTTGAAATTTTATAAATTCACCTTTTTTGTAAAATTAATAGTATACTTCCCTTTGAAAAATTTGTTAAAAATATAGGAAAAATTTCAGTGGTAGTCTTACGTATTGGCCAATATCTCAGCAATTAAATTATGCAATTAATAAAAACTTTTATCCCATTGAATTAATCTTTTCCTATAGAACATTTTTATATCAAAATGATTTATCAAAACTATTAGTCCTAACTAATAATCTAGGGCTAAATTGGTTCGGGGCGATAGCTGGGCCTATGCTCTCATCCCTGGCCTTTGCCGGAGGCATAATAAGCTCCTAAGTGGCTCAATGAACGGGATTATGGGGATTAGAGGCGAATCAACTTTAAAAAATTATTCTTTATTAATTGTGCGGGAAAATGTGATAGAAATGTGAAGAAAAGAAAAGAGTGGAAGAGGAAAAAGGGTGGATTTATAAATGCTCATTGGGGCAATATTTGATTGATAGGAAGGATAACGGGGAAATTAGGCAAATAGTGAGGGTACAGTAGGAAGAATAGGAAAGGACTTTAGGCATTGTTGACATTGACAAAAACATAATTGACCAGAAAGCTATGGCCAAAAAAAATAAAATTGTCCCGATTTTGGCTAATTTGGTACTTTTTTTGTCACACAACTTTTGGCTTATTTTACCAATATTTTGGTCACAATTTCGATATATAAAATAGAAAAAATATTCAATTAATTTTTTTATGGACAGTTCCAAATCGACGGATGCCCAATGTCGGTGACCAGTTTCGATTTGGTCCAGTCTGGCCGTATTTTCATTGGCACAATGTACCCAAGTGCGGGCCGAATGACGGAACAATGCCGACAAAGAAGGCAAATTAAGAGAGAAAGGAGTGGATTGTAAATGAGAGTCAATAATTAAAAAAATAAAAATGAATAAAATTATTATATATAAAAATGGAATTCGAGATTATTCTTAAATTAGAATCATTATGGTTTCATTTTTTCATTTTTTATCAATGAATACTATTTTTTTTTAAATTGTCAAAAAATCATTGAATAGGTCGGATAAAATATTGCATTTGCCGAAATGATTGAATAGAATTTTTTCTAAGATTCGTAACCCTTCCCTCATTTACTTATCATTTAATTATGATTTGGGCTAAAGTATTTTTGAATAAAATCAAAATGGGTTTATCAATAAAATTGAAAAATTTGCCGAGAAGTTTTTCGGGATCTTTGTCAAAAAATTTTTGCCTTCCTTCCACCAAATTATTCAAACATTAAAAAATTATTTAGTTTATTCACATTGAGAAAATTATAAATATTTAGTTCAATATTATAGAGAATAAAGTGTTATTTTTATTGCCAATTGAAATTTGAAACATTCTTATTTGAGCAATTTTATTAGCAATAGAATTTGTCTAGACGGCCGATGGCGCGCAGTCGATTGTAGCGTACCTGAATAAAGGAATTGAAAATTGTTAATTTATTAGGAAAACTTTTAAAATGATGGTGAATTTTTTTTACCATTATGAAATATTAATTTTCCCAATTGTCTCTCTCTGATCAATAAATAAGCTGATTTACTGCTAGTTTTAATTAAAATAAAGAATTAATCATAGGTTTATAAAATTTTAATCATTCAGCAGGAATTATTCCTCCCATTCTGCTGGGGGTTTGTCAATGCCAATATGCCTAAGGTCCCCTTTCCTAATTATCCTACTGTACCCATAACCATCCGTCACTCTACCAATCAAATATTGCTCCAACATACCTACCCTTTTTCCTCTCTTCTGTTCTTTTTCCTTTCATATTTGTATCACATTTTCATGCATAATTAATACATATATTTAAAGGAAAATCCTGTCAAAATGTCTCAAAATTTGCCTTTTTCGCAAAATTTGATAGAAGAATAATATTTAGCCAAATAGAACCCAAAAAAGATTAGAAAATTAAGATTTGGAAATTTTTAAATTTTCACAGATCAAATTTTCAATTTTTATACCAAAAAGTAGCTCTAGGCTAATTTCTTTAAATTTTAATATTTAAATTTTCTCTTTTGGTATTATTTGACACTGTATCTGAACTAATGCAAAAAATAATTAAAAATTTATAATTCTTTTTCTAAATTTTGCATCAGAAAATTTAACGGACATTTTGATCTTTTAGGGATGGCATATATTTTTGGCCGCAAAATAATAATATTTATATTTACATTTTTTTAAAAAAATTCTTATCTCACTCATTGGTACATAATTAAGCCAAATAATAAAAAAATTATCCATGGAATAAATTTTTCCTCGCACCCTGTAAAAAGGGTTGGAATTGGAACTCACTTGTTGCAAATTGGCGATCACAGTCAAATTTATGCGGCCTTTATTAATCATTTCATCCTTTCCCTCGCTTTTAAACTGTTTGATTTGCTCATTTTTTCTACTCTGGGCCAAATTCTGAAGCCAACAATGAATTGCCGCATAATCTTTGGAGGAATTCACTTTTCTTACTAGTTTAAAATCACCAAATTCTGGGAGCATTTTGTTTGCATAAAAATATGATTGAAGATGGCCCAATTGCCAAATATCCTCCAAACCCATTATACAAACATCGTGCCGAAAATATCCGCTCGAACATCGTTCCGGCTTCCACGTTTTCCAAATCACAAATCTGAAAAAATAAAAAATTTATAAAATTGCTCAAAAAAATTACAAAATAATTATAAAGGTATAAACTGGGTTTGTCCAGCATTCAAAAACCATATACCAAAAATTGGATAGAGCTGGTCAAGAAAGACGCACTGAATGGTATATAATTTGTCATGGTTTGGTCAACAATTAAAGGGTATTAAACGGTTTAAACCAATTTTGGTTTGGTCGACAATTAAAGGGTATTAAACGGTTTAAACCAATTTTGGTTTGGTCGACAATTAAAGGGTATTAAACGGTTTAAACCAATTTTGGTTTGGTCGACAATTAAAGGGTATTAAACGGTTTAAACCAATTTTGGTTTGGTCGACAATTAAAGGGTATTAAACGGTTTAAACCAATTTTGGTTTGGTCGACAATTAAAGGGTATTAAACGGTTTAAACCAATTTTGGTTTGGTCGACAATTAAAGGGTATGAAACGGTTCAAACCAATTTTGGTTTGGTCAACAATTAAAGGGTATTAAACGGTTTAAACCCAATTTTGGTTTAATGGTTCAAAACTATGTTAAAATTGGTTAAACCCAAACCCAAACCAAAACATAATCAAATGATGCATTCTTGATGAGATCCATCGATTGGGTTTATGGCCAGCAGAGGTTCTATGATAAATTTCTGAACAATTATAATCTATTTTTGGGCATTTTTAATACTCTAGCTAAAATTGAACATTATAATTTAGGAAAATACACTAATAAATTTGAAATTATTTAATTAAAAATAAAAATCACCGTGAGACGAGTTCCTGTTCGCATCCTTTTTCCTCCAAACATCGCCAGCTGTAACCACCAGGAAAATCGGGCAAATTTGAATTCAACGAAGAGATGAACACTTCATCCATGCCGTATCTACTGCCCTCCAGCCGATCGATGAATGTATCCAATTGGAGTTGATTGAGCATAAAATCGACTGCCTGTCGCGATAATGCCACCAAATTCAACGATTTTGTATGATGCATTCTTTCATTATTTGGCCATGGATTTGAGCCTGAATAAGGAAGGAATAAAAATATATAAATGCTTCAGGCAATTTTGGAAATTGGGCATTTCTGAAATTGTCCAAGCATTTAGTTGGGCATTTTTGTTGAAAATTTAGGATTCTCGATATTGTAAAAAGTCACGAAAATAGGCTCATTCGACTCTGAATGTTCTAGTCTATGAAATTTCAAATCAGTATTAGGGCTTAAGCAAAAGTTTGTAAACCGAAACCATTTTGGATTTAAACAATGTTTCAATTTTTCAAAACTAGCTCATGTCGATTCAAAATTGAAATCTCATAGACTAAATCGACCAAGTAGAGCCGATTGATGCTATTCTCGTGATTTTAGGTCATCTAGAAACTGTTGAGATTTCTAAAATTTCCCAGCTAAAAGCCTGTGTTAATCATATCCGGAAAATGCCCAATTTCAAATCTTGCCCGTAACATATTGTATTTTGCATATTGTATTTTTCTTAATAGAAGCCCGAGGGCTATTATTTTTCAGAGACTCTCTAAAGGGGCTATTATTAGAGAGAGGGGGCTTTTATTTTTTAGAGGTGGAGACTGGAGACTATTATGATTTTGGTTTAATTTCACCAAAAATTTAATTAGTTTGGACATAAATTTTTCGATCCACTAATAGAGATAGGGCTTCTATTAGAGAGGGGGGGGGGGGGGTTCTATTTTTGCAGAGACATTCCAAAAGTGGCTATTATTAGAAAGGGGATATTTGGGATTTCTTCCAGAGAGGGGGTTCTTTGGGAGAAAATACGGTTTTTAATATTAATGAGTTCAATGGAATTAAAAATTAAAACAACAACAAACCATTTTTATAAAGTTTTAGTGAATGGAATGTCCAATTCAAATCCTCTTGAATGCTTCCCTGAAACAATGAGGATGACACCGAGGATATATTCTTATTATACTTTTGTTATTTTCGATGTGCCAACTTCATTTGTGCCATTGTAAATCATCAATATTTCGACCATTTCTGCATTTGTTCGCAATGGAATGTCCTGATTCTGAAATGAAAAGATATCAGAATCATAAATGACGAAAAGATTCTAGCGGTTCAAAAGTTTATCCTAAACTCATAAATATTTTACCAAATTGATAGATCTAATCAAGACGCATAATTTGATTATATTTTGTGGTGTGTTTAATCAATTCTAATATAGTTTTTTGAACCATTAAACCAAAATTAAAATTGGTTTAAACCGTTTAATACCCTTTAATTGTTGACCAAACCAAAATTGGTTTAAACCGTTTAATACCCTTTAATTGTTGACCAACCAAAATTGGGTTTAAACCGTTTAATACCCTTTAATTGTTGACCAACCAAAATTGGGTTTAAACCGTTTAATACCCTTTAATTGTTGACCAAACTATGACAAATTATATACCATTCAATGCGTCTTTTTGACCAGCTCTATCCAATTTTGGGTATAATTGGTTTGGGAATGTAGGACAATCCCTTAAACTTTTATAATTATTTTGGCAATAAATTAATTTGCTAATTTAGTGTCATTCTATTTTTTTTTCATTTTCCCGAATTCAATTTGTACTAATTGCCTGCAAAAGAATTGCATATTTCCATGGATTTGTGCTAATTCCTTTATTCTTCCTCTTCTTCCTTTTCTCAATTCCAACCAATTCCCGGAGGCATGCCAAATGTGAACGGGACACATTTTTGCCATTGCTTTGAACATTGTATTCTTCGGGGGACACAATTACATTCGGGAAACAGGAGGCCATCGAATGGATTCGCTTTTTGAACATGGCTGTCGCTTTGGAATCAATTGAATAGCAATAGAAATTCTGGGGAGCATATTCAACGGCCAACATTTGTTCGACGAGTAGAAAATCCTTTTTAAAATATTTAATTTTGTAAATTTTACTGTGAATTTAATGGCTAAAAGTTAAAACTCTGATTTTAAACAAATATTTCGTGAAAATAATTTAATTGATTAAACATTAAATATAATCTTTTTTTTCTCTCTTTTGAATTTTAAAGAAATTAAAGCAGTGTAGTGATGTGTAAAAGGCAAATTATAAGGACAAAAAAAGCCAATTTGTAATGACATAAGGGCACAAGGGGAATAAAAGATAAATCATTTTCAAAAATTTTTATGTTTTTAGCGCAAATAAAATTGTTGGAAAAATTGCTAATTTTCTAAACATCAACATTTTGTGAAACTCATAAACTCTTTCTTTAACAATTTCATAGAACATAGGGAGAGAATAAGCCCGTTGCCCGAGCCCGTCCCATATATCATAATTCTTCTATTACTAATACTAATCCCTCTCTATTAGAAACTCCCTTCTATTAATAACCCCCTCTAGAGAGTTTCTGAAAATTTAGGAACCCTGGTGTTACTAACAGAAGAAATACGGTAATAGAATTTTTCTATGGTAGGGGAATTGTGTCGGGTTTTTTGCTGCCCCACGGGAAGAAATTTAAATGAAAATTGCTGAATAAAGAAAAAAATTTTAGCTAAAAATGGGGGATGAATTTTAGCCAAAAATGACTGTACATAAGAAGAAAATAAATGTAAAAGGAGTTAAGGATATTCTTATTTATTCCAAGATGGGAGTCAATTTATAAGAGCTTTTATGATTAAATAAACTCGAATTTTGTATAGTTGAAAATTGATTTAAATATTATTTATTATTGAATTTTTACACGCCCTAACCCTGTAGATTGTTCTCGCATAGGCAATTGGAAATTCCGTTTCCATTTGAGAATTCGCCGTCTCCATTGGAAATGGCCAACGTTTTTTGATGGATTCGCAATCCATGTCCAATTCATACTCCGATTTTGGATCACTGACCATTGTGATTCTGCCATCCCAAAGGACATTTTTGATATGCTCATCATTTTTGGCAAAAGCATTCGAACAATTCAGGCCGTGAAGACGTGGGGCCATTGAAATTGGGAAATGATCAACTGAAAATAATTTATAAAAAGGACAGTATAGAGTAAATTCTCTTTTAATACCCCAGCGAAAAGGTGGGGAATTATTAAAAACTGCGATATTAAAAGAGAATTGGTATTTAATTTGACGAAAAAGCATTGAAAATGCTAAATAATTTTAATGGTTTAAGGTGGGTTTGTCCTACATTCACAAGCCATATACCCAAAATTGTATAGAGTTAGTCAATACGGATGCAAATGCATTGAATGGTATATAATTTGTCATGGTTTGGTCAAAAATTAAAGGGTATTAAACGGTTTAAACCAATTTTGGTTTGGTCAACAATTAAAGGGTATTAAACGGTTTAAACCAATTTTGGTTTGGTCAACAATTAAAGGGTATTAAACGGTTTAAACCAATTTTGGTTTGGTCAACAATTAAAGGGTATTAAACGGTTTAAACCAATTTAAACTTAAAACCAAAATATAATAAAAAGATGCATTTTTATGAGATTATCGATTGAATATAAAGATTTGGGTCTGGGCTCTAGGTCAAACAGGGCATTTTAAAAAGTTTCCATTTATAAATTAAAAATTTAATTCCTGCGCTAAATGACCACCTGCGTTCAACGGTCGCATATAGAATGTTTGCGATGGTGATGCCGTAAATTTGTCGGCATAATTGCTCACAAAAATATAGCATATTATGTAGAGTGGAATGGCAATTATGATGATAAGTGTGAATATAATTGTGAATATGATCGGATAAATATGTTCATTCTGCCTACTGTTAAATCGGAAAAGGCGATCAGCAGCCAATTGTTGATGGCACATAGATGGGTTCATTTATTTTACTGGCATTTGATGGAAAATTTTAGTACGCAAATGTACAATTTCTATGTATTTTTAATAGTTTGATTAATGATTATTTCCCTACCTACCGAAACCCGATTATTTCACTAACTACTAAAACTCTTCTATGAGCCGCCCAGCATTCATCGCTTTTGGCTCTAAGATAACACCGCCTTTGGTCACATTATTTTATTCGGTACTAGGTCATCTCCTCAATTCTGCAAATATGGGCGATTCCACAATTATAAATTTTATGAATATTAGGGCGTGTGATAGCTCATTCGAAAGAGCTCAGCGAGATGATCCGATCCAGAGGTTTAAGAATTTGCGTAGAATTGCTTGGCAACTTATAAGAACTCATAAATATTGAAAAAGTCAAGGGCCCCCCCCCCCCCTTTGGTTCGAAATTTGAACATTTTTCTAAAAAAATTTTTCATTTTACGTATGAAGTCTCGTTTTCACGTTGGATCTTTGAATTCTACTGCAATTTCCCAATTAAATGGACAATTTGAAATTTTTCAATTAATTTTTTATACTGGAATGCAAAATTAAAAATGATATAAAGATGTTCAAAAATGTCCAAATTAAACTGGATTAGAATAGATTTAAAGAAAAGATGAATGTCATGGAAAGAAGGAAAGCAATTGCCGATAAAAAATGTAGTAGAAAAATAGTTTTAAATAAAAATAGTTTTAAAAAGTTGGAATTTGTTCAAAAATTTGAATAAATTTGGAAAATTTTTGAGGAGTCTTTTGGTCATTTCCGACTAAAATTCACATTCCGAGGTGTCCATTTCATCCAAATCAATCAATTTTAGAGGCGTTTGTAATGGCCAAGGAATGCCTTAAAAATATTAATTTAAATGTAAATTGGTAATGCAATTTTTTACCTTGCAATTGGAGCAATAATGTTCACAGTCTTGGCAATCATCACAGCAGAATGGAATCAAGCAACAACCCATCCAACAACTTAAAATTATAAAAATGTAAAAAATTATAAATTTTGATCCAAAAATTACCCAAAATATATATTTTTAAAAAATTGTCTAAAAAATTTTAAAAAATTCTAAAAATTTTCTAAAAAAATTTTAAAAAATATTCAAAAAAATTTTTCTGAAAAATTAATCAAAAATATTCAAAAAATTGTCTAAAAAATTTTAAAAAATTCTAAAAATTTTCTAAAAAAATTTTAAAAAATATTCAAAAAAATTTTTCTGAAAAATTAATCAAAAATATTCAAAAAATTGTTTAAAAAAATAACCAAAAAATATTTTAAAAAATTATCTAAAAATTATAGAAAAATTAAAAATTTGAAAAAGGATGAATTTTGGTTTAAAAATTTAGAAAAAAAATTTTCTAAAAATTAAACAAAAATATATTCAAAAAATTGTCCAAAAAATTCATTAAAAATAGTGACATACCCGAAGAGCAAGCAACCACCGAACAGAAGCCATGTCAAAAGGCCGGCATTGTATTTGATGTTGGTCAACACGTGCTGACGGCAATTCGGGCAAAAAGCCTGCAAAAAATGTGTTTTAAATTTTGATGATTAATTAATAAATAATTTTTGATTAGATTTCTCAGCAGCTAGGAAATAGGAACCAGTAGCTGAGTGGATTAGTGATATGCCTACTTTTTTGGTGGGGGTTAAAGTTCGATACCCAGCATGGTTAAATAATTTTTTAACTGCTTTTGAACCTAATTTATTATTTTTTTCACTAGCTAAAGAATATTTTTGACTTTAAAATTTTTCTATTCAAATTATTTTAGAAATTATTCCGAAATGAAACACAAAAAAATAATTTAATGTTTTTTTTTGGTTAATTTTTATCCAATGACAAAAATGGGTTAATGATGGTAAAGTTGATTAGCCTCTATGTTTTTTTTTTGTGAGGTTCAAGGTTCGATACCCAGCACCGGCAAATAATTTTTTTCTGTGAATTTTTCATTGAATTTTTATTTTTTCATTAACTAAAGGGTTTTAAAAAAATTTTAAGGCCAATTATTCTATTATAATTTTTCCAAAAAATTTATCGGAACTGGGAAATACCAAAAATTTTATCCACAAAAATGTGCTCACATTTTGTGGACGTGGCCCAAATCCGGCCTGTTGCTGTTCATTCACATAAACATAGGTGGTGGTGCTGGCCGGTTGCTGGGGTGGCGCTTGCTGAAGACCGGGTCCAGCATTCGGCGGCGGATATGGATTAGTCATATTCGGCTGGTAGGCGGCTGAATTGAATAATGAATTTTTAAGTAAAGCGTTTATTGATTCTAATTTAGGGCTAAGGTTTGTTCTGGGTGATAGCTGGGAGCCTATAGGCTCTCGTCCGGGCCTTCGTCTGGGGTTTAAGCCCTCATTGGTCCAAAAAATGAATAGGGATTTGAGGGGAAAAAACCTTTAATATTTATCTCTTGTGCGGGGTTGATTGATAAAGTAAACATTTATTTAGTCAGGAAATGAACGCATTTAGATAGGGCAAAAAGTGGGGGTACAGTAGGATGAATAGGAAAAAAGCCCCTAGGCATTATTGAGATGGATAAAGTTTTATTTCCTGATCGGACTATCGTTATCGTATTTTTAGAAATGTACTGCAAAATATGTAAAAATGGATAAAAGTGATTACCAAATCCTAAAAATAATTTTCCTCTGAACGAATTTGAACCTCATGACCTAAATTTTGAAAAATGAAGGGTGCCAGTGCCACCCTTTGGATTAAAAAATTTTAAACATTTTACGGCAATATTGGAAAGGTAAGTAATATTCCGGTAATTTTTTCCATCGAAATTCATCAATTTTCTTTCGTAATTTTGGAGACCAATAAAAAAAATGTTTAATGTTTACCTTTGCTGAGTGAATATATTATCCGGTGGCCTATGTTTGTTTGTATTATTTTCGCGGTGGAATTTTGAGGATTGAATGACACGATATGAGGTGTGGAAATAATGCACGAAAATATAATTAATTTTTAAAGAAGGATAATTGGCTTAAAACAAATTCAAGATAGAGCAATTGACCAAATTTATGGCTTAGGAATTTGCCTAGTCATCCCAAAAACGTCCAAAAAATTTTTTCAATAATTTTAAACCTTGTTGGTGTGATTGTGCACTCGGATCCGGATACATGGTTGGGTATTTTTCAACATCATCTAAAAAATATATATTTTGGAAATTAAATTTAATTTTTTATTTGTAAAAAAATTCTCATATCTATTGGGGGTGATTTCTTTATAAATATATTTTGGAAATTAAATCTAATTTTTTATTTGTAAAAATATTCTCATATCTTTTGGGGGTGATTTCCTTATAATTTTCGAGTTAAACACTAATGTGTTTAATAGTACTGTATAGAATGTATAAAAATAAATAAAATGCACCAAATCTTTAAAAAATAATTTCCCCTCTGATGAGGGAATCGAACATGAGATCTAAATTTTCCTCTCTATAGGTCGAAAATTTTCAAATTTCTATTCATCCATATTAGAACTCAATCTACGTGCATTTTGATGGGCTAAATATGGGAGGAAATAATGAAAATGGTCACTCAAAAAAATAAATCACTAGACAAATTATTATTAAAAATGGAAAAATGGATGGGGGATTGCGCGGATTTTGCGGGTGATTACGGATAGAGACTGACCATATGGAGGCGGAGCATTCGGCTGTGGTTGGCTCATTTGAAATTGTTTTGTTTGTATTGAGCTGAAGTAAAATTGGCTGGATTTAATGGATTTAGGGCAGTGGATTTTGGTTGGCTGTGTTTGCCGTGCACTCAAAAATAAATTCAAGTTTTTTTTGAGTTGTCTGAAAAATTTAATGCTTTTTTTGGAGATTTGTTGATATTTGGAAGGGAAAAAATAATAAAAATGAGAGTAGGGGATGATTTGAGTACCGCCGCCGATTGCATCGGTTTTTTGCCCATATCTCAGCGAGGCAATAACCAATTTGGGAAGGCGATATATCATTTTAAAGCCCAAAGTGTCCTCTACAATTTGGCCTATTTTAAAATTATATGAAATTAGTTTGAAAAAAAGTTACATGTCTTTGACTGTTATAAACCCCAAACTCGACCTTCTCGGGAAAAAGCCGATTATTTTACAAAATGATTTAAATTTTCAAAAAATTAGTTAAGCCACTTTTTGGACGACATTTAGGGCTTTCAAATGGCATATCGCCTTCCTGAATTAGTTGCTTCCTTGCTGAGCTATAGCCAAAAGAAAGGCACAGGTACTCAATGAATTGTCATTCTTAAAAATGATGAATGAGGAAATATAGAGGGTGGATGAAGAAATTGGCCAAGCAAACCAGCAGGGAAAATGGGGAAAATCAATAGTATTTTGAATGACGAATATAAATGAAGAGAAGAGGAAAAGTGGAGCGCGGAGAATAAATATAATTGGGAATTGAGAAAGAGAATTTATTAGAATCGACCGCATTGGCTTGGTCGAATGTGGGAGGGAGGGAAGGGATTTGCCTAATTTGGAATGGAAAAATTCAACGACGGAATATTTGTGTGTTCGCCCAATTCCAACGGTTCGTCCGGAATGAGAATTTTCGCCCTAAAATGTTAAAATAGTGACGATTTTGTTTTGTTGACAAATGAATGAATAATGGGCCATAAAAGGAAGATAAGGAAATATGGGGGTAGGGGAAAAAGGTTGGGAATGGGAAATCTGTGAGAACTGATGAGAAGCAATTTATGGGCGGATGAGTCATCCATTTTTTGTCCATCTTCCTTCTTTTCGGCTCACATAGTTCCTTGATGGATGGAGTGAAAAAGCTGGGAGTGCCGAATGGCTGACAGAGAAATGGGACAATAATGCTTTTCATATTTGTCACTAAAACCCTTTGCCTTTTTATATTTCTCGACTTTTTCGGCCCCACCTTCGACTATTATCATCGTTTGGTCGTTCCTTTTTTTTGATTTGTTTGCTTTTATTGCTAAAAATATAAAAATAGGCCAATCAATTGCTTTCTGGCCATTTATTTAGCAGATTGGCCAAGAGAATTGTGCGGGAATGGCGGGCGCCTTTCCCTTTTGGTGCATAGAGATAAGGCAAAATTTGTAGCGTTTATTATAGGGAAGCAAAGTTTTGGACTCTATTGGTCTACCGTCTACTCTACTCTTATTATATCTAATTTTTAAACATAATGTCAAATTATTAATAATTACAAATATTAAACCATTTTTCCTTTGCGTAAATGTGGAAATAAATTGGCTGAAATTATCTAAATCTAAAGCATAAAGCTTTTAATATATTTAGTAAGAATTACGTAATATAAATTTTCCTCTATATTAAAGGAAATGTGAGATAATAGATAACATTTTAGAATCTGGATGATTCTTAAAATTGGTAATTAAATAATAGAAAATAGCTTTATCATATCAATAAAATAAATAAATTAATTGAATAAAGTCAATCTTTAAGGTTCAAGAATGTATCAAAATATTTTAATAAACTTCTTCAAATTGAAATTCCGCCTTCTTCGCTTATTATTCAGCATCCCATTTGCTCATACTTCTCAATGATGTCATCCTTTTCCTTCATTTTGGCTTCCATTTCCTTCATTTTCAACTTGAGGTCGGCATTTTCTTCAGTTTTCTCCAATAATTTCTCCGTTTTTTCAAGCAATTGTTCCATCAATTCAGCCTTCTCTTCTTGTAATTTCATTACTTTGTTCTTCAACTCGTCCTTTTCATCTTCCACCGATTTTGCTGATTGATCCATTCCATTCCCATTCATCTTCCTTTTTGACATCTTCCGATTTGATAATATTGGAGTATAATTTATTTGCTAATAATTAGTATAAATTTTCATTTATGTTTAACAAAATCTGAGATATATTTTAGAATCTGAATGATTCTTAAAACTGGTAATTCATCATAATCGAAAAATAGCTTTATCATATCGAAATGAAGAGAATAAAGTCAATATTCAAACATAAAATGTATCAAAATATTTTAATAAACTTCTTCAAATTGAAATTCCGCTTTATTCGTTTATTATTCAGCATCCTCCCACTTAATCGCATTCACAATTCTTCATAAGTTCTCATAATACTCAATGTTTTCATCCTTTTCCTTCATTTCGTCTTCCATTTTCTTCATTTTTGACTTGAGATCGGCACATTCTTCAGTTTTCTCCAATAATTTCTCCGTTTTGTCCTGCAATTTTGTCTTCAATTTGGCCTTCTTTTCTTCCAATTTCTTTATTTTGTTCTTCAATTCGGCATTTTCATCTTCCACCGATTTTGCTGATTGCTCCCCATTCATCTTCCTTTTTGGCATCTTGCGATGTGATAATATTGGAGGAGTTAATTCTCGTTTTTGAATATTTATGAAAAAGAATAATCTGAAATTTCTAAAATGAACTGTGAAAATAAATATTAAAATTTTTAATGATTTTGTTGGTCCTTACTCCTTATTTCCCTATTAAGTAGAAGAAGCCGAGTTGTTTTGAGTATTTATTAAACAATTGGGAGAAAAATAATATATGGATGGAATAATATTGGGGAATTATTTGAAAGTATGAAAAAATGAAGTCTAATTTGATGGGCTAGAATGAACGCATGATTATGAAATGACAAGGAAAAGGAAATCATAAATCAATATGAGAGGAGGGGAGGGCGAGGGGAGGGGATTGAAAAAATGAACTGTCATTTATGCAGAGATGGAAATTATCAAATGCCAATTTTTCTTTCAAAATGTTTCCTAATAATTCACATATCTCGAAAACCCGAACCCAAAAAATCTGAGTTTAATATTTCCAACAATTAGTTTTTATTTCTAAAATCATTCTTTTTCTACATTTTTCTAATGATAGAATTCCGTGCTTTGCAATTGAAAACAAGGCCCAGGATCACATTTATTTATTGGAGATTGGGGGGGGGGGGGGGGGGGGGGTCAATACAAAATCTCTACACATATAAAAATCCATAATCTTAAATCAATATATCTAAAACTAAAATCTCCTCATCAAAATCACTACATCGGAAAATTAGAATAATGTTGAAAATTTGCCTTGAAAATCAATAATAAATTAAAATTGTACAAAAAATTCTAAATGGGATTCATCTATAATTTTGGATTTACCATTTAAAAACAATATCAGAATTATTATTTTTATTATTACTTTTATAGACATGAAAATAAATAAAATAACATATTTATTCAATATAATTGAGTAATAAAAATGGATATGAATAATCAATCATTTTTAAGAAATGCCATAACTTTTGAGGAATCAATAAAATCGTCGTCCTTTTCCAGCTTTCGGCCTTCAATTGTCTGTCCTTTTCCCATTGAGTATTCAATCAATGTTGGAATGCATTTTACACCAAGTTTCGCATCCATTTTTATCGGATTTGTTGGGTTTTTCCATCTGTAAATTGTTCACATTTTTTGATTAAATTCATTGGAGGGATGGCATCGATTTATGTATTTCGTTTCGGTCCGAAATTTTGGTAATTATTAGGACAGAAATTTTGATTTTTGAAAATTTTTTGACCCTTTGGAATTTCGATTTTCGGAAAATTTTTGGCCCTCCGATTTTCAGAAAATTTCTGAACCTTCGAAATTTCGATTTTCTGAAAATTTTGGACCCTCCGAAATGTCGATTTTCGAAAAATTTTTTATCGATTTCAGCAAATTTTTGATCATTGGAAATTTCGATTTTCGAAAATTTTTGACCCCCGAAATTTCGATTTTCGAAACTGTTGACACCTAAATTTCTATTTTAGAAATTTTCAGAAAATTTTTTGATCCTTTGAATTTGAAAAATTTTGACTACGCCGGAATTTCGATTTTTTAGGCATCGATGCCATCCCTGACGCCTGACCCACAAACATACTCGTCTCTGAGTCCAACATTGCATGTAATAAAAAGGCCATCGACCTCATAAACTTTTTCTAATGCCTCTTCAACGATTGGTTCTGCCCGCACACAATCTGGGCACCAACTTTTGCCGGTTTCAGCCAATTTTGTGCCAGTGAAGTAAATAAAAATTGGCCAGCCCTCAACATAGGCTGTTATATCCAATTTTTCAATCAATTCCTCAAAACCATCGGCAGTGATTTGTTTCATTTTAATTTAGCTAAATAAAATCAAAATTATAAAATTTGAATGAAATTCAATAAAAATAAAAGGTTATGTGAAACACAAATTAATCTTTCTATTATATCATCATAGTCGAAAATAGCTTTATTAAATCAATCAAATGAATGCTCAATAAATTAAATTTGAAGTGAATAAAGTCGATAATAAAACAACAAGTATGTATCAAAATATTTTCAATAAACTTCTTCAAACTGAGAAATTCCGCCTTGTTCGCTCATTATTCAGCATCCTCTTATGCGCAATATCATTTGCAAAGTAGACCCTTCTTGAATATTGTAATCCGCCAAAGTATGGCTATCTTCCAGTTGCTTTCCTATAATTAAATTTTATAAATTTTTAAAGTATAATAAAAACCATTGAAAATAAGACTTTGATGATCCGGAGGAGTGCCTTCAACATCTTGCACCTTTGCTTTGATATCTTCTACTGTGTTCAAGAGTGAGCAATCATTTAATTTAAACGTCTTGCCCATCATTGTATTTACATAAATTTTGTAACGATTCTGGCGAACATTCTGACGAACACACAAATTGGTCACCGGCTGAAAATAGTAAATTTTTGGAGCTATTTTAAGTAAAAATTATTTTAAGCCATTACCTTCTCTTTGGATCCTTTCGATTTCTCAATTTTAGCTTCCATTTCCTTCATTTTTAACTTCAGCTCGCAATTTTCTTCAGTTTTCGCCAACAATTTTGTCGCCATTTCCGCTTTCTCTTCTTGCAATTTCATTATTTTGTTCTTCAACTCGTCCTTTTCATCTGCCACTGATTTTGCTGATTGCTCTCCATTCATCTTTGATAACTTGCGATTTGATAATATTGGAGTTAATTCTTGTTTTTGAATATTTATGAAAAAGAATTTATCTGAAATTTTTGGATGTGAAAAAAAATTTATTAAAATTTTTAATAAAAGTTTTTTAAAATTTCAGTTTAATTTATTAAAATAATTCTTCTACATTTTTCTAACAATAAAATGGTATGTCACCGATTGAAAACACGGCGAAGCGAAGACCAACAAGGCAAGGACAAAAACAAATCCAAAATTTTGGTGCTGCCTCAGTTCAGCGAAAATGGACATTTATCGAAATATTTAGGTTTATAGGTGTTAAACCAAAAAAACCAATGATGTTTTTGGATTCAGCGTGTTGGAAAACCCTTAAATTTTCAAAACATACATTGTTTACGCTAAAACATTTAAAACCCATGTTTTTGTTATTTGACCTTTGTTTCAAACAAACCATGTTTTTGCTAGTTTAACATTTATAAATGTATGTTTTGAAAATGTTTTTAAGGGTTTTCCAACACGCTGAATCCAAAAACATCATTGGTTTTTTGGTAATCCCCTATAAACCGAAATATTTCGATAAATGTCCATTTTCGCTGAACTGCGCTTATTTGTCTTTTTCGCTGAAATGAGAATTCACGAAAATTTCTATACAAACAAAAAATCTCTACATACAAAATTTATTTCCCCACCAAAATCCCTACAGAGAAAATATTAAGCGGTAGCGAGAGTAAAAGAATAGGAACTAGGCGGATTATTGCAAAGCAAATAGGGCTCGGGCTATTCACATTATCCATAAAATTAGAATATCGATGAATTATTTTTTTAGAGAATTTTTAATTGTAAATTCATCATTTTTTAACCTCCATTTTTAATTTTCCTCGATTAAATTCTAGAAAATCATTCATTATTAAATATTCAAAAGAAAAATGCGAATAATGCTGGAATTTTCGGGCGGATTGGATGTACTTTTTGATGGAAAAAAGGAACAAAGCATTGAGCTGAACGACGACGGCGATCAACAACAAAATTGGACAGTGAAAAGGCTGCTCGAATGGATTATGGAAAAATTGTTACGTGGCAATGATCGAGCGGATATGCTCATCCAAAAGGGCACCGTGAGGCCGGGTGTGCTGATGCTGGTCAACCAAATTGACTGGGAAATCCTCGGAGCGGTTTCTTTTTAATTTTTATATGAAAATTAGAGCAAAAAATTGGATTTTAATGGCAAAAAAAAATTTAAATTGCTGAAAAAGAGAACATAAAGCAAAAATAATTATAATGTTGAGCGTTTAACCTACATTACCAAACCATATATACCCCAAATTTGGATAGACCTGGTCAATACGCATTGAATGGGGTCAACAATTAAAGAGTATTAAACGGTTTAAACCTATTTTGGTTTGGTAAACAAATAAAGGTTTTAAAATGGTTTAAACCTATTTTGGTTTAATTGTTCAAAACTAGGTTAGAATTAGAATTGGTTAAACCCAAGCCAAATCATAATCAAAAGAAAAATATAAATTAAATATTTCTTCTTAATTTTAGTTTTTTTTCCAGCTCGATGCCCCATTGTCCGATGGTGACACGGTCACATTCATTTCGACACTTCATGGCGGATAAATTCAGGATTTTCACATCTCACAAAATGATCAGAACAATTAAATGATTTTTATTTTGTTGTTTTATTTCCATTAATTTTGTATAAATATTTTTAATTGAAAATAAAGAATTAGAGAGGGATTAAATTGTTTTTTGATAATCATGATTTTGTTCTTTTAATTCATTAATATCATTAAAATTCATTTAAAAAAAAATAAATTTATTTTCAGCTCAAAAGACAAACAACTTTTAAAAATCAACATCCAATTATGTCAAACAATAATCAAACAAAAGAACAATTTTTGCACCGTCCAATTGAAGACCGCAACGTAAAATATAAAATTTATAAAAAATAAATAATTTTTCCTAAATTTTTGCAGTGAAAAATTTGTCATGTCGGTTGGATATTTTCTAATAAACTTGTATTCCCTTTATGCTATTAAGATTGAAAACTTTTCCGAACAACGGGAAAAATGTGGCGATTGTTTGCAATCTACAAAATTCATGTATTTTTTAATTATAATGCTTAAATTTTTAATATTTTCAAGTTTTTGATTTTTCAATCTATAAACCAAAAGTGACAAATAAACAATTTCTAAGAAAAACTGGAATCGACCGAGATGTGGAGTTCTAGGTTCACTCTAAATTTCTTACGTGTTTGTCACACACAGCCCACTCCCCTTTGGGTCAAAAATTTGCGTAAATTTTTTGCTATGATCTCTTTTGGCCCTAGACAACCACAACCAAGGCCCCTAGCTAGGGGGGGGGGGGGGGAGGGGGCGGGGGTAGGAGGGCATGCTCCCCCTTGAGAAAAATTAGGGGAAAAAAAGTAAATGGGGGACCCTTATGTTGGTCATTTTTTGACCAAAATTTTACCTGTGGTGCCATATTAGACTAACATTTTTCACTGCGAAACCATTTGCCGGATATTGACCCCCCCCCCCCCTAAAAATTTTTCCTGGCTACGGGCCTACCCCCAACCCCTCAACCTAATAAGCTAAATAAAACAAGGAAAAGGGGCTAATTGCATAAATTAAATAATACTTTTTAAGTTCCACAGCACCGAATGGTCAAATCTTAAAATGGGAATTGCTCATTTATCCAAAGGGAGATGTTGAAGAATCCAAGGATTATCTTGCAATTTTTCTATTTCTCATCGATTCCGACGATGAGGAAGTTGAGGCAAAATTCCAGTTCTCATTACCCCTCGGTCACAGTGAGGCGGAAGGACGCCGAGGAGAACGGAAAACGTTTTGGCCTTCCGCCGAGTTGTGGTCACATTCAGCGGAATTTTTCATTCCGTCGCCGACAAAAAATTTCCGCCCATTTTGTGGTCACATAAACAGTGTTCTCCTAAATCATTGTGACCACAAAATTGGACGGAATTTTTTGTCGGCGACGGAATGAAAAATTCCGCTGAATGTGACCACTCAGATTTTCAGGAAAACGCCGAACGGAAATCGAATGCAATTCCGTCGTCTCAAAACGCCGCGGTGGTCACAATAAAATTTGAGAGTTTTTCCGCTCTTTCAATTAAAAATAAAATTCATTTTTAAAAATTATTTTAAAATTTCTAAAATTTAATAAAAATCTAAAATCAGGTATATCTGATTCAGAAAAATTTCCTCTTTTTAATGATATAAAAATCAAATGAAAATATAAAAAATTTATATGATTTATATTTCGCATCTTCATAAATAATGTTTTCCTCATCCAAATAAATAAATTCTTATATCATTGAATAGAGCAGAGTTTTTTACATGGGATAGGATCAATTTGGAAAGCTTATAAAATTTTTTAATATTTTTTATTTATTTTTAAAAATGTCTAGTCGAGGGTTTTTGGGCAAAATACAAGGAATTCCGCTCGGCGGAGGACGGAAAAATTCAAATTATTTGAATTGCCGGCGTTTTCGGTTCGACGGAAAAAAAGGCCAAAATCGCTCCACTGTGACCAGCATCAGCGGAAAACCCGATCGGCGGAAAAACGTCGGGCGTTTTTCCGCTGTCTCATTCCGCTAGAATGGTCACAATAAAAAAACGCTCGGCGGAGAGCTTTTTTCCGTTCGACCGAAAACGCTCGGCGTTTCTGCTGGGGTGGTCAATAGCGAAAACGCGGCGGAATGCGTTTTTCCGTTCGACCGAAAAAAGTTCGGCGTTTTCCGCTGTTAATGTGACATAGGTATTCCGTCGCGGTGAGCGGAAAACGCCTCACTGTGACCGAGGGGTTACGCAAATCCAATGGCAATGAATTCTTGCTGGAACCTTGTAAAATAATGCTGTATTTTTTTCTAATAAAGGGAAATTTTTTTCTAGTTTACAAAGATTGGATCAAATTTGATAGTTCGAACGAAGTTTGGGGCAATGATAAGTTGATCAAAAGGGAAGATCTGCTCAATAAAAACAAAGGTTACCTTGATGGTGATCGACTCACAATTGAGTGCACACTAATGGTACAGCAGAAATTGGTAATTTATTTTTTGTTTTGAGACCTCAAAACTTCAATCCAGGAAAAATGGTTCTAACTAAAATAAGAAGAGTACCAAGAAAACCATTACAGAAAATACAAATAATTATTAAATTAAAGGTCAAAAAAGCTCCATTGCCGGTTGTTGAAATTCCCGAATGTCGAGTACCAGATGATTTGAGCCATTTATTTGAGCAAAGCCTGTTCACTGATTGCAAAATCACCTCGGAAGATGAGAAAGAATATAAGGTTAAGCATGGAATCTGTTTGATTTTTATAACTAGGTCTGGGATTTTTTATTGATATCAATATTTTGTTTAAGAACTTAAAATAGCTTGGTAAAACGAAAAAAACATGTTTTTGTTGTGATATTTTTTTAAAATATTAATCATAATCAATATTTCAGCATTTTTTTGGTTTTGACCATTTTCGTCAATATTTTAAAAATTTTACAAAAATTTTTTGGCCTTTTGAAAAATATCTAGTGAAAAAAAAATTAATTTTGGCATTTTTAGAAAAATTGATCTATAATATTAATAAAAATCGGATTTTTGGAAATGATTTTTAAAATAAAAATGAAAAATTATATAAAGTTTTTCTTTATAAATTTTCATCAATATTTCAAGATTTTCCATCAATATAATCCCAGCCCTAATAATAATCCTTTTTTTTAGGTCCACAAGTGCATTTTGGGATGTCGATCACCGGTCTTCGCTGCAATGTTTCAAAATGATATGATCGAGAAGAACAATAATGAGGTCAAAATTGAGGACATGAAGGGTGCTGTCATCGAGAAAATGCTCCGTTTTATGTAAGCATTGATCGATCATTAATTTGTTCAAATTATTGATTTTTAGATACAGCGGGAAGGAACCAAATATGAAAGAAGTGGCTGAAGCAGAAGATTTGTTGGAAGCTGCCGATAAATATGAGCTTATGCGTTTGAAGGTAGAGAAATATTTTTAATTAAATTTTTATTCAATTTTTAAAATTAAATTTTAAATCCAATTTTTCTGATTTAATTTTTTAAATCTAATTTTTTAATTAAATTTTTAATCTGATTTTTTAATTCAATTTTTAATCTGATTTTTCAATTAAATTTTTAATCCAATTTTGTAATTCAATTTTTAAAATTAAATTTATCCAATTTTTCTGATTTAATTTTTTAATCTGATTTTTTAATTAAATTTTTAATCCAATTTTTTAATCCAATTTTTTAATTAAATTTTTTATCCAATTTTTAATTAAATTTTAGTTAAATTTTTAATTAAATTTTCAATTATATTTTTAATCCAATTTTTAATTAAATTTTTAATTCAATTTTTTTAATTAAATTTTTATTTTTAATCCAATTTTTAATTCAATTTTTATTTTTATTAAAGCTTTTCTGCGAGCGGAAACTGATCAATTCGCTGGGATGTGCGAATGCCTGCGAATTGTTGGCATTGGCTGATCAGCATTCGGCCGAACATCTCAAAACCCATTCAATCGACTTCATCAAAATGCATATGAAGGAGGTGGAAAAATTTAAAGAAATTTTTTATAATTTTATTAAAGGTATTGGAATCGGATGGATGGAAATTATTATTGGCCGACGCAAAATTGATGGAGCAAGTATTGAAGGCAATGGCCAAATGAATTCGGCAAAAGATGACAAAAACTAAATATTTGTGGATTGATTAAAAATAAATCAAATTCCATTTTCATCTAAATTTGTATTTTGTTTTGCATAAGATAAATTCTGGATCGGATTTCATATTTTGCATAAATATTTATTCATTCAAAAACTGAAAAAAATATATTAACAGTTTAAAAAAGAATTTTTAGGATTTAATTATATGGGCTATTATATTAGATTGATTCTTAATTAAGGAATATAGTGGGAGGCATTAACTAGGAAGGAGTGATTATTTTTAAATACATAGAATTAGCAAAAAAAATAGTAGAAAAAATTTATGGAAATTAGTTGGCAAATCTTTAACATTTTTACTAAAATTTCTTCCAAATTTTTTAATCATTGCATGCTCCAATTTGCCAAAAATTGTTGCACATCGAAGAGTTCGTCCGTTGGCCATTGTTTGACCAGCGCGGTGAATGTGGCCCAGGCTCGATGGTCTGCCACCAATCCATGGCCCAATTCATGGCCTTCATCAATGACGGGGAAACCTGGGAAGAAAATAAAAAATTCTAAAAATCTGAAATTTTTTATCTATCTTTTTCCATAAATAAATATTATAAAGCCTGCAAATTTCTTTTATTTGTATTTTTTCTCGAATTTTGCAGAATTTTTCAATTAAAGTTTTGTCATATTTTCATATTCTTTAAAAATTCGAGATTAATTAGCTAATTTTTAATTTGATAAATTTTTCAATTCTAAGACAGCCTCAGATCCTTTT
The DNA here is from genome assembly GCA_030063045.1 of Pratylenchus scribneri. Taxonomy (NCBI): domain Eukaryota; kingdom Metazoa; phylum Nematoda; class Chromadorea; order Rhabditida; family Pratylenchidae; genus Pratylenchus; species Pratylenchus scribneri. The sequence continues at coordinate 120,123 of JAQSEB010000107.1, read as the reverse complement.
TTCAATAAAATTTTAAAAATTTTTATTTTTTTCCGAGCGTAATTTATAAAAAGTGGAAAAAATGGTTTTTTCATAAAGCAAAAATATTCTAGCGAAGAAGAATTTTATAAGTTCAAAATTTCTATTTTTAGTAGGCCATTTATATACCATTTTTTAAATTAATTTTTGTTAGTTTAACTTAAAAATATAACAGAGGACACAGGAACTTATGCACATATTTTTCAAATTGAAATTCAGAATAAATTTTCAAATAATTCGGCACACCTGAAATGACGCAAATTGGATATAAATTGCCCAGGGAATCGAGGGTGCTGGCCTCATAGCTGTCTCGGTCGTCCATTCGAAGTAGCTTTTCCACATTTTGGCCAACGGAAATGGCCAAAACCCATTCCTTCATCTCCTCATGTTCTGCCTCCTTTAATTAATTAATTTTAAAAATTAATTTATAAAAAATTATTAATTTTTTTTTCCTTACGGTCAAATATTTATCCCGTGGGAGGGCATAGCTTGTGGGAATGTCGGTGCCCTCAAACAGGGCATTGTCCACTAAATTTGGGTCATCCTCGTCGATGGCGTCGGTGATGTCCAAATATTGGTTCAACAACAGAAATGCCATACTTTCATACGTGGGACCTCCAAGAAGCTGGAAATTTAAAATATTAATTTAAAAAATAATATTAATAAAAATTATAAATTAGTTTAAAAAAATTTCTTAAAAATTTATAAATTTCTTAATGAATTTTGCCAAATAAAATTTTTTAAAAAATTTTCTAAAAATTTTTGATAAATTTTAGTAAATAAAAATTTTATAAAAATTTACAAAATTTTTATAAAATTTTGTAAATTTAATTTTGCTAAATATAAATTCGTTTAAAAATTTTCTCCTCACCTTGCATGCACTTCCAGCCTCATAAAATGCCTTGTCCGGCCTCAAAGGTTCAATATATCTGAAGAAATAAAAAATTTAAATATTATAATTTTTAAAGAATTTTTAAAAATAAATTTTAAAATATTTTCAAGGCACCTTGGCATGACCAAATTAAGTCGTAATCGAAGAGCCTCGCTTCCATCTTGACCATTTTGTTGGTCAGCCGCCAATTCTAATGCCTTTCGAAGTGCACAAAAATGGGCCAAATGAAGGTATCGATCAAAAAGCTGGCAATTAAAATTTTTAAAAATTAATTTAAAATCTTTACAATAAAAATTTAAAAAAAAATTCAAGTTAAAAATTTCTACAAAGTTTAAAAAATCCAATAAAATTCAATGCAAAGAAATTTTTAAAATAAAATTTTTAAAATTTCAATGCAAAAAATTTCCAAAATAAAATTTTTTAAAAATTCAATGCAAAAATTTCTAATAAAATTTTAAAAATTCAATGTAAAAAATTCTAAAATACAATTTAAAAAAATTCATTTTTCTAGAAAATTTAAAAAAATTCAATTTTCTAGAAAATTTAAAAAAATTCAATTTTCTAGAAAATTTAAAAAAATTTAATTTTCTAGAAAATTTAAAAAAATTCAATGCAAAAAATTCTAAAATAAAATTATAAAATTTTTATGAAAAAATTTCTAAAATAAAATTTTAAAAATTCAATGCAAAAAATTTTATAAATTCAATGAACAAAATTTCTAAAATAAAATTTTATAAATTCAATAAAAAATTCTAAAATACAATTTAAAAAAATTCATTTTTCTAGAAAATTTAAAAAAATTCAATTTTCTAGAAAATTTAAAAAAATTCAATTTTCTAGAAAATTTAAAAAAATTTAATTTTCTAGAAAATTTAAAAAAAATTCAATGCAAAAAATTCTAAAATAAAATTATAAAATTTTTATGAAAAAATTTCTAAAATAAAATTTTAAAAATTCAATGCAAAAAATTTTATAAATTCAATGAACAAAATTATATATATATATAAAAAATTTGAAATTCGTAAATTCTTTTCAAGTTTGCAAAATCTAGCCGGTCAATTTCCGAGATCTTTTTTTTAAAAGTTTCCCATATAGATGGGACATACCAGAAAAATCCGTTTTTCCCAAAATCTTTTTTCGGTTTCGAGATATTAGCCAAAAACCGGTTTCAAAAATTGAACTTTTTCGGTTTGCCCTGGTAAAACTTTTTTCCTTTTGATTTTTCGATACCCATTGTTATCCTAGGATTTTAAGTTAGAGTCTTAGATACAAAATGATATATGGTTTATGGGGTCTATCTTCAAAACCCATGGCTGTGGAGTCCGGCAAAAATTGGTACCTCGACATTTTTTCCTTCATAGCCGATTGGCGAAGATGGGGGGATGGGAACGGAAGTCGCGGGTTCGAATCCCACCAAAGGCTAATAATTTTTTTAGGGGTTTTCGATGATGGGGATCACGAATTTGAGGTTTAATTTGAAAATTAAACCGGTTCAAATTTTTAAACCGGTTCTGCGAGAGTTGAATTTTTATCAGAAATGTGGGGAATGGATTCTAATATTAAACATAACCCTCCTAGGAATCTTTTAAAGCGCGATAGCGCTTTCTTTCTACCTACCCACGTATTCCTTCCGTCACCCCTTAAGAACCAGCGGGCTTGCCCGCTGGTTCTTTCTAAAATAAAATTTTATAAATTCAATGAAAAAAATTTCTAAAATAAAATTTTAAAAAATAATTTAAAAATTTTCCCAAAAAATGGAAAAAAATATTCTTACCAGAATGGTTTGTTGACTGATTGATTGCGGCTCATTGCCAGTCAATGTGCCCATTTGGCGTGTCACCTCCAACAGCAAATCACGCAATATTGCCAACAATTCATAATTATTTGTATTCGCATTTGGACGTTCATTTAGAAGCTAAATTAAATTTCTTACTATTTTATAATTAAAGGCTGAGAATTTTTTTTAGTGTTTTAACTATCTTTCATTAATTATGCAAAAAAGGCAATTTGAAAATTTCAGAAAATACCATCAAAAAAAATCTAAATATTTATTTTTCCCAATAGAACATTCTAATCAAAAATGTTTCCCATCAGAGACGATTATGATCAAAATTTTCCCAATTTGTGCATTTTAGCAAAAAATTTCACTAATAGACCATTAAAAATGTTTCTCATTAAACAATTTTTTTAAAAATTTATCATTAGACTTTTTTTTATCGTCAAAAATTTTCGTTGGGTTTCCTTCAAAATTTTTTATTTGAAAAATTTTTTACATTTTTTTATTTGAAAAATTTTTTACATTTTTTATTTTTGGATTTATATACCTAATTATTTTTACCAGCCCTATATTTATATGTAAATTCCCTCGACCTTTTACCTTTTCAACAAGATTCGAATAAATTGGCAATAATTGTGGATTTGGGGTGGCACCAAATTTACGCAAAATTCTCAGCAATTGTTCATGTTGGCCGTCGGCAAGTAATTCCGTGGAATAAGTGGCCAAATATTTGTCAAGCAATGAACGATGCTGGAAAAAAAAGTAATTAGGTAAAATTCGAAAATAGGAATATTCAAAAAAAATATTTACTAATAAACAAGATTAATTTAATTTGCCAAAAAAATACTGAAATTGCCGAAAAATGGTTACTTACTTTCAAAATAGTTTTAATGGTTTAAGGTGGGGTTTATCCTACATTCACAAAACAAATATACCCAAATTGGATAGAGCTGGTCAAAACACATTGAATGGTATATAATTTGTCATGGTTTGGTCAACAATTAAAGGGTATTAAACGGTTTAAACCAATTTTGGTTTGGTCAACAATTAAAGGGTATTAAACGGTTTAAACCAATTTTGGTTTGGTCAACAATTAAAGGGTATTAAACGGTTTAAACCAATTTTGGATTTATGGTTCAAAACTAAGTCAGAATTTGGTTAAACCCAAATCAAAATATAATCAAATGATGCGTCTTGATGGGGTCTATCAATTGTTATGATAAAACTCTGAACCGATATACATAATCTTTCCGGCAATTTTAATGTATTTTCGACATTAATATTTTAATAAATAAATTAAAATAATATTTTACATTTTGCTGCCTGGCAGTCTGTAATGCCTTTTCCCATTGGCCAGCTTGGACCAACATATCGATGGCGGCGACCACATCCACATCGATGAGTTCCCTTTAAGGAATATTAAAAATATGAAAGCTGCCTAATTGTGGATTTACCCAATTCGCCCATGAGTACGAAGGAATTGACGATAGGTTTCCTCAACGGTTTGTTCCATTTCTGGTGCCAATTCTTCGGCGACCTGTTTTAATTATTTTTGGATAAATATTTTTTTACTAAATAATTTTTTAATTAATTAATTTAATTATTTTTTGATTAATTAATTTTATTATTTTTTGATTAATTAATTAATTAATTTTTTTAAATTTAATTTTTAATTAATTAATTTTTTTTATTAATTAATTAATATTTTTAATTTTTGATTATTTATTTTTTAATTAAATTAATTTTTTATTTTAATTAATTAATTTTATTATTTTTTAATTAATTAATTTTTTAATTAATTAATTTTATTATTTTTTATTAAATAAATTAATTTTTATTAATTAATTAATTTTTAAATTAATTTAATTATTTTTATTTTTTAATTTTTTGATAATTCATTTTTAACCAATTTAATCAAGAAATTTTACCCTTTTTGCTTTTGCCCATTCATGGGCATCAAGCAAAGCTTCAATTGATTCCGTCGGTCGATTGGCGAGCAAAAATGTTTCGCCGGCACCCAAAAATTGCCTCAATTCCATTTGGCGTTGCCCAATTCGAACCAACAAATCCATTCCATCCTCTGAGTCACCCAGGAATTTTACAATAATTTCGGCTGCCTTCAAAATAAATAATATTAAAAAATTTTCAAAATATTATTTTTCAAAATTATAGAATTTTTAACCAAAAGTGAATTAATTTAATTAATTGAAAATTATTTTTCTCAATATTCCTTGAATTTTATCAAATTTTTAGCCTTCAAATAAGAAAAAATAAAAATGTGAAAATGCGAAATAATATTTAATTGAAGGACAATATTGTCAATGCCAAAAAATGCCTAACTAAGGGCCTTTCCTATTAATCCTACTGTACTCCCACCTTTTTCTCCATCATCTCACTATTCTATCAATCAAATTTTGCGCCCCAATCCTCATTTATAAATTAGACCTTTTTCCTGCCCGGTCTTTTTTGGGTGTTAACATTATTTTATTACTAATGATAATGAATATTAAATATATTTTCGCCTAATTGTTAAATAAATAATAATTTAAAGTCCAGCAATTCCCTTTAATCTCTATCCTCCATTCAGGCCACTGGGGGCTTAATCCTCCGGTGAAAGCCCGGAGGAGAGTCTAGGCCCAGCTCTCGATCCAAACAATTTTATTACTAAATTATATAAATAAAAAATATTATTTTCCAATTTATAAAAAATTGTAGAATTTTTAAATTTTAATCCAAAATTAATTTAATTAATCGAAAATTTTTTATTCATAAATGTATCCTCCAAAAAAATGTTCCAAAATTCTCCTAAAATTTATTTAATTTAATTAATTAAAAATTAAATAAATTTCTTCCTCCAAAAAATGTTCCAAAATTCTCCTAAAATTCATTTAATTATTTGAATTTTTTTTAATAATTTCCACTTCCAAAAAATATGCTAAATTCCCTCAAAATTCCATGTCGTGCAACTTGCCTTGGCCAATGATTGTGCCACCAATTGTTGGTCTTGCTGTTGTTGTTGTGCGACCATCGTATCGTCCATCCCCAATCGCATGTAACATTCCACCGCCCTTCGATATTCATTCTGCCTTTCCCATTCCTTTGCTTGTGCCACCAACGATTGAGCCCCCTTTGCGCCGGAACGAAGTTGGAAATCTTCGTAATCGGACTGAACAAAAAAAAAACAAAAATTAAATGGCACTTAAAATTGTTTAAAAAAATGTTATAAAAATTTAATTATTAATTTATCAACTTATATTTTTAATTATTTATTATTCTTAAAACCCAATTTGTTACCGATTTAACTTGACGCGAACGCTTTTAACTCTTCAAGTACTGTACCAATTTTTGATAATTTTGGTACTAAATTTAAGAGCATACTTATGGCTATCAAATAAAATTAATTTTATTAAAATTGATTCAGAAACTTTGTAGTTATTGTCAAAAAGCCATTGAAAATTTCGTTAATTTATAAACCCGTTATTTTAAATGATTTTTATGTGCATTATTTCATCAATTCTCAATCAATTTAAATAAAATTAATATCAAGTGATAGCCAAAAGTCCGCTCTTTAATTTGATACCAAAATCATCAAAATTGGTTCAGTCCCTGATGAGTTATAAGAGCTCGTGACAAGTTGGTTCGGCGATAAATTGCGCTATTTCGAAATAATATTTACTATATTGGTTTCAATTTTTTGGATATTATTTTCCTTTGAATTTCCTCAATTTTTTTCCTATTCCCCTGCTGACCTGGCATTGTTGCAATTCATCGGGTAAATAGTCACGTGCAATTCGCAATGCCTCGGGCCACATCGCTGATTCCCTGTAGAATGCCAAAATGATGCCGGGACGATTGGCACGAAGCAGAAAACTCTCTGCTCGGGCATAATCTCGCTAGGAAAATTTATTTATATTATTTTTCGAATAATTATTTTTTGAACTAATTTTTCTCATTTTTTAAAATATTTTTTGGGCTGATTTTATTCATTTTTTCTGAGTTAATTTTTTTATCATATATTGAAATATTTTTTGGGCTAATTTTCTAAAAAATTTTTCGGCTTTTTAATTTTCCAATTTTCTCATTTTAAAATAATTTTTCATCTGATATTTATCATTAAAAATTTTTTTTGGGATGATTTTTTTATCATTTTTAAAATTAATTTTTTGTACTAATATTCATCAATTTTCAATTATTTTTTTTTGTATTTTTTTCTACTTTTTTTTAAAAAATAATTTTTGGTTAATTTTTATCATTTTTAATTAATTTTTTAGGCTAATTTTCAAATCTTTAAAATAATTTTTTAACCCTATTACCTGTTCCAGCGCAACTCTTGCTCTTTGAACAAATAATTCAGGCAATTGTTCGGGGCAATGTTCTCTAAAAATTAGATGAGAAAAATACTTAACCTAAAAACGAACTGTGCAATTCGTTCGGCCGCATCCCAATTTTGGTTATGTGTGTGCATCAGGACCGCCTCTCGTGCTTTCCCAGCCTTCAAATAATGCTCCTGAAAATTATTTTTTTGAAATATAATTAATTTTTTGCAAGAAGTTTTGGCCAAAATTTGGGCAAAAAGCCTGCCAAAAAATGTTTTCATTTTTGCTTTTAAGGATTTTGAAGGTTCAATACCTAGCAAAGTGAAAATATTTTTTCCATACTGTTTAAATTATTTATTTTCCGGATAAAGAACCCAATAGTCTAGCTGATTAGCGCCTATGTTCTTTTTTTGAGGGGATTCAAGTTTCGATACCCAGCATCATCAACTAATTTTTCCCGTGATGCTTATTATTTCCATGGGAGAGCCTAATAGCTGAGTGATTTATTGTCTAAATTTTTTTGGGATTTAAATTCGAACATAGCTTCATAAAATTATTTTTCCAATGATGTTTAATAACGCAAATTTTATTTCTTTTTTGCGTATGAGAATTTAAGGTTCGATACCCAACATCGTTAAATAATTTATTCGATGCTTTTTAACCTATTTTTTAATACCTTAAGGGCAATAAAATTTTTTAATAACCTTAAAATCATTCCATTGAATTTCATTTAATCTCTAATAATTTTTAATAAAATTTCTATCCAAAAAATACCATAATTTCTTCATAAGCCTACCTCCGCCTTGTCCAATTCGCCCTCATCCTCCAAATGTTCCGCATATTTTTGTTGAACAAATTGAAGTCGATGGCCTGCGCCCAATCGGCAAAGTTCAAAGGCAAATTCAAAATCACTATTAAGGAAAAAAATTTTAAAATTTTATTTCTCATTAATTCAAAACCTTTTGGTGACGGCCATGCCAATGGCCTCCTCCAATTGGTCATGGCGAGTCAACAATTTGACGGCCGCATCACCGCCCAAACTTTTTGCCCAAAGGTAGACAATCTTCAAAATTAATGAATTTATTTATTATTTTTTAAATTGATTATACATTATTATGGATTTTGTCCTATTTTTTGTATTTTCAGATTTGATGGTGCATATTTTTGGGCATTTATTTCATGTTTTTGACTTAATTTTTGATCTATTTTATCTATTTTGGCACTTTTTTGAGGGAAAATTTCATTAGAAAAATGCAATAAAAAGTAAAATTACCTATTTTGAGGTACTCGAAGCATATTTTAGTAAATTTCACGAAAAAACTTATTAGACTAATTTTTCGGCCTATAAATCTGTTCCTATATTTAATATTTTTTTATTTGACCTGTTTTTGTGCCCGTTCACCGCCTTCTGCCTTGGCCAATCGATGGGCATCGGCCCATTGTTCCGCTTGTTGATACATGTCAACAGCGGCGGCCTGGATAAAAAATTTTTGGTTCAATTAAAATTAAAAATATATTTTTTGAAAAATTTATAAAAAAATTTTAAAAATATTTTAAAATTGAAAAATATTTTTTGAAAATTTTTTGAAAAATTTTTGATAAATTTTATAAAATTTCAAAAATTTCAAAATATTTTTTTAAAAATTAAAAAAAATATAAAATTGAAAATTGAAAATAATTTTTATAAAAATTTTAAAAAATTTGAAAATATTTTTTGATAAATTTTTATAAAAATTTTTAAAATTAAAAAATATTTTTTGAAAATTTTATAAAAAATTTAAAGAAATATTTATTAAAAATTGAAAATATTAAAACATTTTTTTTTAAATTTATAAAAATTTCAATGAAAAACCAACCCAATTTCCGGCCAACAAAAATTGTTCCTCCGCTGCCCTCAAATCGCCTTTTGCCTCCAACTCTTCGGCCAATCTTTTGTGCGCATTCTTAAATTAAAGAAAACTATTTAAAATTCGATAAAATAATTTTCCGACTTGAACTTCGTCCGCATGGAATTGGCCCATCAATCGCATCATATCCTCCGTTCTGTCGGCCTCTTTGTACATTGAAATTGCTTTGTTCGGTTCACCCAATGCAATGAATAACTATGAAGGGGAAAAAGAGGATTTTAGGCATTTTAATTTGCCGAATAAACATTGAAATTACCGAAAATATTCTAAACCTTATAAACAATCAATAGTTCTGGGTTTAACCAAATTCTAACTTAGTTTTAAACCATTAAACCAAAATGGGTTTAAACCGTTTAATACCCTTTAATTTGACCAAACCAAAATTGGTTTAAACCGTTTAATACCCTTTAATTGATGACCAAACCAAAATTGGTTTAAACCGTTTAATACCCTTTAATTTGACCAAACCAAAATTGGTTTAAACCGTTTAATACCCTTTAATTGTTGACCAAACCAAAATTGGTTTAAACCGTTTAATACCCTTTAATTTTTGACCAAACCAAAATTGGTTTAAACCGTTTAATACCCTTTAATTGATGACCAAACCATGACAAATTATATAACATTCAACTCACTTTTTCCGCATCGGCCAATTTTTTCTCCTCAACCAATTGGGCAGCCTTTTCTGTATACAATTCCCTACTTTGTTCAATGCCAAAAAGTTCGGCTGCCAGTTTGAATGCGTCCACCCATCGGCCAGCTTTGTTGTACATTTCAATGGATTCCGCCAATTTGCCCGCATTTACATAGAGTGATTCGGCTTTCTGAAATAAATTTTTAATTTTTAAGTGAAATTTAATTTAATTTTTGGTAAAAAAAAATAAATTTAGGCTAACAGAAACTAGATTTCGAATAAATTTAGTTTAAAAATGTACTAAATTTCGAACATTGAATCCTAAAAAGCAAAACCGGAACGCTAACCACTCAAAAAGGCTCTACCAATCAATTAAAAAATAAATAAATTAGAATAAAAATGATGGAAAAATATTATTTGACGATGCTGGGAATCGAACCTTCAATCTCCAAAAACAAATCAAAGATGCTAACCACATGGACTATTGGGTTCTCTTCTAAATAAAAAAAAATAAAATTCGGTTAAACATAAACAGTATGGAAAAATAAATAAATTTCCGATGCTAAAAGTATCGAACCTTGAATACAAAAACAAAAATGTAGACACTAACCATTCGGACTATTGGGTTACCCCACTGGAAAATAAAAAATTTAGGTAGGTTAAACAACAAAAAAAAAGAAAATTAAATCATCATTGACTTTCCTAAGGAAATTCTCTTAATGATAAATATAAATAAACATCTCTAAAATTCTCAGTAAATGAATGAAAGGAAAAAAGCAATTAAAAAAAATTTTAAAAAACTCTAAATTTAAGACCAATTCTCTCAAGAAGAAGAAGGCTCTCATTTCCTTAGGGAATATTCAAAATAAATAATTCAAAATCAAATAAATAATTCTTAATTAGACTCTTAAGGAACAAAACAACATTAAATAGAAAAAAAAAATAAAAATAATCGAAAAAAACTCACATCCAATTCTCCGCTCAACTCAAAATGTTGGGCTATTTTGGCAAAAAATGGTGCAGTGTATTCGGATGGCTGCTGTTCCAATGCGTCCAAAATTTCCAATGCTTTTTCCCATTCTCGGGCATGAATTGCCGAATCGATGGCCCGAATTGTGTTGCCACTTTCTGTGTGGAATTTTTGGGAAAAAAATGTCATTAAAAATTAATTAATTAATTTTTAATTAAATTAAAAAATAAAAATTAATTAATTAAAAATTAATTTTTAATTAAATAATAAAAGATTAAATTCAATAGAAATTAATTTTTAATTAAATTAAATAAAAATATAAAATTAAATGTCATTAAAAATTAATTAATTAATTTTTAATTAAATAAAAAAATAAAAAATTATTAATTAAAAATTAATTTTTAATTAAATAATAAAAAATTAAATTCAATAGAAATTAATTTTTAATTAAATTAAATAAAAATATAAAATTAAATGTCATTAATTAATTAATTTATTTTTAATTAAATTATAAAATAAATAAATTAAATTAGAAATTAATTTTTAATTAAATTTAAAAAATATAAAATTAATTAATTAGAAAATAAATTTTTAATTAAATTAAATAAAAATATAAAATTAAAAATTAATTAATAAATTTTTAATTAAATTATAAAATAAAAAAATTAAATTCATTGGAAATTAATTTTTAATTAAATTATAATATAAAAATATAATTTTAATTTATTAAATTTTTTGTTAATGATGGCCCAAAAATTACCCAAATAGTGGGGAATTGCCACATCGTAGATGCCTTGGCCAAACAGCCAATCCGCCCATTGTTCCTCCAATTGGACAACGCGTTCCGGAAAATTGAGTCGGGCAATCTAAAATTAGTAAAAAACAAAAATATATTTTAATTTGTTGAAATATGATAAAATTGCCTGAATCGCCTTTCCATACAAATGCCCGCGGCAATACAGCTCAAAGGCCTTGTCATGTTGGTCCAATGCTTCGTGCAATTCACCGGCCTAAATTTTTGTTGGAATTTTTTTTTAATTTAAGATTAGTGCCCGGATTTTTTAGGGCTCTGGCCTCTTTTGCATCTTTTTGGCATTTATTCCATATTTTTGATAAAATTTTTTGAACATATTTTGGAAGAAAATTTCATTGTAAAATATAATAATAATTTAAAAAAATTATCTTTTCGAAACACATTAGAATATTTCAAGAAAAATTGGAAATAATTAATTTTTATTAGAATTTTTTGCAAAAATTTTTAAAAATTTATTTTGAAATTTTTCAATTGGATTTTTGGAATTATTATAATTTTATAAGAAATTTTACTAAAATTTTTCTAAATTTATTTTTGTTGTTATAACTGACCTTATCGAACATTTCATGCCTTTCCAATTCTTGGAATATTCTCTCCGATATTCCGCCCATTTCATCCTCTGTCCCTTCCGAAGATGATTTTAAGGCAATTTGGCTTAAAAATGTGCGATTATCCAGGAGGAGTTGAACGGCTTGAGCCGGTTGGCTGGCGTTTAAATACAATTCCAACGCTGCCCATTGGTCACCTTCGCGCATTTTTATCTGGGGAAATTAATTTAAAAAATATAAAAAAAATTAAATAATTAAAACATTAAATTTAAATTTGAATTTATTAAAAATAATTTAAATTAAATTAAATTAAATTAAAATATAAAATTTAAATTTATTAAAAATATTTTTAATCAAATAATTAAAATACTTTAATTAATTAAAAAAATAAAATTTAATTTTTTTTTAAATTTACCTCAGTCAGCGGCCTTTTCCTGTTGTCCAGTTTCGTATAAATGCCGTTCATATTGGGCGCGTAGGGAGTCCGATTCTGGATAATTCTATAAAAATATAATTTATTTTTTGATCTCTTTCCTTTATGTTAACGAAAAATTGCCGTGAAAATTTCGACAAAATTTTATAAAATATGGAATTTTTAATCATACATTTTTATCATATGATTTTTGTTAAAAATATGATATAATAGAGAACGGATTTGTAAAATATCAAAAGACAAAACAAATTTTGATCAAAAAATGATTAAAATATGCATTTTTAAAGTTTTTATTACATTTTTGTAGTGTAATTTTTGTCAAAAAAAAAATGCAAAAACATGCAAAATTAAAGTAATTCTTAAAATATACTTTCTAAATATCATAAAAACACTATTTTCTACATATGTATAATATTAAACTGTAAAGAAAGCATTTTTGCATATAAATTTGGTGTCTTTATTGATGAATTAAAAAATTATTTAATTAATAGAATTATTAAATTCTTGTAAATAATTTTTATTAACAATAATGTTTCTGCTAAAAGAAAAAATATTCAACTAACCATTGTCATAAGAAATTAATTTAAAATGAAAATTTTAAAAATTATTAAATTCTTATAATTTTTTTGATTAATAAAGTAATCGAAACGATATATAATAACCAAAAAATTATAAAAAAAAAAATTGGCGGCAACAAATTATAACAACAATTATTCCACCCCGTACCATAGCCCTGGCCAACTCCATTGCCGCCTCCCAATCGCCCAGCCGTCGCCACATTTCAATTGCCTCCGACAGGGCATTGTTCTCCAGCCAAATGCGTTCGGCCCTTTTGAACTGTTTGGCCATCATTGCGAGCCGGGCACGCACTTCAAAATGGGAGGCCACCGCCGCTTCGTCCATTGGGGCGCCGAATTGGCGTTCAGCGCGTAAAAGGGTCTCCTAATAAATGAGAACAATTTTTTTAATATTTGAAGAATTTTTGGGGATGCTTTTGTTGAATTTTTGGGTATTTTTAAAAATATTTAGAGAATTTTTAAAAAAATTTTGATGAATTTTTTGGCATTTCATTTTGATAATTTTTATTTTTCCTTTTAAATTGGAGAATTTTGAATATTTTTTTAAAAAAATTTGGTGAATTTTTTGGTGGAATTTTGGGTTTTGTTTTTCAAATTTTTAGTAAATTTTGGGTCGCTTTTTTAATTTGTGGAATTTAGAATGTTTTTTTTTTTTATTTTTGATGAATTTTGGGTATTTTTGAAATAAAAATTTAATTAAAAAATATATTAAAATAATAAAAAAAATATTTAAATTTTATTTACCTGAAGGAATTGTACACGGACAAGGTCATTGAGACTGGCAAAACATCGTTGGGCCACCATCAGCTGGGAATGCTATTAAAAAATAATTAAAAATATTAAATAAATTTAAAAATAATAAATTATTAAAAATATATTAAAAAAAATTTTTTTTAGTCCACCTCCAATGCGATTGAGGCCAATTTTCGCCACATTGCCTGTACGTCCATTCCCCGTTGTTCGGATTGTTCCAGGAAGAGGACGGCACGGCCCAAGTCCAATTCATCCAGTGCTGTGCCGAATTCAATCATTGTACTGTCCAATTCGTAGGCCACCCTGCTGTTATTTTCCTGCAGGCAAAAATTATGAATAATTTTAAAAATTTTATCCTTAAATTAATATTTTAAAAAATAATTTAATAAAAATTTATAAATTAAAATGACTTACCAAAACGATGACTTCCGTTCGGGTGGAATCCCGGGCGACCATTTCCACTTCACCTTGGATTTGGAATTGAACAACCCGATCCGTGTGCTCATCCGTATTGTACCTATTTTTGTTTTGAATGGGAATTTACATTTAAATTTTTTATTAATTAAGAAAAGAATATTTTAAAGGTTAGCAATATTTTTGGATTAAATATTAATTTATAATAAATATTTTATTATATTAATTCCATTAAAAATAAATAAAAATAATAATAATTAAAAATAATTTTTAAAAAATTTATTTCATTAATTCCATTAAAAAATAAATAATAAATAAAAAATTCTACCAAATGCAAAGTTGATCATTGGATTGGGCAACGACCACATCGCTTTGGGGCACCCATTGCACATAGCTGGAATGCCCAATCAAATGGTTGGTTTGCCCAGTCTCCAATGAATACAAATGCAAAGCGGCTCGAATATCACGGAAAAGTAGCTTATTGGCTCGTTCATTTAGCTGGAAATTTTTTAGAAAATTTTAATCATTTTTTAAAAGTCGAATTTTTAAAATTTGTAATCGAATTTTGAAAAATTTTAATCGAATTTTTAAAATTTTTAATCGAATTTTTTTAAAAATTTTTAATGGAATTTTTTTTAATTTTTAATTAAATTTTTAAAAATTTTAATCAAATTTTTTTAAAAATTTATCATCGAATTTTTAAAAATTTTTATTTGAATTTTAAAATTTTTGATCGAATTTTTTAAAATTTTTAATCGAATTTAAAAATTTTTAATTGAATAATCTCAATTGTAAAAAAAATAATTTTCTGATTAAAAAAATTATCAAATTCACACCTCCAACCAATCAATCGCATTTCCATGTTGAATTTGTGCAATTTGAGTATTCTTTGCCATGTCCACAATGCTAATTGTGCGCGCATCCAATAAATAGGCTACCCGTCGAATTTCCAAAGCATCCACATTTTGGGATTGGAACTAAATTTTAAAATTAATTTAAAATATTTGGAAAAAAATTATCTTTTATCTATTCCCCAAATTTTGAATTGGAGAAAGTTAAAATAAAATTTATTTTTCCCTAATTAAAAAAATAAAAAATTTAAATAATTAAATTATTCTAATAAAAAATATAAGAAATTCTTAAATTAATTTGTCCATTTCCCAAATTTTTAATTGGCGAATAATTAATATTTAAAAGGAAAATTAAAATTTTCTAAGGAATTACAAATAAATTTTTAAAAATTTTATTATTAATTTTTATCACACAATTTTTTATATAAAATTTATTTTTCCACAAATATAAAATTAATAAATTCTTAATAAAAAATAATAAAATTCCTACATTATTTTGTCCATTTTCCACGGCATTTTTTGTGCTTTTTGTCCGCCTCAACCGGACACTGATTTGATGTGGATTGGCCCGTTCCGTGCGAATCCATCCGGCCAGCTCATCCCTCCCATATTCCACAAAATTTATTTCCCCAGCATTCACAATGTAGGCAACGGATTCATTGTCCAAATAGAATTTCTCATTCCCACCCGATTGCCACACAATTTCGGAACTCTGTGTACAAAAAATTCATATAAATATATTTTAAAATATTCAGCAATCAGCAAAATTTACAAGTTAAAAAATGATTCTTTATAAATAAATTAAAGAAAATTTAAATATAAATATTTTCGTAAATTTTGAATTTTAAATGAAGAGACAAACCCATTTAAATTGCGTAGACCTACCTAAATAAACCCAATTATTAATTTTATAGTGTAATAATATTTTTAATTATGTATTATCAAGATTAAGAGAAGAATTTAAGAAATAATTTTCTTTTTTAAATCCTATTTTATTTTTTTAATTGTTAATGAATTTAAGTATAGTAGAGAAAACCCCATTTAAATTACCTAATTTATTTTTTTAATCAAATGACTTCTTTCATTTGCAATATTTTTGTAATTATTTTTTTCTATCTCAAATCCATTCTATCAATCTAAATTGGAAAATTTTCTAAAAATTTTGAATATTTTCTTAATTATTTATCCAAAAGTAGAAATCAAAATACTATTTAAATTTTCTTTGTTAAAATATCCAAATTAATTTAATTTTGTATGATGGAAAAAATATCGACTTCTTTTCTGTTAATGAGTTTAAATGAAAGAGATAAGCAATTTTAAATTGCTCTATTAAATTCAAATTTTTTAATAATTTCTTGTAATATTTTCCAATATATAATTGCCATTTTCCCTAAATCCCCTCAAAAATATGCCCTCACCAATCCAGTCCACATGTCAGCCAAAATCAGTGTGCTCGCCGTGTACACAATCGCATACCGTTGCTGCTGGCCCAAAATGCGCACTTCGCCCAATTCGGCGCCCCTGAGAATTATTCTAACTTAAAATTACAATTAATTAATTGACTTTGAAATTACCCTAGATCCCTAGGATAAGTGAAGAGAAAATGTCCCTTATGGCCAGCTTCAAAATTTGTTATAAAAGTTTCTGTTTGGGATGGTGGAGAGTGCAGAGCTATGTATGTATATGCCCTTGGGCCATAGCTGGATAGACTTGGGTTTCAAAATACAAAGATTCAAAAGTCAAAACTACTTCAAAATAAAATTTATTTCCATTCCCAATCATTTTTCAGTCCCGTGTTTGCCTTCATTCCTGCGCTCCATTCGCTTTGGTCCTCTCTGGGGTTGGTGGCATTTTGGCCGCCGGCACCGATCGTCGACTGGTCTCATACACAGAACAAGGCGGTCGAATACTCCAACAATTCGACTACAGTGGATCAGCGGAGGAGAATGAAGGTGGCAAAGGAGGCCCAGGGGAAAAGGAATTCACGGTGGCCACCATCGACTCCAGTGGACACAATGCAGTTTTCGGCAGTTTTGATAGGTTGTTGCGAATTTTTAATATTTTTAAAAATTATTATTGGATGGAAAAATTACTGTATAAAAATAAAAAATTAGAAAAATTTGGAAAAATTTTGAATATTAATTTTTAAAATTTAATTTTTAATTTAAATACTAACAATAAAAAAAAAATTTTAAAAATTGAAAAATTAGAATAAATTTTTATTAAATTTTTATTAAATTTTTAAAATTTTTTAAAATTAATTTTTAACAGAAAAACTACCTATAATAATTAAAAATTTGTAAAATATTCTAAATTAAATTTTAATTAATTTTTAAAATTAATTATTAGAAAACGATATAAAATTTTAAAAAAATGAAATTTAAAATATATATTTTTAATTATTTCTAAAATTAATTAATGGAAAAATTACCGGATAATATTTTTTAAAAATAAAAATTTTAATAAATTTTAAAAATTAATTTTTAACGAAAAAACTACCCTATAAAATTTTAAAAAATTCAAAAATTTAAAATTATTTTTTATTAAATTTTATAAATAATTAATTATTAAAACTTTTATTATAAAATTTTTAAAATTATTTTTGAAGGAAAACCAGAGTAAAAATTTTTTAAATTGGAAAAAATTATAATATATATTTTTTTAAAATCCATTTTAATGGAAAAATTACCTCATAAAATTTTACAAAAATAAGAAAAAATTAAAAAAAAATAATTTAAAGAATTCGTTTGATGTGTTGGAATCAGCGACGTGGCGCCTGGGATGAAGGAGGCCTCCTTCGAATCCACAATTTGTACACAATCACCGGGTTGGCCTGGAAAGCGGATGGCTCCATTTTATGCTGTTCCAACATGCTCGGCGCCGTCATTGCCATCGATTGTGCCATTCGGGTAATAATTTAACACAATTTTTAATGATTTTTATAATTTTATCGAATTTTTGTGAAAAAATATTTTTCTAACATTCAAAAATAAAAAATATATTCTTTCATTAGAGGAAATAAATTTGGCAATAAAAATATTTTTTTGTAAATAATTTACCTTAATTGTAAAATTAAACAAAATTGGCGATTGTTAGGCATTCATTAGTCCAATCGGTAAACTCATTGGTTAATCAATTAATTTGGGCTGGGTTCGAGTACTACCACTGATGTCGGGAATTAACATGATAATTTTTATTATAAAAATTTTAAATCAATATTTATGTAATCATTTATTTACCTTTGAAAATTATTGGAATAATTTCTTCTGGTAATAAGAATGAATTTGTCCATGTCATCATTTTAATTTTATTTGCCTATTATATATGTTTTCCTCTCGAATTAAATTCTTTTTAAATTAAAAATTAAAGAGACATTTTCCCTGCAAAATCTAATGAAATAAATATTAGAGAGGAAGGCAAGGCGCTTTGGTCGGTATCCCGTTCGGTATTATCGTCAAAAAGTTCGATATTTCAAAAAAATTTTTTCTTAAAAAAGCAAAAAATTTTTAGATAAAATAGCTCGACAGGGCAAAATTTTCATCAAAAATGATTTAGGGAAATTTTAATGAAAATGCCCAAACTATACCAAAAATAGCGATAGTGAGGTCTCGGTCGGGATCCCGTTCGGTATTACCGAATCAATACCGAATCGGGACCCGAAAAATATCGGAAATTAACTTGTAATCTAATTATAAATAAGAAAATATCTCTTAAGAATGGATTTTACTATGCCAACATTTTCTTTTACAGAAAACCATTCTTCGAAACCGATTCGAGCTGACATTTGTGTCACCATCGCAGGCAATCCTCCGTGACCTGAAGGCCACCTCAAACAACGTTGCCGATAATAACGGTGAAGATGGAGCCCAAAATGGAGATCTATCGATTAGGTAAAAGGTTTATGGGTTTAGAATAAACTTCTAAACCATTTCAGTTTTTTGGCATTTTGAAAGAGTCAATCAATATCAATCAATAAATTACCCAAGTGACAATTCGCCCTCCAGCCCCATTCCACCAATGTCCAACCATTCCAATTCCGGCGTACAAAATTTCCATTGGGCCTGATGGCCCCGTAGGCCACGTCCAATTTGGACTGGGAAATGCCCGAATGGCACATAAATCCAAAATTGGGTACATTTAGTTTATGAATATAGGACAAACCCTTCCTTAAACCGCTATAATTTTTTCGTAATATTCCCTTCAAAACTAAATTCACACTAATTTTTAGTGGTTGTAAACAACTCAAATGGTTTTACGGTGATGGGAATGGACTGGACGGAATCCATTTGGGTGATGGATTGGGCCCTATTGGCCTACTTAGTGTTTCGTTGCGTTCCAATCGTCTCCGGCATTTGCCTACGGCACTTTTGGCCGCTTCCCAATCGTTGGTCTCCCTTCAGCTAGCCAACAATTCCATTCGGCATTTGCCGGATGAAGGCCGCCTCCTCTTGTGCCAATTCCCTCGGCTTCAACATTTGGACTTGGCCGAAAACAAGCTACGACATTTTGAGGTGCATTTTCGAATTGAATACGCTCTTTGGCGCCGTTTATTCATTAAAGACTTAATCAATTTGACAATTTTAGTATCAAATTAAAGAGCGGACTTTTGGCTATCTAATGATGTTATATTTATTTAAATTGGTTCTGAGTTGATTAAGTTATGCCCAAAAAACAAATTAAAATGATCTTTACTATGAATTAGCGAAGTTATAGTGGAATTTTGGCCATAACTTCATCAATTCGGAATCAATTTAAATAAAATTAATATTATTGGATAGCCAAAAGTCTGCTCTTTAATTTGATACCAAAATTATCAAAATTGGTTCAGTCCTAAATGAGTTATTTTAAACCGCGCAAAATTGGCTTGTTCCTCCTCGAATTTTTTCCCCTTTTTCCAATTGCCAAATTTTCAGTTGGAACCCATCTCAACCGGGCATCATTATTCCCCACAATTATTGACGCTGAATCTTTCCCACAATCAAATTCATCAATTCCACTTTGCCTCTCGGCTTGAATCGCTCACAATTTTGGACTTAACCGGAAATGTATTGAAGTCCATTGAATTGGCCCAAATTCTTCGCCTCCTTCCCTCACTTGAACATTTGCATTTGGCCCAAAATGAGGGCATTCAATTTATCGGGGGAGACACGGTGATGGACGCAAATTCCGCACTTGTTCAATTGGATTTGGCCAATTGTTCGTTGGCGGTGCTACCGGACCTTACTTAGCAGATTGTATGCCCTAAAGGAGCTGAATGCCCAAGGCAACCGGCTTCATCAAGTGCCAGCACAATCGATACCCAGAGAGGTGGTGTGAAAATGAATAATTATGTTTACGCTAGGCTTCGCCCCGGGCCTTCGCCGGAAGGTCTAAACCTCCCAGTAGTCCGAAAAACAGGATAGGGATTTGAAGGGGAATGGGGGGGGGGGGGGAAATTTGATAACAGAATATCTCAAAAGTGAACATTTTTGGTGGAAAATTATCGGATTTATAAAGGCAGATTGGGGCAATATTTGATTGATAGAGTGACGGGGCGATTAGGTAAAAAGTGGTGGGGATACAGTAGGATGAATTATTGCTAAAAAACAAGACAAAATTTATAAAAAAATTACATCCCTCTTAGATATTCTCATTTCACTAATATTGAACCAATTTATTTACTTAACATACCAGTCAATAGCCAAAAATGGTATTAAATTAGTCAAAAATCGGCTTAGCGTTATGGTTTATGGAGCAACAAACTTGCTCGCCACCAAGTAAACTTCTTACAGAGAATAAAATATTATTACTTAATGGGAGAGAGGAGGAATTTTGGTGGAGGAATAACTTTCAAAAGAAAAAAAAAAATTTTCATTCACCCAAAATTAACGCTTCAAACTTTTTGCCACAGGGTTTAATGCTGTTGGATTTGCGTGGCAATTCCATTCAACGATTCGGCTGGGATTGGTCTGACAAGGGAAGGTATGCAAGTGAAGGTGGGCTTTTGAAACGAGACCTAGCTATTTTTGTAGATTATATATGGGTTTCTCCCAGAAGTGAAGTCCGTTTTTCCTAAATGGACCTCCCCTCTGAGATATGGCCATAAAACCTGCTTTATCCGCATATTTGGCCCTAATTCATATCTCCTCATAGAATTGAGCTACAAATATGATCTAAACGTAATTTTGTAGAGAATTTTAAGGGCTTTCATTTTTGTAAATACATCATGGGTCTAAAAATTTTTTGAAATTTTTTATCGATTTTTTTCTGAAAATACCGAATTTGGCCAATTTTCAATGGGCCATAACTCGGTTAAATGGAATTATTGAACTTTGTCCCAGTTATCTTTTTTGATCCCCATATCATAAAGTATCTCTCTGCAAATTTTCAGATTTTTCTGTTAACCTGAAAATTCAAGTCATTTTGCCTATTACAGGCCTAGCATAGCGAAATCGCAAAAATTTTCAGGTTAACAGAAAAATCTGAAAATTTGCAGAGAGATACTTTATGATATGGGGATCAAAAAAGATAACTGGGACAAAGTTCAATAATTCCATTTAACCGAGTTATGGCCCATTGAAAATTGGCCAAATTCGGTATTTTCAGAAAAAAATCGATAAAAAATTTCAAAAAATTTTTAGACCCATGATGTATTTACAAAAATGAAAGCCCTTAAAATTCTCTACAAAATTACGTTTAGATCATATTTGTAGCTCAATTCTATGAGGAGATATGAATTAGGGCCAAATATGCGGATAAAGCAGGTTTTATGGCCATATCTCAGAGGGGAGGTCCATTTAGGAAAAACGGACTTCACTTCTGGGAGAAACCCATATATAATCTACAAAAATAGCTAGGTCTCGTTTCAAAAGCCCACCTTCACTTGCATACCTTCCCTTGTGAGGCACAACTTTCGTCTCTGCATCAACTTCACCTGCAGGCAAATCCCCTTGATTGTGGCTGTCCAATGCCCCAACAATTGGCCACTCGATTGGAGCGATTGATGGACGGAAATATTGTAGGACCAATTTTTGAGGTAAAATTCGAATTTGAATGGGAGACGGAGAATGTCAATTGACAATAATGCGTAAGGGGGCCTTTCCAATTCATCCTACTGTACCCTCACTTTTTGCCTAATCACCCCCATTACTCTATCAATCAAATATTGCCCTAATTCGCATTTATAAGCCAGCCCTTCCCCAATGGTTTTTCCCGTGTTCTATATTTTCGGCCAGTTAATAAAGAATAATTTAAAGTTGATTCGCCTCCAATCCCTATCCCATTCATTGGGCCACTGGAAGGCTTAGGTCTCCGGCGAAGGCTCGGGGCGAGTGCCTACTGCCTAGTAGCCCTAGTTTAGGACTAATAGAGATTTCAAAGAGGATATCCTCCATTCCAAAATGGAATGTCCTTTCCAATGATCCCTTCAAGGGGATATGTTCCTTGCCAAAGATGAATATCCATTTTCCATTGATAATTGCTTTTAAAAGGGAAATATCCTTTCAAGTGGATTATCCTTTCCAATTGGGATAACCCTTCCAAAGAAGGAGGATATCAATTCCGTTGAAAAAGGGAGAATTTTAGCCTTCATCTTTTACATAATTTAGGATCATTCCGGCTATGTTTGCATCGAAGACCCGGCCACTGCTTGGGGCAACCATGGTATTGGCCATTGGCAACATCCCCTGGACGCATTCCTATTTCCCGCCGATCCACATGGGCCACATCCAAATCCAGGCCGCTTTCTTACTGCCAAACACCAACAAAAACATCATTTATTGGGGGATTGTCCATCACCGGTGGTCACCAATTTATTCCATGCCGGCGGCGGTCCACTTCCCAATGCGGCACAAATTTCCATGGAACAACAGGTGGTGTAGGGGTGGGAGAGTCCAATTTTATAATTGGAGAGTTTTGCCGAAAAACAATTATAATGGTTTAAGGAGGGTTTGGCCTGCATTCCCAAACCAAATATACCCAAAATTAGATAGAGCTGGTCAAGACAAGATGCATGAATGGTATATAATTTGTAATGGTTTGGCCAACAATTAAAGGGTATTAAACGGTTTAAACCAATTTTGGTTTGGTCAACAATTAAAGGGTATTAAATAAACGGTTTAAAAACCATTTTTGGTTTGGTCAACAATTAAAGGGTATTAAACGGTTTAAACCAATTTTGGTTTGGTCAACAATTAAAGGGTATTAAACGGTTTAAACCAATTTTGGTTTGGTCAACAATTAAAGGGTATTAAACGGTTTAAACCAATTTTGGTTTGGTCAACAATTAAAGGGTATTAAACGGTTTAAACCAATTTTGGTTTGGTCAACAATTAAAGGGTATACCAATTTTGGTTTGGTCAACAATTAAAGGGTATTAAACGGTTTAAAACCAATTTTGGTTTGGTCAACAATTAAAGGGTATTAAACGGTTTAAACCAATTTTTGGTTTAATGGTTCAAAACTAAGTTTGAATTTGGTTATACCCAACCCAAACCCAAATATAATCAAATGGTGCGTCTTAATGAGATCTATCGATTAGGTATAACTTTATGGGTTTAGGAGAAAGTTCTGAACCTTTGTAATTTTTTCGACATTTTCAGTGTTGCAAATATTCAAATTCTCATTAATTTAATCCATTTCCCCTCACAGGATCCATCCCTATTCGCTTTGTTCCTATTGCCGGTGCTGTTGATTGCCGGATCATTGGCCGTTGGCCTTCTTCTACTCAGAGGCAGCCCAAAATGGCAAGAATTGCATTGGGCCCATACCGAGGCCGGTTCCATGCTTGCCTATGAGCAATTGCATGCGGAACAGATGGCCGATACATTTAATGGAGGAGAAAGAAGAGAGGAATTCCGCCTTCGGGTTCATCAAAAAGAAATATGCCATACTATTTTATAGTTGGACTTTTAGATAATATTTTTCCATGATTTAATGTTTTTCCATTAAAAAAGCTATGCAAATCCTTGTCGAATATGTATAAATATCTTCATTATTTAAACTTGGATAAACTATTTCAGTAAACATGGCTTTTTCCCTTGTAATTTTCCCCTCAACTGTCGAATCCAATTTAGCAAACAATTTTTGCCCTTTTCCAGTCGTTTGACCAATAATGAATGTGTGAAATGAATATTTTGCCTTTTTTATACTTCCCTGTAGTGGTTTTTGTTTTTTTTTATTTTTTAGCTTCACCTCAACTGGCAAGCCTCAACCCAATTTTTGTTTTTTTTCTATGTCGATTGGTTAATTAATGGACTTGCTAACTTTTTGGCATTTTTTTCTATTTTTCACATTTCCTTGTACTTTAAGTAAAATTTTTGTTTTTTCATTGTCAATTGTCAACATTAAAAAATTGGTCGAACACCAAATTTTTTTGGCAATTAGCCTTCCATTCAATTCACTTCCGTTTCCCAACTTTTCACGTTTCCTTTCTTTTGGTGTTTTATTTGCCCAGTCTGATGCCAATCTCAACAATTTATTGGGAGGGCAAACTCTTTTGAAAGGCCATAAATTTTGCCATCACGAGGAATTTTGGAAAGAACAGATAATAGAGGATTTTATAGTAGCGTTGAAAAATATGACCAAATCAAGGGACTTTTTCTGTGTCAAAATCATTTTACAGCAATTGAATCTAATAAATTTTCTTAATTCCTCATGGGGATTTATTTTTCAACCCATCAAAAATTGGAAAATTATTAGTCTAATTCCTTTATTTGTGGATATTTTGAACATATTGATTTTGTAGAGCCTTATTAGGGAAATAAGTTTAAAATACACTCTACCCCGAGCTATGAGTACTCAAAGTCGAAGGTGGGGAATTGTTAGAGAGTGGGAAAGCATATACGGTAATTGAAATTGAAGGAAACCTATCCCTATTGATGACTTTGTGCTAGATATGAATTCAATTAAGTAAAAAAAAAATAAAAATTGCACAATATCATTTATTGCCTACTTGTTTTCGTAGTCGAAATTGTGGTCGCTGGCATTGTGGTCATTGGATTTGTTCCAGCAGTCGTTGTAGAATTCGTGCTATTGCCATTGTTGCTGGTTGTGCTACCATTCTGGACACCTACAGTGGGCGTTGGTGGGGCAGTCACCGTCGAATTTGTGCTGGCCAAAACAGTGGTAGGTGCCTTCGTTGTTGTTGGAGGTTGAGTTGAAGTGGCCGGCGGCAAAGTGGTTGAGGCAGCCGGTGAAATTGATGTGACAATTGTGGCTGTTGTTGGTGCCAATGTAGATACAATTGGCGTTGTCTGGGCCGTCAACGTTGAATTTGTGATGGCCGAAGCAGTGGAAGAGGCCAATGTCATTGTGGTTGTTGGAGGTTGGGCTGTGGTGGCCGGAGGCAAAGTAGTTTGGGTTATCGTTGTGGCAGCCATACTCGAGGCAACCGGTGTAATTGTGGTAGCCAGGGGAGTAGATGGAGCCATACTGGTGGCCAATGGAGTAGATGGGGCCAATGTACTGGCAATAGGAGTAGATGGAGTTATTGTACTGGCAATAGGCGTTGATGGGGCCAATGTACCAGCAACAGGCGTTGATGGAGCCGATGTACTGGCAATAGGCGTTGATGGGGCCAATGTAGTCGCTTTTGTGGTGGTTGCGGCTAATGTGGTGTCCACTATTGGATTTAATTCGACCGAAGTGGTTGTGGCCTTTGTTGTTGTAGTTGAGCTTGTGGAAGGCATAGTTGTGGTCGTTGTTGGCGGGATTGTTATTGTGGTCGTCGTAGATGGAATTGTTGTGGTCGTCGTGGATGGAATTGTTGTGGTCGTCGTAGATGGAATTGTTGTTGTCGTCGTAGATGGTGTAGTAGTGGTCGTGGTCGTAGATGGTGTTGTTGTGGTCGTAGAAGTTGTTGTTGTGGTCGGAGTACTGGTTGTCGTGGTGGTAGAAGGCGTCGTCGTTGTCGTTGTTGTAGTTGGAGTTGTGGCTAAAATTTATGATTCAATAATATAAACTTCTCTCCCTTTTAAAGTTTTAATTAACACCCAATTTTTTATCAAATCCCCTGGATCTTTTACTTGTGCTTGTTGTGGTGGAGCTGGTTGTTGTGGTCATTGGTGTTGTTGTCATTTCGGTGGAGGTGGAGAATGAAACTAAAAAATGATGCAAAATATACAAAATTGAACATTCGATTTTGATTAATTTACATAAATTAAACACATTTCCTTCAAATATTTCTTCAACCAACCAGTCATATCATCATAATTATCGTAAAGGGCTGAATTGGATGGAACAATTCGTAGAAGAAGTAGTACAATCAGAAGGCCCAGATTTCGCCTATGAAGAATGCTTGAGGCCATTCACTTTGATTTTTTCACAGTATGTTTTCCAAATTGGGAAACAAAAAAATAAAATAAGAAGAAGGACGCACGCAGTGTTTTTGATCGGAGATTGAGTTTCTCTTCAGTGTGATCATTTACAATGTGAGGAAAAATTCATATTCCCAATCCACTGGCCGCAAAATATTATTAAATAATTGGATGTATTTCGCCGACGTTTGTCCCAAACAAAATTCCCACCCAATCCCCTCATTTAACAAGTGAAAATTGAGCGGATTAAAATAGATATAGGTATATAAAAAAATTGATCAAAAGAATGGTGTAATGAATTGAAAAAAGAAAGCCAATATTACCGGTACAAAAATGTGTTTTGGGCAAAATACATTTAGAATTAAAATTTGAGAAAAACAAACATTTGTAATTGTAATTTAGGCAAAACGCAAACATTTTTAATTACAATTTGGGGCAAAAATTACAAACATTTGTAAATGTTTGGGGCAAATTACAAGCATTTGTTAAATGTTTGGGGCAATTACAAACATTTGTAAAAGTTGAGGCAATTACAAACATTTGTAAAAGTTGGGGCAATTACAAACATTTGTAAAAGTTGGGGCAATTACAAACATTTGTAAAAGTTGAGGCAATTACAAACATTTGTAAAAGTTGGGGCAATTACAAACATTTGTAAAAGTTGGGGCAATTACAAACATTTGTAAAAGTTGGGGCAATTACAAACATTTGTAAAAGTTGGGGCAATTACAAACATTTGTAAAAGTTGGGGCAAATTACAAACATTTGTTAAAGTTGGGGCAAATTACAAACATTTGTAAAAGTTGGGGCAATTACAAACATTTGTAAAAGTTGGGGCAAATTACAAACATTTGTAAAAGATGGGGCAAATTACAAACTTTTGTAAAGGTTGGGGCAAATTACAAACATTTCTAATTGTAAATTGAATATTTGGGCAAGACAACCCCTTAAATTGCACATTTATTAAAATTTTATTAGAAAATCAAATAAATTAATTTATTTTCGAGTAAAATATAATGATTCCTCCTCTTCGTCTTCATGTTCTACATCCCCATCATCATCCTCATCCGTTTCATCCCTTTCAATATTTATCCTCTCATCCATCACTTCATAAGTTCGTCCATTTTTGCCTGGCTTCA
The DNA here is from genome assembly GCA_030063045.1 of Pratylenchus scribneri. Taxonomy (NCBI): domain Eukaryota; kingdom Metazoa; phylum Nematoda; class Chromadorea; order Rhabditida; family Pratylenchidae; genus Pratylenchus; species Pratylenchus scribneri. The sequence goes on along the minus strand of JAQSEB010000107.1, from coordinate 92,785 downwards.
GATAATAATATTGTGCCTTGGCCCTGGAATTTGTCACCATCATACAATCTTCGCCCAAAGGGCAATTGCATTTCCCCTTTCCTTTAGTTTTTTGCTTTGGCTTTTCCCCCAAATGACTCCTAATAATTTTTTGTTCCTCTTCTTCATCCCGTTCTTCTTCTATTTCCAAACGAGTTTCTTCGTTGACCATTTCCGTAGCTTTTTCCTCTATTTTTACTTCTATTTCCTCTTCCATTTCCTTTGAAGCATCCTCCTCCTCTTTGACTTCTTCCATTCGATGATTTTGGGGTTGTTGCCCCATTCTGGCTGCAAAATTCTCGTACAATGTGATGAGCAGTGGCTGAACACCACGACCCGTGCCATCCATTGGGCCTTGGGGATCGGTTGGGGTTGTCTGGGGAATTGGCGTAGAGGGCACTTGTGGTTGGAGTTGGGGACGTGTCGTGGAGGTGGATTGGCCAAGACCTGTAAAAATTTGAACTTATTTCTTGTCAATGCCAACAATGCCCAAGACCTTTCCTCTTTGTCTTATTGTACCCCCACTTTTTTGCCTCCCTCTCCCTGTCACTTTACCTATCAAATATTGCCCCAATCCGCATTTATAAATCCACCCTTTTTCCTCTTCCAGTCTTTTCTTTTCTTCACATTTCTATCACATTTTCGCATAATTAATAAAGAATAATTAAAAGGTTTATTCGCCTCTAATCCTTATCAATTCATTGGCCACGGGGGCTTATTAGGTCTCCGGCGAAGGCCCGATGGCGAGTGCCTAGACCAGCTCTCGTCACTTAAGCCCTAGTTTAGGACAAATATACATTTATTAAAATTCTTTGCTTTTCAATCCTACCGAAATAGTATGCTAACCCTTCACCCCCAAATTTGCTTACATTTGGCCACAGCCCGTCGCATCAAATCGTTTGTTGCTTCGCCGGCACTATCAATGGTGGCGTAGTCTTTGTCTTTGCGATCCCCTCCTTTTCTCTTTCCCTTCATTGCTCCTTTAATTCTAATTCCGGTGGCCACAATTTTCTGATGGCCATTTTCAGCTCCACCATTCTTTCCCTCCACCAAATTCCCATAAATTTGTTCTTCCATCCCCTTTCCTCCTTCTTTTGACGTCATTTTCGTGTAATGCATTGTTTCGACTGGGCCAAAACGTGTGAAGATTTGATGGACAGAATTGGTGCGCAAATGACCGACGGAGTCCATTTTAAGGCGAAAATCGCGCACAAAATCAGCTTAATTACAAATGTTTTGATTAATTCCTTATGGACTGACCATAGAGACTTTCAAGCACGAATTTCTGATGTTGGTCCATTCGAACGAGTTGGCCAATCTGTAAAGAAGGACCATGGAATGAATTGATCAATAGGAAGAAATATTTTAATTCTAAATTAATGAAAATAGATGAACTGTGAATTTAAAGGAAAATGTTTGGATTCTTTGGAGAAGAGTCGAACTTATCAAAATCAAAAAGGCAAATGAACATTATTTCGGGATAAAGAGTGACAAGACCGCCGATTGAGTAAGTAGATAATTTTTGACTCATAGCTTAACGAAGCAATAGCTAATTTGGGAAGGCAATTTGAAAAAGCTCATCGGTGTCCTTTAAAAAGTGGTCTTTTTAAATTTATGGAATCCAAGCTTCAGAAAAAGCTGCTTCCCTTTAAGAGTAATGAATCCGATTTTTTAAAGGAAACGCCACTTATTTCACAAAATGATTTAAGTTTTCAAGAAATTAGAATGGCAACTTTTTAGAGGACATTTAGGGCTTTAAAATGGCATATCGCCTTCCAAAATTGATGCATTCCTTGTTGAGCTATGACAAAAAGAATGGCATAGGTATTCAATCCACCGTATTCAAGTTTCCCATTTCGAAGAAAATTGACTTCTCCCGAAGGATGTGTCAAATTCAGAAAATATATTTCTCCCATTCTAACTATAGGGAAGCTTCGAATTTTTATCATTTTTTTTTGCTATTTTCTTCTCTTTTTCATCCGTACCTCATTTTGGACGGAACTGATTTCGCGCAGCAACAACAATTGACTGAATTGCACCCGCCTTTGCCCTTCAAGGGCATTGAAGCTATTTTGTGCATTGCTAATTTTTGCCCCCTCATTTCGCTTCATCAAAATGGATTTTCTCTTGCCATTCTTTCTTCTTCTTTTTCGCCCTTTTCTTCCATTATTGCCTTCATCCTTCCATTTTTCGTCCTCCTCATCCAAATCGATGTCAATTTCCAATTTTTTCATTCCCATTTGGCCATATTTTGCTGTAAGTTCTGTAGATTCTGCCTCTTCAAGTGCCCTTTGTAATTGTTGGCCAAACCTTTTGAGAGAAAGGATTGATTTTTGGAGATGTTTATTTTAATTATGGTGGAAGACAGTACTGGCATTTCAATAGTTTTGTTTATTGTTCACCGAGGTAATTGCCAAACCGGTAAGGCGCAATATACTATTAGAAAGCCTAATGTTTCTTACAATTTGGCTATTTTAAATTTTTTTATCAAGCTTTTAAAAAGTTACATATCATTGAGTTAAACCCGAAATTTTTGATAGGAAAATCCATTTATTAACAAATTATTTTAAATTTTCAAAAAATTAGAAAAGCCATTTTTTAGAGGACATTTAGGGCTTTCATATGGCATATCGCCTTCTCAAATTGGCTGCTTCCTTGTAGAGATATGGCCAAAAGAATGAGCCAAGTATCGAAATTGGGTATTGAAACATCCCCCTTTAGCCAAAACTGACCCCTCCTTCCATTGTGCGATCAATGTGGCCAATTCCCACTGTTCATCTTCAATGGTGGTTGCCTCCATTCTGGCCAAAAATGTGTTAAAATGTGTGGCCACTTCCAAGGGATGGCCCTTCAAATGATGAAGGCATACAGCCAACCGTAATTTGGCCAACCAATATTGGAGGAGGGGACGCAAAAGGAGGAGGGAGGCAATCAAAAGGGCCAATGAGACCATGAGGAATGGACGATTGGAGCATTGAAGGCGAAATGTTGGGGCCAAGTAGAAACAATAAGGCAACGGCAACAGTAGGAGGGGAAGGCCAAGCAAAGGGAAAAGGAACTGTGGCATTGGAATTTTTATCAAGAAATTTAAAAATGTGCCTACTGTCAAGAAAAGTAAAGGGCGAAGGCGAAGAACAGCAGAAGCAGAAGTACCATTTTGGGATGGCCTAAAAATTGCCAACAATGCAGAAAAAGTTGAGGCGATGAGCAAAACAGAAAGCAATGCGAGTAGGAAATAGGCGGAAGGCGACGAATTTGAGGAGGGTGGCAGCCTCAGGAAATGGGCAAGACCAAAAGCCGAAATGCAAATTTCCAGCAAAAGGAAGAGAAAAGGTGCCAGAAGGGTGAGAGCCCGAATGCGGGGTGGATGCCAGCATTTTGTGATATTCAAAATGTTGCTGGTTATATGATGGCAACAGTGTTGGCCAAAACATATCTGAATTTAATGGGAAGACATTGAAAAAAAAACCCATAGGGCAAATCAAAAGGAAACTGATTTATTAGGATGATTTAGCAATACACGATGTCGCCATTTAAAAATATCAAAGACTGAAAAATTTCAATGATTTTTTATCAAATTAAAGGGCAGACTTTTGGCTATTTTATAATATTAATGTTATATGAAGTTGTGCCCAAAAAACACTCTGAAAATTTTGCTAATCAATAGTAAAGATCGTTTGGAATGATTTTTTGGTCAAAGCTTCATCAATTCTGAACCATTTTAAATAAAATTAATATCATTGGATAGCCAAATGTCTGCTCTGTAATTTATTACTAAAATCACCCTACTTGACGAGTTATTATAAACGGCATCAAGTTTTGGGTTGGATTGTTCTCCATTGAAAGAACCCACAGGGAAAAACGAAAATCAAAAAGAATCTCCTATTTATTAAGATAAGATTGTCCTCCAAAATGGCTCAAAATTACCGTAATCAGTTGTCGCCAAAATGTGGAACAAATTTGCCTTAAATTTCTGAAGACACCAGCAACTGAATAATTTTGTTGTCTTCGATTTCCAATTCTGCTGGCTGACGTTAATCCACCATTCATTGTTCCAATGAATTCATCGTTATCTTTTCGCTGGCCATAAATCCCACTATTGATGTCCTTTGATTTTTGTTTTTGTTCATTTCTGTCTCGATTGCTTGTTGTGGCCACATTGTTAAATTTGCCATAAATTGGCTGCTGAAATTCGATGGATGGGCTGCTGATGTTGCTGGAAGGCGATTCAATATGTCCCATTTTTGCCTGCAAAAATCTACAGGCCTACAAAGAAATGTGTGCTTTCAACAAAAGCAAAGAATAAATGAAATTAAAAATGTCATGCACGAGACCAAAAAAAGGCACATATAAATAAAATACGTAATGTAAAATATCCTTTTCTACTACAAATTTATGTGTATTCCTCCATCCAATATTTATCCACCCCTAATATAAGTTTTTTCCCTTTTACAACATTGCGCGACGTTCCCAATGGCAACCCCTTGCATTTGGCGCCTCACACCCTTCTTTCCTGCCAGCCGGTCCCCCTTCTCACATGGTGTTAATTATTGGTTGAATGTGTGCCAATTTTAGAAGTCCTTTCATTGAAGTTATTTTGGTCATCAAAATTATTTGTTGTAAATAAAAGTAAATTACTTTAAATAAATCATGATTTTCGGAAGAGGAAACAATGAAATTATTGGAAAATTTGGTAAAACTATAGATCATGCGAGATAGGAGAATATATTTTTCATTGAATAATTACGGTCAAATTTGGATTTCAAAAAACATATTTCGAGCAAAATGCAAACATTTGTAAAAGTTGGGGCAAATTACAAACAATTGTAAAAGTTGGGGCAAATTACGAACATTTGTAAAAGTTTGGGCAAATTACAAACATTTGTAAAAGTTGGGGCAAATTACAAACATTTGTAAAAGTTGGGGCAAATTACAAACATTTGTAAAAGTTGGGGAAAATTACAAACATTTGTAAAAGTTGGGGCAAATTACAAACATTTGTAAAAGTTGGGGCAAATTACAAACATTTGTAATTGTAATTACAATTTGAGGCAAAACATAAACAATTGTAAATGTTGGTAAAAAATACAATAGAAAAAGACAATGAAATCTGAAATTAGCAAAATCATAAACCACTTGAACATGAAGACACATTTTTCCATTAAAAAATAACTTTGCAACTAAACCAAAGATTAAATAAAACTATAAACTTATTTATCTTATCTTACCAAAAGATTAATTATTAAAAGGTTTTTATTTATAGCAAACGATTTATTCGAGATCCAAATAAAATAAGTGAAATTTATATCCAAGAATTATTTCCCGGCAATGAAATTTAGATCAACAAAAACATCTTTCTTTATGTGGTTCCTCTTCACAATCATTTTCTCCATATTCCTTCTCCTCCTCATCATCCAAATCTGTGAAAGAAAAAATATTAAATATTTTCAAAAAAAATTATTTAGTCTGGTATCTGTGTCAGAATTCTGAACATCCCAGGAGGAATTCCTCTATTATCAATTTATAGGTCGATTCTATGCCTGCCCTGGGATCTTAACATAAACAGTAAACACCCGTGAAATCCTAGGGTAGCCCGCTTGGTTAAGCCCGGTGATTAATTTAGAGAAGCTTATTGGGTAATTTTGCATTTTCAAATTAATAAGGCGGAAATAAAGAATACATAAAATACCCAAATAAATTTAATAAATTATACCAATTTCTGAACACAGCAATGTTGAATTGCAATTTATGGATTCGGCCACAAGCATCAACACATTCCAATGAGCGCGCAATGTAACGTGCATATTGATAATCATTTTCAACAGTGGATGGAGAGCCAAGTTTGAACAAATCATGGCTTTGAATTGGAAGTTTCTATAAAACAAATTTTTAAAATATTTGAATTTAATTAATCTAACTTACATCATAAATACATGTGGGAATAAATGTAGCCAGCAGCTCGATTGAAATTTGTAAATGCTCATTGCCTTTGCCAATGTTGATCGATTTAATGCCTGTTTCCATTGCTTTGATTGTGGAATACAAATTGTCAGTGTATTCATCAAGTGAAGAATCGACTGATTCGAGTATTGTACATGACAAAATTTTGAATTGCAAATTGTTGAGATTTGGGCAAACCCGAATAATGTAAGGGCAAAATGTCTCAAAATTGGTGACAAATTTATCGCGATCTTCTTTTGATGAATGAAAATTGAAGTCACAAGCGACGGTGATTTTTGTCGTATTTTTGGCAATAATTGGGCTAAAATGGGTATTATTCATTGATAAGATCAAGGATTGTAAATATTAATTACCTATTATATTGGCTGCAATCGATAAAGTTGGTGTGCATATCCCATATATCCAATTTCAGTTCAACAGCATCAATGGCCAAAATTGCTTCGAAATTGTTTTCTTTAAAAAATGATGTCAATTTTATTTAAAAAATAAAAAAAACATACGAATGATCATTGTTTTTTCATCAATGCAGAATTTCTCGACCAAGAGATTATTAATCAGTCCATCTGGGATTTGAACTTCTAAAATTGTGTCAAAATTGTTTAAATATAAGGCAAGGCATAAAACTGACGTTTGCCAAGAAAAAGGGCACAGAAGGCCTTCAAACTGTTCATTTCCCCATATTCTTTGATGTCAACACAATGGTCATCTCGAAGAAAACGTTGTGTTTTAATTGTATCGACTCGGAGTTTCCCATTTTCGATGATATATTCCAGCATTCCTGGCGGAACATAGTAAGGCCCACCAAATTCCTCTGATTGTAAACCATAACCATACTAAAATATTTTGTCTATTGAAAAAAAAGTAAATAAACTAACTAATTTGAAGCTGTCATTCTTATAAAATTCGATTTTCTCTTCTCCATCTTTGCTGAAAACAATTCGCTTGAATTTGGCAAACTGCGAGATAGTAGTCCGCATAGCCATTTCCTTATGACTCTTAAGATATTTTTTAATTATAAAACAAATTAGCAGCAAACCATGAAATATGTATAGCAATTTCGCTCACGGAAATCAATTGATGGCGGATTTTGATCGGGAATTCTTGCGAGCAATCTCTCGGCAATGATGTAGAGAATGTCTTCGGTATACCATGGACGTTTTCGTTGTTGGAGTTCACTCATTTTAATGATTTGTAAAATAATTCTAAATTTTCTAAAAAATTAACATGTAGTAGCGGTAGCCGTAGCCTAGTTATTTATTAGAATTCCTATTTGTGGATGTGATTGGGATTGGGGATACAGAAAAAAGCGGAATTAATCCAAGATCTTCTAGATAAAATTAAGTATTTTAGTTTAGGCTAAAATAAGAGGAATAATCTGTTTTAATTAGGCGGAATTATCGATTAAATGGAATAGAATAGGTCATACATTTTAGGTAATGCTTAAATAAGAAGTTATGGTGCTAGCGCGTTTCATCGAAAAGGTCGGAAATGCGCGTTTCATCGAAAAAGGTCGGAAATGTTCATATTTCAATTTAGAGGGGTTAAACCAAAAAACCAATGATGTTTTCGGTTTCAGCATGTTGGAAAACCCATAAAACCAGTTTAAAAACATACATTTTTTGCGCAAAAACTTTTAAAACAACAATGTTGTTGATATTTTACATGTATTTCAAACAAACAATGTTTTTGCTAGTTTAACATGTATAAACATATGTTTTTAAACTGGTTTTAGGGGTTTTCCAACATGCTGAATCCGAAAACATCATTGGTTTTTTAGTTTAATCCCTATAAATTGAAATATGAACATTTCCGACCTTTTTCGATGAAACGCGCATTTCCGACCTTTTCGGTGAAACGCGCAAACATGAGAAGTTATTTTTAAAAATTGTATTTTCAAACTTTAATTCTTTTTTCTATTCGCACTCCTAAAAAGACCATAATTAAAAGTAATAAACAAAATAAGGCCGAATAAACTAGGAAATTTGCAAATAGCTTTTTCTTTAAATGTTTGATCGATAAATAGAGCATAAAATAATGTTTATGATAGGTAAAAATATTTTCCTTTGAAACCCATAAAATTTTTCTATAATAATTATAATCATAATCAAAATAAGCAGCTAAAAATGTTTCCAACCACTATAAAAATATGCCATCGAATTCCAACAACATCATCCTCTTCCATTTTGGCAATTAATGCGGTCGCAAAACACAATCGTTTAAATCGACTGCAACAACAAATTCGATTTGAAGGGAATACGACCGCCACCGCTTCCAACAGTTCCAGTGATCAACCAGTTCAAGTTATTTTTTAAATAAATTAAAAATTCAAACCAAAAAACTATGAGAAGTTCAAACATTTTCCAACAATTTTAATTTTTACATGTTAAATAAAAAAGCAAAAATGATTTTAATCGACAAATCTCAGTTTTTTATACACATCAATGGAATATGGAAAAATTTAAAAAATATTCAAAAATGGGTAATGAGTAATGACCAATTTTCTCTTGCTTTTTAGGGTTTATTCGACAATGTATTGCTTCAAACCCCTCGTGGATTTGAGCGCTTGAATTCGGCTGTTGGGTCACGCTGCGGCCAATTAGTTGATGAAATTGTGCTAGAGGCGGATGAAAGAGCAGCAGCTTCTGCAGAATCCGAGGTTTTTTATTTGTTACTAATATAAACCTATTAAATTCTTTGCATTGTTAGCGACGACCAACCACCGTCCAGCTGGTTGATGAGCTCTCCAATGAGATTTGCTGTGCAGCCGATTTGGTCTGTTATTTGTTTCAAAGCTAAAATTCAATTTCTGAGAAATGTAACGAAATTTCTTTACGAATTTATGATCATTAAGTGGATTTTAATTTGAGAAATATAAATAAATGGTTTCAAAAAAAAAAGTTCAATTTATTATTTATTTTCTGAAGTCTGATTGCGTCCGTTGCATACATCCTGACCCGGAATATCAAAAAGCAGCGGAGAACACTGTTCGACATTTCACTTCACTTGTTGAGAGTTTGAACACAACACCGGTAACTTATTTATCAATTTTGGAGTGAAAAAGTTTATATTGTGGGATATTTAAAAAAATAGTTTATTTGTTGAAGTATCAAAAATTATCTGACCCATTTTGACTCAATCTCAGAGAATTTTCCATCTCAAAATTAATTTATTTCGTTTAAAATGTCCAATTGAATGTATAAAAATACTTAGCAAACCTTAAAAAATAACTTCATCCAAGCGGATTCGAAGTTCGAACTCACGACCTAAATTTATAAAAAGGGAGGTCCTATATTTAAATCTAAAATTTTCAAAAAATTTTTTTTAATCCAGAAATGATCTCTAGAATGTCTAAGCATTTATAAAAGTGGTGACCATCAAATCCGAAAAAATATTTTCCTTTGAGCGGATTCGAACCCGAGACCTAAATTTTTCTAAAGTAGGGTTCCTCCCTCTTTGGACTTTGGGTTGAAAAATTTTCAAAAAATTTGTAAAAAATTTCTGTAAAATTTTAAAAAAATCTAACAAAATTAAATTCTCTGTTAATTTATAGGAATTATATCACACTCTGAAACGTTCATTGGACACGGAGAATGAACGATTGGACGCAGTCAGCATTAGGACAGCAAAATTACTGCTCGATGACTTTGAAAATTCCGGTGTTTTATTGGAAGATGAAGCCGTGAGTTTTTCAAAAGTTTAATAAAATTACATATAAAAAATATTTTTAAAGCGAAAACATTTTGTGAAACTTTCGGACCAAATTTTTGAGGCCGGCAGCCAATTTATGATCAACTGTGATCGACCAATTCCATTAAATTTGGATGAGAGGGAGAAATTAGGCCATCCAGCCGATGAATTGTTTGGGCCATGGGCAAGACATTGCGACTTTGGTGTTCGACATTTCACACAAGAAAAATATTTTGGCCATTCCCAAGAACAGGTTAATTTTTGGGGAGGGGTTTTTTTTTGAATAGAACTCAATCCTTTAGATTAGATTTAAAAAAAAACCCAAATTATAAAAGTGTTTCTAAATCTTATTTCACTAGAAATAAACAGTAATTTAAAAATGCATATAAGTGACGACAATTATTATCTTCAGAGCGGGTTCGGACCCGAGACCTCAAAATTTTAAAAAAATTGAAGGGCCCCCTCTTTAGGTCGAAATTTTCTAAAAATATTTTTTTGGTAAAATTTTCTTCTCTAAGCCATGGCCAGAACTAAATTTAGCCCTAATCTAAGACATCTCAAATATCCTAAAAATTATTCGACTGAAAAAAACTACTCAAAAACGCGTTAATTTAGCCTTTTTATTGATTTTAGTTGAAAAATTTTTGTATTTTTATCAATAAGAGAAAATTACTCTAAATTTCTTCAAATTAAAAAACGAATTTTTCTTTATTTTAGGAATCCACACTGAAAAGGCTAATTTCTGCCCGTCACCAATTGGCTCAGCTCACAAATTTTCCCACATTTGCGCATCGGGCCCAGCCAAATTCCGTTTTATGCACTTACGAAAATGTGCATAAATTTTTGCGGAATACAATTCATGTATTTATGAAAATTATTTAGAATAATTTAAATGTAAAATTTTAGCAATTTTCCAGCCAAATTGACATTGAAATGGAACAAATCCGAAACATTGTCCAACAAAATTCAACAAATTTTAATCCATCCAATGATCGATTGGGCATTATCGATGTGGAATTTGCTACAATGGTACGAAAATATTTGAAATGGCGAAAAGTTTATAAAAAAAAATATAACAGTTTATTCTAAACCCATAAACTTTATACTCAATCGATAAATCCACCCAAGACGCATAATTTGATTATATTTTGGCTTTAATTTAACCAATTCTAATTTAGTTTTGAACCATTAAACCAAAATTGGTTTAAACCGTTTAATACCCCTTTAATTGTTGACCAAACCATGACAAATTATATACCATTCAATGCGTCCGTCTTGACCAGCTCTATCCAATTTTTGGGTATATTTGGTTTGGCGTTTGGGAATTGGGGACAAACCCTTCTAAAACCATTATAATTTCGCCAAATTAAATGTTCTCCTTAAATGAGCTTTTACTCAATTTTTTCAACCGAAAATTTACATTTATTATTTTGCAGATTAGTCGCCATCAATTAATGGAAGATGCCTCACTGGGTTTGGATGTGCCTTCGTTTAATGCTTATTTTACATTTGGCCCGATTTTGGACGGTTTCAAATTGTTGGCCAATCGACTTTATGGCCTTGAATTCCGGCAATCAATGACCGATCCGGGTGAATGTTGGCCGGGAAATGTGATCAAATTGGATGTGCATCGAATTGGGCAAAAGGAGAATAGTTTTGGCAACACATTTTTGGGTACAATATTTCTCGACATTGATGCCCGATCATCCAAAATGCAAGGCGATTGTCATTTTACAGTGCGATGTTCTAAAATGGTGAGAGTTTTTTTGAATTTAAAAACAGGTGTTATTAAATTTGTCAAAAAAAACATTAAACATGTTAAAAATAAAATAATTATAATAGTTTAAGGAGGGTTTATCCTTTATCCTACATTCACAAACCAAATATATACAAAATTGTATAGAGCTGGTCAAGACGCATTGAATGGTATATAATTTGTCATGGTTTGGTCAACAATTAAAGGGTATTAAACGGTTTAAACCCATTTTAGTTTAATGATTCAAAACTAAGTTAGAATTGGTTAAATCCAAACCAAAATATAATCAAATGATGCTTCTTTATGTGATCTATCGAAAACATATATGGTTTTGGGTTTAGATTAGGATAAACCATTGAACCGTTAAGTATAACTTTTTTGGCAATTCAATGTTTTTCATCTAATTTGAAAATTTAATGAAATTACTTAATTAAATTCATTTTTTATTCAGCTCGAAAACGGCGAATTCCAAACACCAATTGTGGTCGTCTCCCTGGCCATTGTGTCCTCCAACAATTTACAAAGCCAATCACCTTGGGAAGTGTTGGAAAATACGGTGATGGGAGCACAAAATGCCGAAAATTTCTTCCATGAAATGGGCCATGCAATGCATTCAATTTTGGGAAGGACCCGCTTTCAACATGTTGCCGGTTTGTTTTTTTTTTTCATAGAAATTTACCATTTTTACAAATTAAGGAACCCGTTGCCCAACGGATTTTGCCGAAGTGCCCTCACATTTGATGGAATGTTTCTTCAATGATCCCAAGGTAATAATTTATTATAAATTTTATTATAAATTCATCAAAAGATTCTTTGCCAAATTTGTCGGCACAATACTACTGGCCAACCTTTGGACCATGCACAGGCCGAGGCCCTCATCCGATCACGGCGAACATTCAACGCAATTCACACCGTTCAACAGGTGAAAAATGGAATAATTTTATGAAAAACTTTCTGATTTTTATTACGATTTGGTTAAAATTGATGAAAATTTTTGAGTAAAAATTAATCAAATAAATATTAAAAACCAAATGAAAAATGTAACTTATTTTAAATTATTTTCGTATAGGCCGCCTATGCCCTTTTCGACTTGGAATTGCATGGAGAAAGGGCTGCGGAAATTGCTGATGGCCGACTGACCACAACCCAACTATTTGGCCAAATCACACGGCAGTCATTGCCACATTTGGAAAATCCGCCGAATTTTGCTTATCATCATCGGTTTGTGATGGAAGCAGAAATAATTTTTTTTGGGATTTTGAAATATTTTTAAACAAAATTTAAATAAATTGGTATTTTAATTAGTTCGAAAATAATTTTTATAAATTTTTTGAAAACCTTAATTTTAATTAAATTTAATTACTAAGTGAAAAATTTTAATCGAAAATTAAAAAATTTGAAAATTTTCTTTATAACTAAAATAATAAATATTTTTTAAAAAATTTATTTTTATTTTCATTTATTTTTCAGACTTTCCCATTTGGTCACTTATGGAGCAAGTAAGCCAATTAATTTAATTAAAATTTATAAAAAAATTTTTTAAAGAATATTATTCATATTTGGTCGCCCGGGCCAGTGCCTCGCTCATTTATCGTCGCCTCTTTGCCTCAAATCCTTTCAGTGCAGAAAATGGTCAAAAATGGGCGGAAGTTCAATCGCACGGCGGTGAATTTCCATCGGATGTGCTTTTGGCGAATGCTCTTGGCTCTCCGATGGCACCCAGTCCGGAAGAGTTGACAGCCGTTTTAGTTGGCAATAACAACGATTTTGATGGTGGTGCGCCCGATGGAATGAATAAATAGAAATTAATGAAGAATATTTTTGTTAAAATTTATTGTGATTTTTGAATATGTTTTGCATTCAAATTTTTATTTTATCAAATTTTATTGTTTTTAAATTCCTCATTTGTTTTGTTTTTGCCTGTTTTTGCCTTCCCACTTTCTCCCATTCAATTTAATGAATAAAATTCTAAATCTATTTTACTATAATTTTTTTTACTTATAATTATTGTTTAATTAATTAAATATTTCACACAATTTTAAATATTTATTAGTTAAAAAGATAAATTTAAGACTTTTTAAATTTTGTTAACAATTTTGAAAAAATATTTATTTAGATTAAATTTTCAATGGAAGCAACACTTTCACCATTGCGCAATGCCGACGGTTCATGTGAGCTGAATTGGGGACCACAAACGAGGATTTTATGCGGCGTAACAGGGCCTGGCGATATTTCCTCCTCAAAACGCCTCTTCGACCGAGCCAATTTGTTCTTCAGCATAAACCGGATTCACCAGAAAAGCAAAGAAGGTTTGGAAAAAATTTCGAATAGTTTAAAACCGGTTTAAAAATTTCGAATGATTCAAAAACCGGTTTAAAAATTTCGCATGAAAAAAACCGGTTTAAAAATTTCGACTTGTTATAAGCAATTTTTAGGGAAAAAAGGGAACGAACAACATATTATTTTGGTGAATTGTTTTTGAACATATTTTTGTTTTTAGATTTGGTCGGCACCGTTCGTCCAACACTGATTGCCCTCTCTTCGAATCAACAATCTCAACAGCAGCAACAATCTGCTTCTTCCTCCTCAACTGGAGCCATTCAACCATCCGATTTTTTCATCCATTCCATTGTTGAGGCGGCCATCGATTTGGGTGCCTATCCGCGCACTGGCATTCAAATTTGTAAGTAAACAGGGGACAAGCTGAAACTAAATACATAAACATATATCGTATCTCTTCTAGACGAATCATTTGATTATATTTTGGCTTCGGTCAAACCAAAATTCTAACTTAGTTTTGAACCATTAAACTAAAATAGGTTAATTTAAAACCCTTTAATTGTTGATCAAACCAAAATTGGTTTAAACAGTTTAATACCCTTTAATTGTTGACCAAACCTAAATGGGTTTAAACCGTTTAATACCCTTTAATTGTTGACCAAACCTAAATGGGTTTAAACCGTTTAATACCCTTTAATTGTTGACCAAACCTAAATGGGTTTAAACAGTTTAATACCCTTTAATTGTTGACCAAACCTAAATGGGTTTAAACCGTTTAATACCCTTTAATTGTTGACCAAACCATGACAAATTATATACCTTATACCATTTAATGCGTCTTGATCAACTCTATCTAATTTTGGGTATATGGTTTGTGAATGTAGGACAAATTCTTAAAACATTAGATTATTTTGTCATTCGGTACTATTTTTTTGGTAATTTCAACATTTTTAAATTAAATTTTAAACAAAAACCCAAGAAAATTTTCAGGCACACAAGAATTACGCGCTGATGGTCCAACCGATTCTGCCCAACTCAATGGCATTTGTTTGGCCCTTTTGGATTCCGGCATTCGAATGCATTATGTTTTTGCCGCCGTAACATTAGCAAAAATTAATGATGAAAACAAAGAAGAGGACAGTGATGGAGAGGAATTTGTGCAAGATCCGGATGGAATTATGGCAACGACAGCAAAGGCAATTTTCACTTTTGTGTTTCGTCCATCCACATATTTGGGTGGCAAATTGATTGGAACACATTCAATGGTTGGACAATTCACAATGAAAGAGCACAAGGTTTGCTCGAAACAATTATTACAAAATTGTTAAACAATTTTCTGGGGTTTATTTTCCAGAATAATTATAATGGTTTAAGCAGGATTTATCCTAAATTCCCAAACCAAATATACCCAAAATTGGATAGAGCTGGTCAATACGCATTGAAAGGTATATAATTTGTCATGGTTTGGTCAACAATTAAGGGTATTAAACGGTTTAAACCAATTTTGGTTTGGCCAACAATTAATAAAGGGTATTAAATGGTTTAAACCAATTTTAGTTTAAAGGTTCAAAACAATGTTAGAATTTGGTTAAACCCGAACCAGAACATAATCAAATGATGCATTTTGACCAGATATATCGATTGGATATAAGGTTTGGTTATTAAGGATGAACCACTAAACCGTTTTTCGACATTTTAAAATAATTAAAATTTAAATAATTATTAAAAGATATTAATTTTTTTATTAATTCACAGAAAGCATTGGAGATTGCTGAGCGAAAATGTCTTCCGGTGTTCGATTTCTATCGGCGACTGATCCAACAAAAGTTCATCTACCAAATGAAAACGACGACCACCGCATCATAATGAATGATAAATAAATTATTCTATTTTTATTTGTTCACATTTTTGTTCCATTTTCGTCATTTTTTTGTTATTTAGTCCGAATAAATTATTTCAATATTTATTTGTTTATTTGAATATCATTTTCCGGTTTGTCAACCAACCATATAAAATATTTTCGTTCTTCGGCCAATTTCCAATTTAATTGTCAATAAAGGGTGAAAAAAACCCGGTGGCCTTTCATATTGGCCAATTTTCTTTCCCAATTCCCAAGAAAATAAAAATGTTTGAGAAAGAACATTCAAGTTTTCTAGGAGAGATTATTTTCTTTTCTTCCTATAATTTGCCTTATTTTTTTCCTCCTATAAACTATAAAGTAAAGTACATCAAACATCACCAAATTGTCTAGTTGGCCACATAGCACATGGTGTGATTTTTGGGCCACATTCTCTTCGATTTTCGATAGTAGGATCTAGGATTTCGATCAATATCCTATTTTTTTTAAAAATTTTGCATTTTACTTCAGTTTCAGAGTTCCATTTTTCTCCTAACCATTTTTCATCAAATCCAAAATCCATCCAGCCACTTCTCATTATCAGTAAAATAATCCAATCCACTCCTATAAAAAAGTCGGGTAGGCTGAACTAAAATGAAAATGGGACTTGCACCTGTGCGGAACGATTAAATATGGTTAATATAAAACTGGCCAAACACACATTCTTTCTATTCCCATTCTCACCAATTACACAAAACACCGATGAAAAGCCAACAAACCAATAATAGAGTGAAGTGATTTGTTAAATTAGATAAGAACATAAATAGATGCGGACTTCGCACAGCGTTGACCACCCATCAAATCAAATAAATATGTGTTTTATTTTTATTCACATTCTCTATAACCGTGTTTTTTCCATGAATGGATGTTAAAAGTTCTCCCATCATTGCTGCGGATTTTTACTTCCATTCCATTCTTTAACCATAAAATAAACTCTAATCCAAATCCAATAATTTTTTAAGCAAAACATTTAATTTTCTTCATATTTTATTTGCAATTTAACTTTTATTTTCTACTCTCATTCACCCAAAAATGCAACACAATCCATTCCCATCGGGCAGTGCAGGTCTTCTGGAAGCAGCTGCGCAAAATGCCACAACCGATGAACAACTTCAACTGATTTGTGGTCCATTTTGTTTGGGAGGACACAGTGCCGGTGGTGGCCCAAGTACTTTGGCTGCGTCCAGCACTTTGCGTTCACATTATCATCCAAGAGAGAGGCCATCCCAATTGGCTGTTTGGCTCTCGGGGCTTTGCTTTGTTACAGGTTTTTTTTATTGACGGATAATATTTAATTTGTCGAAAACGAATATGGTTTAAGGAGGGATTATCCTACATTCACAAACCATATACCCAAAATTGGATAGAGCTGGTCAAAACGCATTGAATGGTATATAATTTGTCATGGTTTGGTCAAAAATTAAAGGGTATTAAACGGTTTAAACCAATTTTGGTTTAATGGTTCAAAACTAAGTTAGAATTTAGGTGAACCCAAGTCAAAACTTAATCAAACAATGTGTCTTGATAGATCTATCAATTGGGTATAAAGTTTATGGGTTTAGGCTAAACCACTGAACCATTACAGTCTTTCGGCATTTTCAACACATTCTCTATTCAAAAAATGATTTCCCCATTTTTTCAAGTCATTGGATTATGCGCAGTTGTGGGCATTTTGGTGATGCGCTGCCTGAAAAAGAGCGTCTACAACAGGTTCATCACATTTTTTGTCAGTGTGGGCGTTGGCTCACTTTCCGGCTCTGCGGTTTTTCATCTCTTACCACAGGTAAATTATTTAATAAAAATTCAAATTTCGGAAATAATTTCAACTTCCAAAGGCATTCGGTTTGGTTGATGAGCATTCACACGGAGCTGGCGCAAGAAATGGAGGCGATGGAGCGGTAGAAGGGCACAGTGATTACCTCTCCAAATCGTTTGCTGCAATCGTTGGCATCTACATTTTCTTCTTTACCGACAAAATCATAAAGGTTTGCTTTTTGGGTGAATTTTTGATATCCAAAAAACCTTAAGTTTTTATTATCCAAAAAACCGTAAGTTTTTATTATCCAAAAACCTTGAGTTTTTATTATTCAAAAAACCTTAAGTTTTTATTATCCATAAACCTTAAGTTTTTATTATCTAAAAAACCTTAAGTTTTTATTATCCAAAAAACCTTAAGTTTTTATTATCTAAAAAACCTTAAGTTTTTATTACCAAAAAACCTTAAGTTTTTATTATCCAAAAAACCTTAAGTTTTTATTATCCAAAAAACCTTAAGTTTTTATTATCTAAAAAACCTTAAGTTTTTATTATCCAAAAAACCTTAAGTTTTTATTATCTAAAAAACCTTAAGTTTTTATTACCAAAAAACCTTAAGTTTTTATTATCCATAAACCTTAAGTTTTTATTATCTAAAAAACCTTAAGTTTTTATTATCCAAAAAACCTTAAGTTTTTATTATCCAAAAAACCTTAAGTTTTTATTATCTAAAAAACCTTAAGTTTTTATTACCAAAAAACCTTAAGTTTTTATTATCCAAAAACCTTAAGTTTTTATTATCCAAAAACCTTAAGTTTTTATTATCCAAAAAACAAAATATAACAAAATTATTTTAGATTGTGTTGGAGCAGAGAAAACGAATGAAAAAGGAGGCCGAACCTGCTGGAAGCAGCAATTCCAACCACGCCATTTCCCTACATCAACATAATGGGCATGGACATGGACAAAATGAAGAGGATGAGAAGTCAGGCGGCAAAGGCCATAATCATCATCATAAGCACCACTCACATTCGCATCAAAGGGAAAATGGTCAACCGGCAAATTCCGACACTGCCGAAGCATTGTTGAGTGCAACCGATTTGGAGGTTAGCTGACAATTTAATAGTTTTTACTCAAGTTGATTATAAAATTATATATTAGAAGAGTCGAAAATTGTTTTCTTTTTTAGGTTAAGGACTAAAAATTCTAAAGAAATTATAAGGAAGTTCACAGAGGGTTGTTTGGTCGAATGGGTAACCCTTTTATTTTGCAGTATTTAGGTACTCGGGTTCGAACCTGCGCAGGGGCAAGTATTTTTTTCTGCTTGTTTCATACTTTTATGCATTTGTATACATTTTTCCATTACATTTATACACGAAATAAGACCTTAAAATAAAAAACGTTTAAAATCATTTAATTTTATTTAAAAAAACTTAATTAATTCCCATAAAAATTTTCAGCAAGCAACAAAGCGAAGTATTAGCCAAATTGAGGAACAAATGGAGAAAGCACAACGAATTTTGGATGATGGGACCAAGGATGCGGAACATTCAATAAATCAACAGGTTTTCACCCTATTTACCAAAATTCTCTCCACCCAATTTTCTTCTCCCAATTTTTTAGACGCATGCCCTTTGCGTTCATGACCATGAATACAAGGAGGGCGATTCGGTGATTGCCACAGGTTTTAATTAAATTTAATTATTATAATTTTAAATTTAATGATTTTTAAGTGGCTTGGATGATCATTTTTGGCGATGGCCTCCACAATTTCATCGATGGAATCACCATTGGCGCCTCATTTTCTGAATCATTGCTCAGCGGTCTCTCTGTTAGTGTGGCCGTCCTTTGCGAAGAATTCCCTCATGAATTGGGTACAATTTTGGGTTTTTATGGTTAAATAATAGAATAAGGAATAGAAATTTCTTTGGCAATTGTTGGCCCAAAGGGTAACTCTATCCAGTTAAAAAAATTTAGGTCTCGGGTTCGAAACCTCTCTGAGGAAGTTATTTTAATCACATTTATTCACATTCCTTCCAATGCTCAATTCTTTCGTTAGAAGCCATAAAAAATTGATTTATAAACACGTTTAATCTTCAAATTTTGGAACCGGTTTAAATTTAAAATTTTTGAAAACGGTTTAAAGTAAAATTTTGAAATAGTTTTTAAACCTATAATTTTGAAACCAGTTTATAAATTTTTGAACCGTACTCCGTACTATAAAATTTGGTTTCAGTTTAAAATTTAAACACTATGATTATTGGTTGACGTTTTGATTGACAATTTAATCATAATTAAATAAAACTTAAATTAACAGAAGGACTTTTACATTTCAAAAATTCTCTTAATTTGGGGCTCAGAATTTAAAATAAAATTATTAAAATATTTTTTCCAAATTTTTTAAAGGTGATGTGGCCATCCTCGTGAATGCCGGCATGTCCATGAAACAGGCACTCATTTACAATTTACTTTCCGCACTCACCTGCTATATTGGCTTTGTCATTGGCGTTTTGGTGGGCAATGTGATCGACGCTTTTTCCGCTTACACATTTGGATTTGCGGGCGGAATGTAAGTGAAACAAATTCACAAAAATTTAATTTACTTTTTTTTCAGGTTTTTGTACATTTCACTGGTAAAATTGAATTAAAATAAATTTTTTTAAATAAATTTTTTGAAGGGTTGTATGATGCCGGAAATGAAAAATGCCATGGAAAAGGCGCTGCACGTTTCACTGGGCCAAGGGCTCGAGGTTTTGGCCCTGCAAGCGTCCGGAGTCATTACAGGTAGGGCAATTTATAAAGGAAATTTTATTAAAAAATTTTTGAAAATTTCATCAAAAAATTTTGAAAATTTTTAAACCGACGGGGAATCCTTCACTTTTGGAAAAATTTAGGTTTCGGGTTCGAGCCCGCGCAGGGTTAATTATTTTTTTCGGGCTTGATAGGCACTTTCATGCATTTTTATAAATTCGAAAGTATTTTTATAGACCAATTTTTTAAAAATTTTTCTACCAAAAGGGACCCTTCACTTTTGTAAAATTTAGGACTCGGGTTCGAACCCACTTAAGAGACAATAATTTTTTTCGAACTTAGTTGGCAAGTTTTATGTAATTTTCCAAAAAGCCCTTACCTATTAATTTGCTAGTGTTATCAAAAATTCATAATGTAAATTCTAAAATTAATAAAATACCAAAAATTTCACAGGACTTGTTTGCATGTTTGTAATGGCCCGTTTCGGCGATGGGATCCAATTCTGAGATGAAGAGGAAGGAGCGGAATAGAAAGGAAAGAAGAACAATTTTGATGATAATGAAAAGATGGAAATTCAACACAAAGCCCAAAATTGTTTTTTTAATTGCATGTTTATTATTTTTTCCCTTTTTATTTAGAATTTACTCCACACCGTTTTCATTTATTGTTTACTCCAAATTCATTTTTGTTTTTTACCCAAAATTTTTCATCTTTTTGTTTGTTTTTTTTATCAAATCTTCCCGTTGTTTAATTTTTGTAATATTTACGCAAATATCAAAATACCATTTTTATATTGGCAATTGAACAACAAAACAAAATGCATTAATTTTTTTTGTTAATTCTCTGTTTTCTTGAACCATTTTTGAATACCATCCAAACCTCTTTTAACCGTTGATCGACCTTATTTTCCACAATTTGCTCCACCAAATTGAGACTAAATCAAATAACCCTGCATAACAATTTTAATATGGAGTTTTGTAGAGTTAACGTCCGCTTATTTGCAAAAATAAAATAAAAAAGGGGTTTGTAGCCAAACACTTAGGTAACGGCTTAGATTTGAGCATGCTAAAATTTATTAAGCAAAAAATTTTTTTGACACATTGGTTTTCTGGGTTCAGATTTTTCACCTCCAAAATCAGCTTTTATTACTCCAGAATTGGTCATTCATTCTCATAAGATTATAAAAAATTGTATTTTTTTCATCGTTTTAGAATAAAAAGATAATAAAAAATTTCAAAATTTTTCAATCTTGCAAATCGGGGACCTTTAGCTGTGAGTCAAACTCATAGGTTACGAATTAGACTAGAGCTGGTCAAAATTTTTTAAAAAAAAATTAAAAAATTTCCGAGAATACTGACCAAAAAAGTTATATTTTTTACTTTTGCATATTACGAACCTAAACTCTACAAATTGCCTTTATTTTATCACCCTTCCCTAAATATTAAATGCCCAATTTATATTTTTTCCCTTGCAAATGTTGCACAAAAATTGTTAAACCTTAAATACACAATAACCCAAATCTGTTGATCAAAAATGTTACGCAAACACTTATAAATTGATGAAATGTTTATCTTGCAAAAATAAATTTATGTGTAAAATTTCTGTGGATGATGAAAACTTTTTGCAAAATTAAATAAAATAGATGAATGGATGAGAAGACATGGGAGATAGGCATGGAGGGATATATAGGGGGGTTACATAAAATGATGTCAAAAAGGAGATTGAATATATGAATGGATGGGATGTGTGGATTTTCCATAGCACTTTTTGCTTTCTTTCTTCTTCATTTTACTTTCCTCTCATTCTTCCAAAAATTTCATACATCTTTTCTTCTGCTTTGCCTTCAAATGCGTTGCAGATAATTTGGCGGCACATACATTGGATCGAGCTGCTAAAATGTGATTCAATGTTTGAATTTGGAATTTTTATTTTTTGAACTTGATAGTGCGAAATTTGTAAAAAATAAAGGGGGAATTCTTAATAAGAATTTCGAAAAAAAATATTTTTGTGAAAAATTCTTTATAAAACTAAACTAGAAACACCTTAGAAATTTCGGAATATTTTTTTAAAAAATTCTTTTCGGAAAAATCTTCTTTATAAACCATCCCTAAACCCTAGCCGGAGTTTAAACCATCCCAGAAATTTTCGATAAAATTTTTTAAAATTTTTAGAAAAATTAAAATTTTTAAACCTTAGCCAGCCCAACCTAACCCCCTAATTTAATTTAAATAATTTTAATATTTTTTAAATTTTCCTTACAATGACTTGTTGACCACCACCACGCATTGGTCCACGTTGCTGCTGTTGGCCTCCTCCTCTGCGTCCAGCGAAGAACTGCTGTTGTTGACGACCACGGCCACCAGCCGGCGGTGCCTGCTGCAAAATGAAAATTGGTTGTTGAGTTTGTTGACGTTTTGTTGGTCTTTGTTGGCGGCGGCGTGGTGAACGCTGCTGCCGTTGATTGGGCAATTGTTGAACGGTGATTACCTGTGGCTGAGGACGTTGACGCGGACGACGATTCATCATTGGCATCATTTGTGGCTGCTGTTGACGAACAATTTTGAACACGGCCGGTGCCGGTTGGGATTGTTGCTTCAAGAATTGAGTGTTCAGCTGTTGGACACGGGTTGCCCGGCGCATTGCATTGATTTGACCACGGACCGAAAGTTGTTGAGCCTGTTGGCGAGATTGGAATGCAATTGGTGCCGGTTGTTGCTGAACATATTGAATGGTGTTGTTGTTTTGGCGGCGACGTTTTGGAATAGTGCTGAAAAGAAGCCAAAATAATTATAATGTTTAAGGAGTGTTCGTCCTAAATTTAAATTCCCATACCAAATACCTAAAATTGGATGAGCTGGTCAAGACGCATTGAATGGTATATAATTTGTCATGGTTTGGTCAACAATTAAAGGGTATTAAACGGTTTAAACCCATTTTGGGTTAATCGTTCAAAACTATATTAGAATTGGTTAAACCCAAAGCCAAAACATAATTAAATGATGCGTTTTGACGTGATCTATCTATTGGGTATAGTATAAGGTTTATAGGTCTCAGCCAAACCATTGAACCGTTATAATATTTTCCTAGCCATATTTGTGCTTTACTTACATGACACGTCGTGCGGCCGATTGTATCATTGGGGCAGTAGCAAATCGAACAGGGCCACGGCCGCGCACATTTGCCGGTGCCGATTGTTGAAGAATAATTGGTGAACGATTTTGGGGCATGGCCACAATGCGTTGACGTTGTTGAGGACGGCCAATGACCCGAGAACGGGCACTGATTCGATTCAGCATCATGATTGGGCGGCGTTGACGCAGACGATTGGCCGGAATGCGAACCAGTTTGCCTTGACGGGCGGCCATGATGGTCGATGAGGTGGTGGCCACATTCTTTGCGAGTGCTTTCTGCAAAAAATAGGAAATTTAATATGAAATTGAATGGTTCAAAAACCGGTTTAAAATTTTTGAATAGTTCAAAAATCGGTTTAGAACTTTTTAATGGTTCAAAAACCGGTTTAAAAATTTCGAATGGTTCAAAAACCGGTTTAAAATTTTAAATGGTTCAAAATCTGGTTCAAAAACTAGTTTAAAATTTCCGAATGTTTCAGAAAATGGATTAAAATTTTGGCAATTTGAGCTAACCTTGACGAGTTTCTTGACCAAATTTTTTGTAGCAGAAACCATTGCACGATTGTTGCCGCCGGTTGGGACATTTTTGCGGACAAATCGACGATTGATACCACCGACGATTGGCTGCCGGCGAGGAACACCACGACGAATAGGGCCACCACCAATTCGCTTCTTCGCGATGGTCGTAATGTTGAGTCTCTTTCCCTGAAAAAACGGTGGTTTATGTCAGCAACCTTTGCAAATTTGCACAAAACTAAAAAAATGGTCCCCACTCCCAAAATTAGAAATTTTCTTTAATAATTTTTAGGTATAATCTTCTAATATCGACTCCCCCACGGACTATGGTACATTAGTGATAAGGTTGGGCAGGGATTTGATTACCAATCAGAACCACCCACCTATTTCCTATTAATTCTCCAAACCCCAACTCCAATAATCCCTGGCTCCCAAACTTGATTTTTGGAAATTGGGTATTGCGGACTAAAACTGCCTAATTAATTAGTTTCGAAAAATTAAAAACCTGATTGATGCGATTCTTGTTGATTCCACCACCACCAATCGAGCGGCGTTGGCCTCCTTTCATCAGAACTTGTCGGCGTTTGTTAATTGGACCACCACTGCGACGAATTTTTGCGCCAGCACCACCCGATGGTTTCTTTCCCGGTGACGAATTGCTGCCTTTGCCTTTTTGGGCCTTGATAATTTCGTCTTAAATAAAATGAATTAAATTTGATTTTTGTCCATAAAAAATATACCCAAGCTCATTTCAAGCTTTGAAGTTGAAGCAGACATATTTATTGTTTTGATTTGCTATCTGAAATTGTGCAACTCAACAATATGTGCTGGACTTCATGATGGGCTTGGTTCATTTTGTGTGTTCGCGTCTCGCATTTGGACGGTTGTAATAATATTTTAGGACGCCCAAAACACAAGTATAGCACATAATTGGCATTTTTTGTGTGGCATTTTTCCACCCATTTTTGGTGTCCGAAATTTGCTTGCCAATATTTGTGGCAGCCGACTTAGTATGAGGGTATTTGCGAGACTCAATTCCTCCAGATTTAAATGATGTTTGGAAGCCTTTTTGGTCTGCTTGGCTCTGTGGGAATTGTTAGGAGGGTAGGTAGTAAGGAGGAGGGCCCGGCCCGTCATTCTTCTCAAAATTGATCGGTTGAGATGATGAGCCATAGCATTGGTCGGATGCTTTGTGCTCCTCTCCACTGTTTTGATTATGAAACCCACCGGCAGTTAGCTAAAAATATTTTACTCCCCGTTTTGAGACTTAAGGTTTTTCCTTGAAAAATGTTAATCAGAGATAGTTCAGAATGGGTTTAGAGAATTAAAGATGGCACAATTGAGTTTGAAAGTTGATCAAAATTTTACCAAATTATGTAGCACAAAATGTTGAACAAATAATTGAATTGTAGTAATTCAGATATTCAAGTGAATTTTATTTTGTTGTTGAATAATTTAATTATCAAATAGCTGAAAATTAATGGATTTAATCATTAAAACCTTTTCAATAATTTTGGGTTTGAGGATTTGGAAATAAAAATTTAAAAATTGGAAGAATGGAGATGACTAAAATGAAAAATGTGGACGTCAATCAACAGCCAAAAACCAGCATATAAAATAGGTAGAAGACCAAAGCCACGAAAGAACCAACTGACACTGACAGCACAGCCAAGCCAGCAAGGCAAGCAATAAATAAATGACAATTTAATGTCTGCCGATCGACAACTCATATTTTCATCTTTCTTTATGCTCTCTCCATTTTTTACTTGCTGTTTATTCAATTTCCATTCTCTTCTTCTCTACTTACTATGCTTGGTTTGGTTCTCTAACCAACCAATCAATAAAATCATATGTTGATAAAGAAATCGCTTCAATTTTTTCCGTTTTAAAAGTTGGCAAGGTTTTTGCGCACGCGCGCAGCGCGGTTGGCGGGGCGGTTTGCCTTTTTTTGCGTTTTACATTTAGGTTTTTGCCGAAAAGGAAAAGCAACGTAAAATAAGGGGTAGTTTGCGCATAGTGAAACGTCAAAAAGGATTTTTTATTTTTTTTGCTGTTCCAATGAACCAAAAAAAGGAAAAGCATGCTTTCCACTATTCCTTTCTTCCTCCTTTGCGGCTTTTTTTATTAATCATTTTTTCAGCTTTTTTTCAGCAAACAATATAAAATTTTACCTATTTTTTACAACTTAATTAAATTACAAAATGACCAACAAGGAATCGAAAGAGGTAAAATTACGAATTTAATAAAATTAATCAAAAATATTTAAGCAGGTTGAAGGAAACAAAGACAAAGAGATGGACGAGCAAATCCGCGTGAATAAATGGGATGGCGTGAATGTGAAAAACACGCTGGACGACACGGTCAAGAAGGTATTAATTGGTTAAATCCTCCTATCAATTTTAACAATTTGAGGTAATCAACGAGAACTACGGTTGGACTGAACGCCATTCTCTGGCCGATGGACGTTTGGCGCTGTCATTTTTGGCCGTCGCATTCGCCGCATTTGCACTCATCTACGACTACCTTTACCCATTTCCACAGTCTAAACATGTAAGCCATTTAATTTGTAAAATGTTACAAAAATTAGAACCTAATTTTACCAATGAAAAATATTAAAAATGACCAGAAAACATTGATGAAAATGGCAAAAAGATTATAGTTCCAAGAACACAAAACCTTATACTCAATCGTAATCAATTCTAATTTAGTTTTGAACCATTAAATTAAACGTTTAATACCCTTTAATTGCTGACCAAACCAAAATAGGTTTAAACCGTTTAATACCCTTTAATTGTTGACCAAACCAAAATTGGTTTAAACGTTTAATATTTAATTGCTGACCAAACCAAAACAAATTATATACCATTAAATGCGTCTTAACCAGCTCTCTCCTCTCCAATTTTGGGTATATTTTGTTTGTGATTTAGGACAAACCCCTCTTTAAACCCATTATAAATATTTTGGCATGTTCAATAGTTTTATTTTTCTATTTAAAAGATCCTCGCCTTTTGCTCCATCAGCTATTTTGTGATGATTCTCGTCCTTCAAACCTACCAATGGTACGTAGAAAAGCTCACCTTCTTCCAAGCGGTTGAAGAGGACAAAGATGCGAAAAAGCCCGCCCGCTATTGGAAATGGTCATCGGACATGAAACGGTTTGGGCAAAAATTTCGAAGGGTTTTAGACTAAATTTAAAATTTCAGCTATGACGACAAATATCATTTGATTGCGGAATATTCGCAAGGCAACCGTTCGGGCAGCATGAAAATTGTTAAATCCATTGCGGCCTATATCAGCGATGATGGTTCGTTTATTTATATTTGGGTTGGGCTTCAACTTGGCGCCGTTTAAAATAACTCATCGGAGACTGAACCAATTTTGATGACTTTAGTATCAAATTAAAGAGCAGACTTTTGGCTATCCAATAATATTAATTTATTGGTTCAACATTAGTTAAGTTATGGCCAGAAAACCACCGAAAATATCGTTAATCCATAATAAAGAACATTTTAAATAGTTTTTTGGTCACAACTTCATCAATTCTGAACCATTTTAAATAAAATTAATATCATTGGATAGCTAAAAGTCTGCTCTTTAATTTGATACTAAATTCATCAAAATTGGTTCACTCTTTGGTGAATTATTATAAAACGCACCAAGTTGGGTTTTCCTAAATGGCAATTTATGAATAAATAAATTCCCCAAACAAAATTAAAGGTGAAGTTCTGGTGCCATTGGTGAAAAAGGACGTGGATCAGCTGCGGAACAATCTGCTCAAATCCGACTAAACCGCATATGAATTACGACGATTGTTAGAACCTTGAATTCCCAACTTTTTTTTCGGCTCGATTCTTCCTGTCCACTTTTTCATCTTTTTATGATTTTTCGGCTATTTAATTTAAATTTATTTTCCTTCATTTTTTATTCTTTGTGGTATAAATTAATTTTATTGTTGCAATAAATGTTTGATATTTATTAAAAAGTTGAAATTTCATTCGAATATTTTTCGTAAAATTTTATTCAAATTTTAATTAAATTCTTCAGGTCCTTGCACCATTTTGTTACATAAAAATTTCACGTTTTGATTACGGGTACATATTTTTGAGAATATTGTGGAAAAATTAAATGGATTTGGATGGTCGCTGCGCATCCACTCCATCAACTTCGGCGGCGGGTGCCGGTGGGACCACTGAGAATGGAAATCAACAACAAACCACGGCGACAACAGCAACTGATCTGGTCACTTTCGAGGCCAATTTCGTTTCGGTATTATTACAGTAAATAATAATTTTGGAAGGTCAAATTAGAAAGGAAACTATTTAATTTGTCGTATGTAAAGCAACTAAAATAATTATAATATTTTAAAAAGAGGTTTGTCCTAGATTCCCAAACCAAATATACCCAAAATTGGTTAGAGCCTGGTCAAGACGCATTGAATGGTATATAATTTGTCATGGTTTGGTCAACAATTAAAGGGTATTAAACGATTTAAACCAATTTTGGTTTAATGATTCAAAACTAAGTTAGAATTGGTTAAACCTAATAAGCCAAAATATAATCAAATGATGCAGGAGATTTATCCGTTGAGTATAAAGTTAATGGGTCTAGGATGATTCCAATTTAGCTAAAATTGACTAATTCAATTGAAAAAATTAATTCAATTTAAAATTATATTAAATTATCAGATTGTCGCCGAACAATTGGGCATTGACTTTCCAACATCGTCCTCGGGTCAGGCGGTCGCCCAAAGCGTTTCTTCATTTCTGAGGCGCGTCTTCAAGATGGCCCGAAAATTCCAGAAAAGCAGTCGGCGGAAATGGCTCACTCAAGACGATTTGGAAGTTGCAATGGCCTATTTTGGATATTCCGTAAGCAAAATTTTATATTCTAATTTATCGATAAAAGTTGGGTAAATCTCTTATTAGATTCCCTCTTTTTTTCCAATTTTTTGAATTTTTTATTCTAATAATAATACCTACGGTCTTATTGGGAATTTTTTGGAAATTCTCAAATGAGTGAGAACTGTGTATGCAAATTTATGTTCCCCTATTTCTCCTTATGACTATATTGGCAGCGGGATGGAAAATGCTAACATGACCCCTTAGCGCATTGGTATGTTGCTCGCTTTAGCGTATCAGGGAAATGGCCCAGAGGTCGCGGGTTCGATTCCCATTGGTGGCTAGTGATTTTTAATTTTTGTTTTTTTCTTTTTTGTGTTTTCTTTTTATTTTGTATATCTAAAAATATAAGAAAATGACTCCGGTTCCCTATAGCCATCTCTAAGCAGTCAAAAAGTGACTGGTTCAATTTTACAAAAATTTTTTTAAATATTTTCTTCAAATTTAGCCACTACTTGGCTATGACACCATGGACAGCACAACATTTCGGCAATTTGGCAAACAAACAAGGGAATTGTTCGTTCGGGAAGACCCAGAGCTGGAGCTGATGGCCGTAATTCATTCAACACCGCCCAAATTGCCGTTGGAACCCAGTTTAAAAGGTTAATATTTAAATTATCGAAAAAATATTGAAAACCGAAATAATTTTAACAGTTCAATGATCTATATTAAACTATAAACCGTAAATCCATAAACCTTATACCTAATCGCTAGATAAAAGTGATAATGTTTTGGCTTTTGTTTAACCAATTTTAACTTAGTTTTGAACCATTAAACCAAAATTGATTTAAAGTTTAAACCGTTAAATACCCTTTAATTGTTGACCAAACCATGACTCATGACAAATTATATACCATTCAATGCGTCTTGACCAGCTCTATCCAATTTTGATATATGGTTTGGGAATGGCATTTTTAATATTTTTCAAAGATTTTAATGTCCATTTTTCAGCCCATTGGTTGGCCATTAATGGAACGCAGCCAGCAATTGCCGAAAATCCATTGCCCATCGTCCCAACGGATTTGGCATTTACTTCGACAGCCGGTGGCAGCGGAATGGACGCAGAGGCGGGCACTTCCCAAGAGAAGGGTGCCGGTGGCCTTCTTTTGAATCAATTGGCCAAAACAGTGCAAAAAACGGAACAAGTCCAAATCAAGCAAATGACCACTCATGCCCTTTCAATGGTTTGTTTGAATAATTAAAAATATTAATTTTATTAAATAATCTCATAAAATGATAAAATTTTAGTTAAATTATTCTCAAAAATTCCAGATTTCTTCAAATTTAAAAAATTATTATCAAAAAAATTCCAGAATTTTTCAAATTTTTATAAAATTAATCTCAAAAATATTTCAAAATTTTTTAAAAATTATTCACAAAAAAATTCAAAATTTTTTAAAAATTTTAAAAAATTTTTTAAAAATTATTCTCAAAAAATTTCAAAATATTTCAATTTTTTGCTTAAATTAATCTCAAAAATTATTCAAATTTTCCATTTTTAGGAACAACAAGTGTTCTTCCTCAAAATTATGGAGGCCATCATGGGCCAGGATGAGCAGAAACGCATCGTTTGTTTAGCCAAGAATAACTAATTAAATTTTTAAAATTAAAATACAAATATCCGAAAATAAAAAAACTACCTATTGAAATTTTCCAGGAAGCGCTGAATTGTTTACAAATGGATTGCGGTCTCCGTGCCTTAATGTCTCGTTTCTCAATTGCAATCACCGAAGGGGTAAATTATTATTTTTATTTTTATTAAAAAACTATTAAATTTCACAAAAAAATTACTGAAAAAATATCTAAATAACGGTTCAGAAGTTTATCCTTAACCGATAAACCTTACCTTATACTCAATCGATTGATTAGGTCAAGACGTATTATTTAATTATGTTTTGGTTTGAGTTTAATCAATTCGAGCTTAGTTTTGAACCATTAAACCAATTGGTTTAAACCGTTTAATACCCTTTAATTGTTGACCAAACCAAAATTGGTTTAAACCGTTTAATACACTTTAATTGTTGACCAAACCAAAATTGGTTTAAACCGTTTAATACCCTTTAATTGTTGACCAAACCATGACAAATTATATACCATTCAATACGTCTTGACCAGCTCTATCCAATTTTGGGTATTTGGTTTTTGGATGTAGGGCAAACCCTTTCTTAAACCATTTTTTTGATTCTTAAATACTCCTCCCATTTAAATTCCAGGTTCGATGCAACATTGTCGTCCACAATATGGCCATTCTTGTCTACCTCGTAAACACAAATTTAGGGAATTCATCAAAAAAATTCCACCATCTAAAATATACCAGATGCGAATGATCCAGGCTCTCTCCCAGAATGTGGCCATCACGTTGGAGCCTTGCGTAAATTTTTTCTTTCAATCAAATTTTTTTGGAATTTTTTAAAAAAAAATTTTTAAACGAAAAAAAATTATTAAGCCTTTTTTAGTCAATTAATTAATTAAATTTAATTATTAAAAATACCTTAATTATTTTTATTTTATTTTTTAATGATCTATTTTGAAAAAAAAATAAATAATCATCTAAATCTAAATTTATTTTAAATTTAAATTCTAATTAATTATTTTAATTAAAATATAAAAATTTAATCATTAAAATTTCTCATTTTTGGATTTTTAAAACAATTTTCAAATTAAGAATAAAATTCAAAATTTTTTGGAAATTAATTTATTTAAATTAAATTCAAATTTTTTTTTGCAGCTTCATGAGCTGTTGCCCACCATGATGTCCTGCATTCTGAGTCGCCAACTCTCCTCCAACCAACAAGCCTCCGATACACATTGCGTTTTGCGCGAATTCTCTTCCGACTTACTTGCCCAATTACTCAGGTACCAATATAATTATAATTTGGTTTAAGAAGGGTTCCTAAACCCTCAAACCTTATACCTAAAATTGAATAGAGCTGGTCAAAATGGATTGAATTTGAATGGTATATAATTTGTCAAGATTTGGTCAATAATTATAGGGTATTAAATGGTTTAAACCAATTTTGGTTTGGTCAAGAATTAAAGGGTATTAAACGGTTTAAACCTATTTTGGTTTGGTCAACAATTAAAGGGTATTAAACGGTTTAAACCAATTTTGGTTTGGTCAACAATTAAAGGGTATTAAACGGTTTAAACCTATTTTGGTTTAATGGTTCAAAACTAGTTTCGAATTGGTTAAACCTAAAAGCCAAAATATAATCAATTGACGCATTATGGGTATAATTTTAATTTTCTAAATTTCCATTTCAGGCGCTACCGTCTCCCCCATATCCACACCCGTGTCATCCGTGTACTTTCCAAGGCATTTGAACAGCCCAATTGTGCGCTGTCAACTCTGTACGGTGCTGTGACTGCCCTTTGCGAACTTGGCCCAGAGGCATGTTTTTTGGCGTTAATTTTACTAAAAATTTATAAAATTTCAAATAAATTATTCCCAATTTTTTTTGCAGGTAATTCAAAGGGTTATTTTGCCGAATATGCCGATGATTTGTGCCACCCTCCAACGGGTTCTTTTCGACAAATTGTACAGCCATGAGCGAAGTCTGGGCAAAAAGCTTTATGATCGGATGCTGGTAAATTTAATTTAATATTTTTTTGATGAATGGAAAATTCTTTAAAAACCATCGAGAACTGGGGAAAGAGAATTATAAAACAAATCAAATAATCACTTTATAG
This sequence comes from Pratylenchus scribneri, assembly GCA_030063045.1. NCBI lineage: Eukaryota > Metazoa > Nematoda > Chromadorea > Rhabditida > Pratylenchidae > Pratylenchus > Pratylenchus scribneri. The sequence continues at coordinate 60,445 of JAQSEB010000107.1, read as the reverse complement.
CTGATTGGGTTAAGCCTCTTTCCTCAATGGAATATGGAGGTCGTTGGTTCAATTCCCTCTTCGTGATTTTTTCTAAAATTCCCTTAAATTTTATTTATCAATTTTCCCTAAAATTTTATCTAAAAATTACCTTCCTATCCCCAAATTAATTTTAGAACAAATAGTTGATTGGATTAAGCCTCCTCCTCTTTAGAATTTAGGGTCTTGGGTTCAATTCTCCCCTTCGGGATTTTTTAAAATTTTTAAATTTTGGCTATGCTATTTTCCCATAGCTGATTGGGCTAAGCATCTCCCTCATATAACATGGGGTCTCGGGTTCAATTCCTCCATCATGGATTATATTTACAGGGTGCGCCAAAAGTCCGTTCCCACCTATTTTTTATCATAGTTTTATTACGGATAAAGATATAAAGATGAAAATATAGTCAAAATGAGCGCAAAGATTTTAGTGAATAATAAAAAATATTAACTTCCTTTCTATCCACTCTTGACTTTGTGCCAGAGGCAAAAATGCTTGAGGAATTTTTCGCTTAAGGGCCGCAACTCGAGTGACAAATGTTTAAAGATAAAATTTTTTATCTTTTAAGCTGCGAACAATTTTCAAAATCACAAATTATTTGCAACTCTATCTCCTCTCTCTGATGGTATAATTGGATATTCCAAAAACTATCAATTAATCTTGATATAGATAGCAAACCAAAAAAATCAAGTTTTCGCTGATCTCGAGGTCAAAATCAAAAAAAAAATATAATTTCAAAAAATTTCATTAAGGATTAATTAAACCTAAGATTCATATCCATTTAGTTAAAAGGAAATGGATTTTTCAATTTGGCCTAAACCCGGACAAAATAGGAAAGAGTTTCAAAAGTCGTTTCAGAATAATTTGCTTGAAAATACCACCTCCGATAAATGTATCCCTCATAGCGGGCATTTGAAATCTATGAATTTTTCTTTTCTCATATTTTGTAGATTATGGTCTTGGCTAAAACTTAGAATTGTTTTGAATTTCTTAAAAAATCTCTCCTTCGAGTACAGGGTACAGTTTCCCGTGAGGGGGTGCGGCCCTTAAGCGAAAAATTCCTCAAGCATTTTTGCCTCTGGCACAAAGTCAAGAGTGGATAGAAAGGAAGTTAATATTTTTTATAATTCCCTAAACTCTTGCGCTCATTTTGACTATATTTTCATCTTTAAATCTTTATCCGTAATAAAACTATGATAAAAAATAGGTGGGAACGGACTTTTGGCGCACCCTGTAATTCCCATAAAATTTTATTTAAAATTATTTTTTACACTAACTAAGTATAATTTTTAATAAATATTTATTATTTGTAGGAAAAGTTGACCGCAGTTGCCAAGGATCCAGGCTGCGAAATCCCACTTCGACATTACCAGGACTTCCAGAATGCTTTTGGCATATTCGCCGATGACATCTACAAAGCATTCAAAACCACCACCAACAACAAGAACAATAATAATAATGTTGGCCAATTGTATAACAACAACAACAATAATAACCTCGCGAAATGATTCCCACCAACCAGAAAAAACCCCCAAAATTCATTCATTTTTAATCCCAAAATTTGTTGTTGTCCACACTTTTTTTTATATATTCGATTCTCTCTTGGAATTAATTGTTTTGTATTTTATTTTTACTCTATATTTTGTTGTTTTTTCGATGGTACATATTTAATGTTGTTTGTTTTATCCTCTGATGAAATATGGTAAAAGTTTAAAAGGAGCAATGTCCAATTTATTTATTTTATTCATGATTTATTCCTCAAATCCTCACATTAAAATCAAATATAAAATCTCTCCTCAATCTTTATATTCAAAAATAAAATATTTTAAAAAATATGTTTTTCTCTATTTCCTCGTCTCAATGCGTTGAGCAACCTCATTAACAAAAAGGAGAGGGAAATTAAATTGTCCAAATTCAATTCATATATTTATGTACATTTTCAAGCCATAAAGCTTGGTCAAATCCTATAGGTGAACCCGGTTTACGGTTTTTGAAAAATGTCGGTTCCGGTTTCTCATATTTTCGGTTATTTTGAGCTCCCAATTTCGGTTTGAAATTTCATAGATTTTCTCAAACCGAAACCGACTTTGTCCTACTCTAATAAATAGTTTCAAACTCCAAATCAAATTAATTTAATTATACATTTTCAGGCCATAAAATTGGGCCAAATCCCAGTTCTGAAAATCATAAAAATTTCTGCTTTAAATCAAGGCAAAACCCATAAAAATTTGATTTATCCTTATTAAATATTCCCGATGTTTTACTTAGGCCTAATTGCCAAATTGTTGGCCCAAGGATGACGGCCTTTTTGGACAATTTAATTTGAATTTTTCTTTGGAAAAGTATTACGAAAATTGCACTTTAATTTCCTCAACATTTTATTCAATTTTCAATTCAAATCCATTCATCATAGAGCAGAATATTTTATATTATTTCTTGTCCTCCACTGTTTCATCAACAGAACACCAAATAATATGCTCACTTTTTTATCGTACAAGTTTTTCCCTCATTACAAACAAAAAATCCTCATAATTCATTTAAATGGAAAGAAAACATTTTTATTAAAAATGTCCACTTTATTTTGATTGAACTCATTTTTATATATGGAAATATTGGAAAAGGATAAAATTTTATATTAAAAATATTTTTCAATGGAATTATTAAATCAAATTAAAATTCATTAAGTAAGTGAATTTGTCCAATATTTTTGAAAAAAATATTTGCTTTAGGCAATTTTTGAAAAAGGAAAAATTATTCAAGGCACAATGCCCCCTTTTTATTACAATAAATTCTGAATAACAAAAATTTTTAATTAAAAAATTCAACAAAATTAACTAAAAAGGTTGTAATAAAATAATTTTTCTATATGAAGAAATTTAATATATGTATGTAAAATTTGGCAACAATTAATGCCCAACCAAATTAAATATTTTAATAAAATTATCCTTCACTTTCCCCTACCCCAAATTTCCATTGTCCCCCCATCCACATTGGTCTACAATGCTTCTATTTAGTTAGGAAGAAGTGTGCCACTTGACACTTCCTTTCATCACCCAATTTCCCTACCATTTCCATTCAATTGCAAAGAAGTCCTCCTCGAATTTTCTGCAACAATTACTTCCTACATCGTCAAAAACTTGTTCACTTAATTCCCTCCTAATAATGCGCGGAAATAGAGGGTCTTTCCCCTGCCAATAGCTGCGTGTAAAATTGCCGTGACCACAATGATGTTCCCCTCGAAAAGCCTTGCCTTTCATTTTCCTTTCATTTTCCCTTCCAATCATTAAAAGAGTACCCTCTAAAAGGGTGACTTTAAAGCCATTTTCCGGAGAACTTGGCCCAAGAAGTAATTAGGCCACAATTTCGTGCGCAATCCTTTGTTATGTGTCATTTTCGGAGAGGGCACATAACCCAAAATTGGGTCACCGGCCCATTATGTGGCGGAGAAAAGTCTCGAAAAAAAAGTCGAGCCTTTCCGAAATTGGCCACTTCAAACAAGGTGAGAAGCACCGGAATGGCCATATTTTACACAATATGATGGCCATTGAAGGGGAAATTTAATTAAAAAAATGAAGAAAATTATGATGAAGACGAGAATCAGCCATCGAAGAAGCACCGCCCCCTCTTTTCGAGGGAAGGCTTCTTGACGAGAATAATGGGCCCCCGGTATAAATATGTTTGGCCAACTCCGCAGAGTCACATTCTGGCAAATTTTTGTTCCACAATTCCAACGGAGACCAAAAGCTGTGAGTGGAAGTTGAAGGCACACAACAATTCACAACACAAAAATATGATGGAAAGAAGGACGGTGGCCGCAATTCTCTTGTTGCTGGCGGAGTTCAACGTGACCAATGCGAATCTGTGAGTTTTGGGCAACAGTGGGGCAAGCAGAGAGGGAGGATTAATGGATTTATTAGAAAGCTAAATTTAGGTTAAAAAGAAAAATTAGGTAGAAGATGGCACCGGGGATTGTTCTATTCTTTCACTTTATCCTGGAATGGCCCAACTTGGCGCCGTTAAATAACTCATCATTCATCAAAAACTATACCAATGTTGATTATTTTATTATCTACTTAAAGAGCAGACTTTTGGCTATCAAATGATATTAATTTTATTAAATTGGTTCAAAATTGATAAAGTTATGTCCAAAAACCATTAAAAATATCTTATACTTGGGATTAACCATATTATCTTTGGTTTTTTGAGCATAACTTCATCAATTTTGAACCAATTTAAATAAGTTTGATTTCTTTGGATAGCCAAAATGCTGCTCTCCAATTTGATATCAAAAATCATCAAAATTGGTTCAGTCTTCGATGAGTTATTTTAAACGGCGCCATTTGGCTCCCACCCTTTACATTGTTTTTAATCCAACTTAAAAATTTATTTAATCCAATAATTTTCTATCATTCTATAGCCGAATTCCACGTGCCGCACCCGGCGCGGATGTAATCGGCAGTGGTGGACTGGCAGTGGACGAAGTGATCACCCAAGAGTCGAATGCGCCTCCACCGCCCATCGCCTCCCAATCGATGGTGGCCCCCGTTTTACGGCCGAATCCGCCTCCGGGCTGGGGCGCTCCAACCATTCCGGATCCGCCCGGCATCGCCAATGGGGCCAGTGGAATTGGCCCAGCGGGTGGCACCGTCGATGAGACCATTACGGTGGACACGGGCCCGGGTGTCGGAGGTGGAGGAGGCCCACAACCACCGCCTCCAGGGGGCGCCGTCGTCGAAACTTCAATCATTTCGTCCTCGGGGTGAGTGTTTGCGGCAAAGAAAGAGCTGGGAAAATTATTAGCATTTTTGACTGAATAGGAAATGAAAAAAATGTGGAAATTTCAGAAAATATATTTAACTTAAAATTTAGGCTTTAGATTTGGCAAAATATATGATTTTTGATATTGGTTTTTTGATCATAGCTCAATGAAGCAATAACCAATTTGGGAAGGCGATATGCCTTTTGAAAGCCCAAAGTGTCCTCTATAATTTGGCCTTTTTAAATTTTATTAAATCTACCTTTAAAAAAGTTATATGTATTTGAGTGTAATAAACCCAAATTTTTTGATGAAAAACTGCTTATTTTACAAAATGCTTTAAATTTTCAAAAAATTAGAAAAGCCACTTTTTAGAGGACATTTAGGGCTTTAAAATGGCATATCGCCTTCCCAAATTGGTAACTACCTTATTGAGATATGGCCAAAAGAATGGGGCCAATTCTCAAGCATTCTATTTATTAGGAGAATAAAACAACTTCGGCCCCCAAAATCATAAAAATAAATTTCCCTAATTTACAGAATCAGCAAGAAGAAATACGGCGGATATGGCTATCAAAAGTACGGTGGCGGCTATGAAGTCGTGTATAAACCGGTGCCACCACCACCGCCTCCACCTCCACCTCCACCACCACCGCCTCCACCTCCACCACCGCCTCCACCACCGGTGATTGTGAAAGAATATGTGCCCTATAAGAAATATTATGGGAGCCCACCTTGGCTTTGGCCCCAACAACATGATGAGCCGCATTATGGCAAGAAATATGGCTACTATGGATGAGGAGAAGGAGGCAATTTGATGGACAAAAAGATAATCAAAATACCACAAAATTTCCATTCTTCTTTTCTCTGCTGGGCTTTAAAAGTCGCACTTTTTTGTTAATTTCACTTTTTGTAGTTTTTTAGATTGGTCTCACACATTTTTTTGTTCCTATCCACCACTCTCAATTTATCTTCCACAAAAATGTTGCCAATATATTCCACACAATTGTACAATTTTTAGTCACAATTTTGCTGAAAAGTATAAATGCTTGTAGTTTTTTGTTTTGATTTTGAATGTTTTGGTCAAAAATTCAAGGAAGAAATTGTTCAGTGAGAAATCAGCAAATAAATTTAGGCTTTGCTCGGCAATTTAATTTATATGAACTTTTTTTTCACCTTTGGATAATTTTGGAGGCTATTTTGGAAGAAGGCGTCCAAATTCAAAAAGTAAAAATTTAGTCTATTGGTTGGCCGGCCTGATGAGCGCATAATGAAATTCAATTAAATTAAATCTGTCTTCACAAAGGATGAACATGAAAAAAACATTTCCCTCAAATTTGTTAATACATCTTCGCAACTATTCATTAATAATTGGGCTGATAAAAACGGATCATTGGAAATTTGAAACATTTTGGTAGCCAAGGAAGAAATGAGTATCCTATACCGTATCCATAAATCATTTATCCCTGGAAGAGTGCGAAACTTGATATTGGAGGGTAAATCATAAAGAGATAGTGAATTTCTCACAAATTAGAAATCAGTGAAATTTGAAATTTGCCTTCAAAAGATGGTCACATGTCATGATGACCACCAATTTCATTTTCGAAATTTTCTATTTATCTCCTTCAAAATTGTTTATTAAATGTCTTCTAAATTTGAAGCAATGTTCAAATTTGAATAATATAATAATAATCCATATCCAATCATTTGTGCTCCGAGGCAGAAATGTTCTGAATTTCATATGAGAAAGAATGAGGTAGTTTCGATTAAAGGAAAATGAGGCAAAAATTATTTTCCATCGAATTTTTCAATCAATCTATAAAACTGATCATTCCTAAATCTAAAACAGTCTTAAAATTTGAATAATTTTGAAAACCAAAATTGTTTTGGAAGAAGATGTGAAGGCGTCATTCCCATTCATTCATCATGCATGCCCTGCGGCGCCCATTCAACTTCCAATTTGTCCTCCATCCAACAGCATTATTTCCCTTTTAAAACGGATAGAGAAGGAAGGAATCCGCCCTAAAAAGGATATAACATATAAGATTGAAGCGACTGGTTCTCCGCATATTCCTACGGCTGGTAGTTTGGTTGGTGGTTGCTGGGAGAGCACAGGTGGAAGGATATAGGCAAAGAGAGAGAGAGAGAGAGCAGCAGCTGGAGGCAAAGGTGAGCCCCCAAGCCCCAAAGGGAATTAGAATTCACAAACAATCAATTTCGCTCGAGGGGCAAATCTACACCCGCAAGTGTGGAATTCATGCAACCAACAACTACCAAAACAGCAGAGAGCCTAGCTGCGCACTACGCAATAAAATACAACACAATTTCTCCTCCTTTCTCAAACACTCTATCTATGCGCATTGCGCAGTTCAGCCATCAACCAGTCACTGGGATTGGATTTAAAACGGCGTTTGTTGTTGGGTCACGCCAAAACATCTTTTCACCTTCAAACTATCTCTTTGAGATGCAATGCAGAGAGCGCGGTTTCGCATTCACATCGAAGGCTGGTAAGGGAAGGAGGATAGGTCGCGCAGCAAATATATTCCATAAAACGATAAAATTGAATATTTTTATTAGATTTTATTCACCTTTTTTCAACCTCTACTCTAGCCTATAGGCAAATTGCCCTTGAAAATTTGAATATTGCCTCTGAAAAGCTTAAATTTGGATTTAAAACGGCGTTTGATTCGCGGGTCATGCTAACGTCTTTTCACCTTCCAAACTGTTCGCTGTAATAGCCAGAGAGCGCGTTTTCACATTTTGCATTCCCATCAACATCTGTGCCTGTGGTGGGGGAAGGCGGAAGGAGGATAGTTCGCGCAGCAAATATATATTCCATAACAATTTCTAATAGAATATATTTTAATCGCTTTTTTCAACTTTTGCCCTTATTAGCATTCCCCCTTTCTATTTAAATTCCAAATATCTAAAAGGTTAACAGCGGATTTGGCAATTTTTACAACTATATATTGCCGCTGAAAAGAAATGGGCCAAAAGCTACTTTAGCCTCTGAACAACGCTTCTAAATTGCCTACTTTGGTTAAATTTGGCATGCCATATTCCCTTTAAAGTGCCTCTGGCAAAATCAATTGCTAGGCTCAATTTCAATTTCCATTATTGCATTCATAAATTGGTAAACGCTAAAATTTTCACTTCTCCCTTAAAATATACTTTATTCATCGCTATAAATATGTGCTAATATTGAAAACAGCAGAGCCAAGCCAAGTGGAAAAAACATGTTACGATTTTCCCATTTTTGAAAATGGGCGAAATGGGAAAGTTCACTTCCCCCAATATAAATGCTACAAATCCAATAAAACCAACTTAAAATTTCCAAAAGGAAATCGCTTACTTTTGGGGTGAGAGTGCTACAGGCAGCCATCATATTTGAATATTTATTTGCAATTTGCGCAACCACTTTTGACTTCCACCATTTTTCGAGCACTTGACCTCATTTTCACCTCCCCCCCCCCTCCCCGCCAATTCAATTGTTGTTTTGGTCGTGCATATTTTCTCCAAATTTTTACTTCAACTTTCTCAACTTTTTAGCCCTTTCTCAAAAAAAGAAAGAAAGAAAAAGGAAGCCCAAAAGGTCAAATAAAAGGAAATATTCCCCATTCCTTCCCCACCAAAATCCACTCATCAAATTATGTCCTCATTGGGCGGTGGCACTTTCATGAGTAGCGGAGGCGGCGGTGGCTTCTTTTCCATGCCGCATTCTGCCGGTGGCATTTTACCCTTATCCGCCGCCCAAATTGCCTCATTAATACTTGCCCTCATCGGATTGGTCATCGGTTTCGCCGCCATTTTGACGCCAAAGTTAGTGGGCAAAAAATTTTTGACACAACAAATCCTTCATTAAGTTGGCAAGTTGTCTATGCCCGCGAGATTGAACAATGGATTCAGAGTGGCCTGTGGCTAAACTGTCAAACAAGGTGAACGAAATGGGGGAAAAGGGAGAAATTTCATTCGAAAAGAGAAATAATCTAAAAATGGAGTATTTTTACTTTAGCTAACAAGAAAGAATTAATTTGCACTTTTTCCGGTTGCACTTTTCCGGAAAGAATTAATTTGCACTTTTTTCGGTTGCCCTTTTCCGGAAAGAATTAATTTGCACTTTTCCGGTTGCACTTTTCCGGAAAGAATTAATTTGCACTTTTTCCGGTTGCCCTTTTCCGGAAAGAATTAATTTGCACTTTTTCCGGTTGCACTTTTCCGGAAAGAATTAATTTGCACTTTTTCCGGTTGCCCTTTTCCGGAAAGAATTAATTTGCACTTTTCCGGTTGCACTTTTCCGGAAAGAATTAATTTGCACTTTTTCCGGTTGCCCTTTTCCGGAAAGAATTAATTTGCACTTTTTCCGGTTGCACTTTTCCGGAAAGAATTAATTTGCACTTTTTCCGGTTGCACTTTTCCGGAAAGAATTAATTTGCACTTTTTCCGGTTGCCCTTTTCCGGAAAGAATTAATTTGCACTTTTTCCGGTTGCACTTTTCCGGAAAGAATTAATTTGCACTTTTTCCGGTTGCACTTTTCCGGAAAGAATTAATTTGCACTTTTTCCGGTTGCACTTTTCCGGAAAGAATTAATTTGCACTTTTTCCGGTTGCACTTTTCCGGAAGGAATTAATTTGCACTTTTCCGGTTGCACTTTTCCGGAAAGAATTAATTTGCACTTTTCCGGTTGCACTTTTCCGGAAGGAATTAATTTGCACTTTTCCGGTTGCACTTTTCCGGAAAGAATTAATTTGCACTTTTCTTTCCGGAAAGAATAATTGCACTTTTTCCGGAAAGAATAATTGCACTTTTTTCCGGAAAGAATAATTTCACTTTTCATTCCGGAAAGAAAAATTTTGCACTTTTCTTTCCGGAAAGAATAATTTTGCACTTTTTTTCCAGAAAGAATAATTGCACTTTTCTTTCCGGAAAGAATTATTTTGCACTCTTTCCGGTTGCCTTCTTTCCGGAAAGAATAATCTATTTATTTGACCCAAATATTATGGAGAAATTTTTGTCAATTTCCTTAAATTCAGTTTCATGTCCTTCAATTTTTAGGCCAAATGGGATGCACACTTGCGTTTACAGTTTCTCCAGCGCCGATTTGAATTTCTACACCCAACCAGAATTGCTCAACATGCGTTCCCCATCATTTTATGGCAATTTTCCACACTTAATTTTCATTCATTCCCCCTCCTTCTAGGTTGGCAACGTCCTCTGCTTTTTGCCCTTTTATCCGCCCAATTGTTGGCATTTTTGGCCCTATTGTCCCTTTGCCTTTCATTCCATCCACCAACTAGACGAATTTCGGCTATTTCCTTCATTGGCTGCATGGCAATGGCCGGTCAGTTTTTCGGCCAAAATGTTCAGAAAGCTTAAATATTGAGTGAAAATATTAGAGTAAAAAGCCATAAAATTAGTTGGTCAAAGGCAAAAAAATTAGTTGTTCCAAGTCTGGAAAGTTTAAATATGGGTTAAAATTGTTCGGGCCAGTGTTGAGCCTAGGCTCTCGCCCCGGGCTTTCTCCGGAGGCCTAACTAAGCCCCGAGTGGCCCAATGAAGAGATAAGGCGCAAATAAACTTTAAATTATTTTTTATTAATATGCGGAAAAATGTGATAATAATGTGAAAGGGAACTTCTAAGAAGAAAAAGGGCTGATTTAAAAAGGCAGATGGATTGAGGCAATATTTGATTGATAAAGTGACGGGGCACGGGGCAATTGGGTAAGCAAAAAGAGAGGATACTGTAGGAGAAAATATGAAAGGCCAGCCGCAGTAGGCATTGCTGGCATTGACAATCCATATTTAAAAAGAATATAGCCCGAGGGTATTTAAAGTTCAGAGAAAAAATAAAGAAACTTTTCTGTTGATTTAAGTTCCGAAAGATCAAAGAAATTTTTCTATTGATTTTTTAATGTGGCGATAGGACAAAAAAGAGTTAAAACTCCATTTAAAAATATTAATAAAAATGCCACTTCAAAGTGTTACTCCATTCGGGCTCGGCCGTCGCATTTGCCATTCTCTCACAAATGGTCGAGTACAGATTTTTCCACGTCAGTGTCAGTGGCATTTATGAGGCAAGAAACAAAAAAAGGCTAATTTAAACCCTTTAATTGGCCATTTCAGAAACAAAGAGGCTATTCATTCTATTTGGAGTTGGCGGCCATCGGATTTTTGATGGCCTCATTGTTGCCTGCAGCCATCCAACTACTTCGAGTACTCCAACAACCCGGAGAGCAGAAACAACGGCAATATGCGAGGCGAACACCGCCACCACCGCCAATGACAATGGTAGGGAATTTTATTAAACAAATTTTAATTTATTTGGAAATGGTTTTATTTGGACAAATAAGAAATAAAGATACAAAAATTTGTAATAATTTTGAAGATGGACTTGAGGGAATGAAATTATAGCGACAGAAAGAAAAGAAAGCCTAATAAAGCTTTAGAGGAATTTGCTTTTTTTTATTTTAAGACATTTATTTTCAATTAAAAACAATTTGGAATGAAATTTACAACTCAGAATTTTACGAACTAAGCCAATTTTTAACTGAATATTAACTTTAAGTTCAACAAATTTGCTATTATGTTATAACTCCGATTGGGAATTGGGATGAGTTAATTTAAAAAAAAAATAATCAAAAAGCGGAATAATAGGCCAAATCGAGCAGTTTTTTGGGCCATAACTTCAAGCCAATTATGTTTTTGGTCAATCATTTTGATATCAAAATACTCTACAGAATGAGCTTATTAAAATGGAATAAAAGGTTAATTAATAGCTCAAAAGACTGCTGATGAGAGATATTAACCAATGCGCAAAATTCGTAATCAAATACAGCACTTTTAATTTTTGTTAGGACAAAACACAAATAGTTAATAATTTTGTAAATAATTTATTATATAAAGGGCCAATTCGGTGGTGGCAGCAGCAGCCTTGGCCAGGATGAACATTTCTGGGATGAGGAACGATTTGCCATGCGTCAATTGCCTCCATTGCCACCGTCCATTGTTTATCGATGAGAAAAGAATGCAGGCATTTATTTGATCAAAGGATCTCTCAAATTTTGTCCACTCTTTTTCCCTTCCCCTTGGCATTACCGTATTTCCTCTATTATTGGCCCCTTTTAGAAACTTTCCTCTAATAATATTTCCCTATCCCCTTTTTTAATATTTTTTAAGGAGAAAAAAAAGTAAAAATATGAATTTTTCCCTCTTTGGAAGGTCTCTGAAAAATAGTAGCCCGGGGTTATTAATAGAGGAAATACGGTATATCTAATTTAAATCCTTCAGAAATCAGAATAATTTTTAAATTTATTTTTATTCAAATTTTGGGCCATTTTCCTCCAATTGGGTCACAATATTCTTCCATAAACTTTCCTATATTTTTTGTCGATTAATTTGCCTTATTTATTTTTATTTCCTTTCCATTGTTTGTTTTTTTTTTCAATTGGATTTGCATAAAAAATTGCCAAAATTGAATAGGAATTTGCAATTTGGATATAACGTGGAATTTTCCATCGATGAAAATTTGCCTCCCTCACCAAAATGGATGTGGATGGCCTTGACAATGAATTTTGTTTTATTGTTGCTTGGTTGCATGCCCCCCGAGGGGTGTTCCGCCAAGGACGAAGCATCGATTGGCATGCCAGAGGCACACACCTCAACCTCACCTTTATCCACTTTTATTCCCTTTTTGGTTGAACAGGAATGAGCGCAGCCAAGCAGGGAAACGGCAAATTCCATCCATATTCAAATTTCCAAATCCCCTCCTCCATCTTTCAATTTGGCGCTGAATTTTTCCCCGCTGGGCATTCTGCAATCTTCGAATATACCAGCTCAGGAGGCATCTTCCCTCATAAATCCCCGCCTTTTCACATTCCATTTTCCGCTTCAATCGCCTACGAATGAGAATGAATGACCCCAAATTTGTATAGTGTAAAAAGGCAATAAATCGGCGAAGATGACCGTCCTTCCAGCCAGCCGCGCGATCGTTTACTCCCCCCTTCCTTCTTTGGTTGATTGTCCGAAAAATCGAAAAATTGGATTTAAAAATGTAGAAAATGTTGAAATTTGACACATCTTAACATTCAATTTTTTGATAATAAGATCGATATCTGGCTAACTTGAATTTTGGCCATTTCAATTATAGTTTTACGGATTGGCCATTATCACAACGATCTTTCAATCTATTAATTCCATTGGATTAAGCTTTTTCAGAAATTTTTATATCAAAATAATTGATCAAAACATTTATGGCTGGAAAGTTATGGCCAAAGGAAAACATTACCCTGATTTTTGTCTACATATTTAGTTACTCATTTTGGTCATAACTTTTTGCAATTTCCATCAAATCTAATAATACTAAAAAAGCCAAATATTTACTTGGAAAATTGATTTAATGCCCAAATATGGCCAATTTTCCGCCAGATTTACCATCCCCATTTTCCGTTCCGAATTTTCCAACAATGTCTCGTCAAAATATTTTTTCCTTCCCAACATTTTGCCCATTAATGGGAAAGGAGGATTCACACACAAATAATAGGGAAAATGTTGCTCCTCCTCCCTCCCCTCAATTTCCACTTTCCATTTTGCCTTTGCAAAAACTCGTTTTCGGTCGCCATCTGCCTGCCAATTTTCCCATCATTTCACTATTTTCACCAACAAATCCTCATAGTTCAAATTGAGGCCAAATTAAATATTTTTTGTATTAAAATTTTGGCATTGATCCATTTTCCCCCAATTAGGGTAAATTTCAATACATGTACCTGGCCCTTTCTTTTGGCCATAGCTCAACAAGGAAGCAACCAATTTGAGAAGGCGATATGCCATTTGAAAGCCCTAAATGTACTCTAAAAAGTGGCTTTAATAATTTTTTGAAAATTTAAAACAATTTGTAAAATAAGCGGCCTCCATAAATTCGAGTTTATTTTATTCAAAGACATATAACTTTTTAAGTTGGATTTTCATAGAATTTAAAAAGGACCAAATTGTAGAGGACATTTTGAGCTTTCAAAAGGTATATTGCCTTCCTGTATTTGATTATTTCCTCTCTGAGATATGACCAAAAGATCAAAGTATTGAAATTTGCGTTGCTGGAATGTTCGGTTTCATATTCCCTGTGCCTAATTAACCTAAAAATTTGTCCGTTCCCAGATTTTCCCATCCCATCATTATCGGCGGTTTAATCCTCTCCCCTTTCTTAGCCTCCAATTATTACCCCTCGGGGGATGTGTGTTTGGATGGTCAATTTCATTCCATCCAGCCAAAATCATTCACATCTGCTGCAGAATTGATCGATTGTCATTTGATATCCCATATTTTGAAGACAATTTTATAAGGCTAAATTTTGATGGCAAAACTATATTTTTGAGTAGAATTTTGATTCTTATTTCTTGCCTACAATTTAATCTGCAGAATAATGTCAAAATAATTAAATGGTTTAAGTAAGGGCCTATACTATATTAACAAACCAAATATACCCAAAATTGGATAGAATTGGTCAAGTTCAAGACGCATTGAATTGTATATAATTTGGTCATTGTCTGGTCAACAATTAAATGGTATTAAACGGTTTAAATTAAACCCATTTTGGTTTAGTGGTTCAATAAACTAAGTTAGAATTTCGATAAAACCAACCAAGCCAAATCATAATCAAATGATGCATCGTGATGAGATCTATTAATTGAGTATGGGATTTATGGGTCTAGGATTAAATTCGGAACCTTAGCAATCTTTTGGACATTTCAATGTTTTTTTAATTTAAATATTTCTGATTTCAAATTATATTTTTCGTTGATTTTTTAATAATTTTGCATATAATTCCCCATTAATTTGAAGAAAATAAAGACATTAAAACCCAAAAATGGGCCTTATGGACTTTCGAACTCGTCTCTCAAAGCTTCAAATAGCCACTTTGGCATTGACTGGAATCTCCGAATTTTTCCTCTTTTTGGCCACAATTACACCAGCATGGCAAGTGGCCGAGGACACCGACGTGGGCCGAAGCATTCAAAGTGGCCTTTGGATATATTGCCCCGGATCCAGCCAATGCTGGTACATTTTCAGCGACGATTTGATCAGTCAGTTTTATTCGGGAAATTTTTTTCGATAGGTGATCGCATTAGTTTTTGACCCATAGCTCAGCAAAGCAATAGCCAATTTGGGAAGGCGATATATCATTTTAAAGCCCAAAGAGTCCTCTATAAAGTGGCTTATATAAATTTTTATAAATCCAAGCTTTTTAAATAATTAAATGTCTTTGAATGTAATTAACCCGAATTTTCTGTGGAAAAGCCGTTTTATTTTATAAAATATTTTAACATTCCAAAAAATTAGAATGGCCACTTTTTAGAGGATATTTAGGGCTTTGAAATGGCATATCGCCTTCCAAAATTGGTTGCTTCCTTGTTGAGATATGGCCAAAAGAACGATCCTAGCTTTTAAGATTTAATTACTAGTTCTGAAACGTTCTGTTTCAGACAGCTAGGATCTAGCCTAAAGGAACATCAATTAAAATATCATTTTTTTCTTAAAATATTACTAAAAAGAAGCAAAATAAAAGCCAAAAGCGGCAAACATTTATCAAAAATTAAGAATTAAAACAAATCGAGTTTAAAATTATGCTTAAATTCTATCAAAAATGGCAAAAATTTCTCTTCTTTGGGTGACCATGACAAAATCCAATTACTCCAAATTATTATAAATGTTTGTTCCTTTTCCAGACTATTATGAACGCGTTGATGTGTGCCGTTTCCTCTTGATCGGCGATTGCCGGAAGAAATTGCTTCGAACGCCCTATTTCTTCGGTTGGCACTATGCCGTCCTAATATTGATGCTAATTGTGATGGCATTGGCCGTTGGGGCAATGGTGTTGCTGGGAATGGGCATGGTCAGGGCACGATGGCTGCGAATCACTACGGTATGAATATGGAGGAGATGAGAATGGCATTGAAATTTAATTACATTTAGAGGAATATTTTAACGTCTCTTATGATGAGCTTTTATAAAGCATAAAATCCTGCTCTTAAAGATTAAATATTTTTGGATTTGATTTGTTTAATTTAATTTATAAACTATCTATCATTTAATTATAAGCATTGATTGTATTTTTAGCTTTTATTTTAAACTAGGATAATTAATTAATTGGTTCGTTCTTTAGGCCATATATCAACAATGAAGCAACCAATTTTGGAAGGCGATATGCCATTTGAAAGCCATAAATGTCCTCTAAAAAGTGGCTTTTCTAATTTTTTGAAAATTTAAAACATTTTGTAAAATAAGCGGCTTTTCCTCAACAAATTCGGGTTTATTACACTCAGAGGTATTAAAATTAAAATTGTCGAGGATATGGGTTTTCCCAATGGATTTTGCCTTCTTGAACTGGTTATTGCCTTGATAAACTATTAGCTAAAAATGGACCCAGATATTTTATAATTCCAGAAATAATATTCCTATATTTTTTTTTGCAGATTTTATCCGACGTTTTACTGTCATTTTCATGTGAGTTTTTGCAATAAAACAATAAAATTTATTCTGAAGAATATGGAAAAAAAGAATTCCCCTTTAGGGCAAATTTATTTTCATTTATTTAATTCCAAACATTTCTCTATTCTATACAGTCCTTCTATGCGGTATTGCATTGGCCGTATTTTTGATCAATGCCGAAATGCTTGAATCAAGATATTTGATTGGTGTCAAAAATACATTCCAGGCAAGTGAAATTAATGAAGGGAAATTTATAATCGATGAAACAAAATTTGCTTAGCCGAATTTTGCGCATCAGTTCAATTTTTAAGCGAATATTGCGTTATGAATAAAAGTGGTAGCAAAATAGGCCAAAAACGGAAGTTTTTTTTCTGGCCATAATTTTTAGCCAATTATGGGTTTTAGATCAGATCATTTATTTTAATATCAAAAATGCATAATCCAATGGTACAAAATTATCATTAATTCATTAATAATTGTTGCAATATTGTCAAATGCGCAAAAATCGGGTAGCTAAAATTTTAAAAGAGATAAATATTAAATTCCTCTCAATTTCTTTTTAGAAAACCTATGGCTATTCATTCTTCTTGGCCTGCTTGGGCGCCACCGTCCTACTCTTCGCCCTAATGTTCGTATTTTCTAATTTAATTTTAATTTTGGATACTATTTATTTTGCCGAAAAACATTGAATTTTCCAATTTTTCATTTCGAAAAATAATTTTTTTTGGGGCCATAAAACTTGGCCAAATCAGACTTCTTTAAGATGTCTATATTCCGAGGACTTAAGCCCTAATCTAAATCTAATAAGCCTAAAAATCCATTCCTAAGTGAACACTTAGTTATGGCCAAGTTAATATGGCCTCAAAAAATTGGCAAATTTAAAATTTTATTTCCCATCAATTTTTCTGGGATTTAACTATAAAAATGAATTATTTCAAATTTTAATGCCCCAATTTTCTCCCCCTAAAAAAGGTCTGCCATTGTGCTGACCAGCTCCGTGTTTTTCATGCGCAATGCGGATGCAGGTTCGCCGGCCATCGACGACTACGGTGAATACGATGAGGGAGCAGCAGCGGTGGAGGGGCAACGGCAAATGCCGCCGCCGGGCAGCAGAATGGGTGCCGAATATTATCGAAATTTGGCAATTGCCGGCGGTGGTGACACAGGGCCGGCACAAACCCTGGGGCAATACAACAAAATGGTCGTACAACAAAAGCAGCAGCCATCGCCCGGATATGGCGCCTATTCACAGGTACCTATGTTGGTTCTCAATTTTGAATGAAATTTTTTTAATAAGGAAGTCAATTTTAACCCGATTTAAAAATGATTTAAAAATTAAATTGGTTTAAACTTATTATTTAAATTTTAATTAAATTAGTTTAAAACTGATTTTAATTAATTGGGTTTAAAACTGTTTTATTTAAACGGTTTAAAAGTTTTAAAACTGTTTTATTTAAACGGTTTTAAAATTGATTTTAATTTAGCGATTTTTAACTGATTTTTAATTAAATGATTTAAAACTTTTAATTAATTAGTTTAAAATTGGTTTTCTAACTAACCTATTCCTAACCATTACATTAATACTTCGATATGGCCAAGTTAAATTGAAATTGCAACTTCCTTAAACACATTTAATGGCCTTAAAAATTCCAATTTTCGATCGAAAATTTGGATAAGTCTAAAGGTTTAGAATTGCCATCTTTCTACCATTTATCGGCTTTTTGAGTAATAAATCAGAGAATTTGGCCATTTAATTCTTTCCTATTTGCTATGGCCAATTTATTTTCCCCTTAAATAAGAAAAAGTGGATGAAATCCATGAGAAAATCGTTATAAATTATCGAAATTTCAATTAAATATTAAATAATTTTGGCATATTCAGCAATCCCAACAGCAATATTCATGGCAAAAACAGCAACAACAAAAACAACAAGATGACGGTGGCATTTCGCCGATGACAATGAAATTTGTGGATGATTTTGATGGGGGCCATCATATTCCCCGATATTGTTATGCGTCCAGTGAAGTGACCTCAATTCCCTAATAAACATTTAAATTTTACTTAAACTCATTCATTTTTGTTGTTTTTCGAAAAAATATGCATAAAATCCTTATTATTTATTGTATTTAATATAATTTTCATTGACAAATTTCAAAGATACAATATTAAAATAAGCCATTATGTAGTTTAATTCATTTTTCCAACTGATTATTAGGCTTTAATTCCGACAAATTTGATATTATTTTATAGCTCTGATTGCGCCGAATTGGTTATAAAATAAATTAATGAATTTGATTGCAAATTTTATAATTAAAAAAGACAATAATATAGGCCAAATTCCGAGCAGTTTTATTGTTTTTAGCCATAACTTTGTTGTCAATTATGTGTTCGATCAATCATTTTGATACTAAAATGCTCTAATTTATGACCAAAAAGCGGCAAAATAGGTCAAAAGCAATTCATATTAATTTTATGAACTAAACTTTTTGGCCAATTTTATTTTGAACAATCATTTTCTTATCAAAATGCTCTATAGAAAGAGCTGAATCCAATAGTATTAATGCTTTAATTTTTATACCTTGAATTAAAGATGAGATATGGCCAATCCACAAATCTAACCATTTTACCCCAAATATTCAAATAAAATAAGTTTGAAATGTTTATCTCTTTCATAAAAAATTGACTAGAAAAACCAAAAATGTTATAGTGTAAAAAGTGAATATTATTTTAAACAAATTCTATACAAAAAATGCTGATAATGAAAAGAAGAGATATTACATTGATTTTTTTAACATAAATTGCCGCATAAAAATGTGAGAATTGGGGAAGAATATTTAGTAGAAAATACATAGTAAATTGGGACAGATTAGTATATCATTATTAAAATTTAAATCAAATTCCTGCTCCCATTCATTCCCCGTTGATGGTCAAAATTGTTTGCCCGGAGGGTGTTTCGGCATGCCGACACTAGGCCAATGCCACCTCTTCTCGGTGAACGTTCCTCACGGCTTGTGCTGGCCCCGGAAGCATTTCCTCCACCGGCAGCGTGATGATTGCCGGACATCAGTGCGGATGTGCCGTAGGAACCGCCCAGTGTGTGGGTCATTCGCCTCGTTTGCAAATATGTGCCCGATGGATATTGGGTTCTGCAAAATAAACAAAAATTGGGATTTTGAGTAAACAAAAATCACACAATTCTAATTTACTGTATAGGGGATAATAAACAAATTAATACGGTATTCCAAGACAAAAGGGGGTAAAAATTCCATTCATTCCAAAATTCTCAAATAGGGCTGAATATCCAAATTTAAGGTCTAATAAGGTGCCATTCTACTAACATCTAACCTACTAAAAATAGGGCCCATATTTAATGCTAATAAGGCCATCGAGGCTTAAATTGTTATAAAAGGAGAAGATTAATCCCAGAACTAATAAGACGTCATTCTCTGTTGTTGAACATTTTGCCCACTAAAAATTAGACCCAAATCTATGGAACAGAGCAGAGATTGATTTGATGAGGATTTGACCTATTTATTGGTGATGAACCATTCTTAATATTAAGAACGGCTTAAACTTACAAAAGAAAAGGAGAAGATTAATCACAAAACTAATGACTATAATTTGTAATTCTGGGAGAACATTTCGCGACAATTCGCCTATAAAAATAATAATAAACCCAAAAAAGTGTCTTATTTCAACAAATATATTGCTTAAAAGTTCCATGCCTGAAAAAAAGAAAAAGTCACAGCTCCAATCCGTATTAGTTTCTTATTTTGACTGTTGAACTATTGGCCAATTTATCTATTTTTTCTATCCTTAACATTTCTTTTTTTTTGCTAATTTTAACAATTATGGCAAATTTCTCTATTTTGCCACCTCATTTTGCCTATTCAATTTCCAAATATTTCTTGCCTGATTCGTTGGCCTTTGCTCAGCGCAGTGTTCGTCGCCGTTCCACCATTCATTCGAGGGGACAAGGATCGATTCGGCTCCGACAATTGGGCACAAAGTTGTTGGGATTGGCCATTTTGATTGGTTCCATTCTCCATTCGGCCAATTTGACCATCTTTCGGTTGAATATTTCCATTTGCCTGTTGACTTCCCTCACTTCGAGCATTCCTCCACCCGTTCAACAATCCTTCCTTCTTCTTTTTCGTACCAGCAGTCCCATTTTCCATACTGTGAAAATGCACTTGGCCATTTCCGCTGGAGGCCAGCATTGTGGAGGAGGAATTGTTGGATGTTGAAGGGGAGGAGGCAGATTGGCCATTCATTGTGATTGTTGTGCCATTGCCGACGATGCCATTTTGAACCTTTAGAATTGACAGGGAATATATATATATGTGCAAATTTGGTGGATTATTTTTCTGCTTTTTGTAGTTTTTTAGCTTTTAAAGGAATTTGCGCAGGAATTTGGACAGTTTATTGATTCCAGAATAAAGCAAACTCATTAAGCAATGAACCAATTTTAAATTTTGATGATGTTGGTATCAAATTAAAAAGAATACTTTAATCTATTTATATTGATTTTATTTAAATTGGCTACAGAATTGATGGAGTTTTGCTCAAAAACCAGAAACTATTTACAAATTTCGTCAATCAATAGTTGCATAATTTTATTATTTCAGAACTACGTAATTTTAAAATTAATATCATTTAATAATCAAAAGTCAGCTCAGCTCTTAAATTTGATAACAAATTCATCAAAGTCAATTCAATCATTAAGTTATATATAAAAACATTCACGACATATTTAGTGAAAAACTCTAAACATGTCTATGCTCTATGGCAATAGGCAATGTGTGGAGTGGATGTGGAAAAGAAAGAAGAAAGGAGTTTACAATATACGGTATATATGATGCCTTTAGGGAAAATGTGATTGAACCATTCTTTTTCTTTGAGGCTTCTGCTAGGAGAGAAATGGCTGCTTTTGATAAGAAAAAAAAACTAATTCTTTCACATTTTTCGTACCTGTGCCTGAACTTGTTGAGCCCGCAATTTGGCCAAAAGTCGATGGGCTTCATCCTCTTCCCCATGGCCACCGCCACTTTTGAGCCAATCCACATATGCCTGAATTTGTTGGCGATCATCGCCGGCCAATTCAGTTTTGGATCGAATGCACAATTGATGGAACATTTCCACCTTTAATTTTTTTTTTATTTATTAATGGGTTTTTATATCATATGAGAGTTGGAAAGGAGCCAAGGAATGTTGAAGAATGGCCGTAAATAGTAAAATTTTAATTTTAAACGAATTTAGCCCATCGCCTAATTAAATAATAAAGTCGAAAAGAGGCCACTTAAAGGTGATAGTAAACAACCTAGGTTATTCTCTTGGTCTCTAACTCATCGAGGCAATAACCAATTTTGGAAGGCAATATAGTATTCTTAAGCCCAAAGTGTCCTCTACAATTTGGCCTTTTTAAATTTTATGAATTCCAACATTAAAAATATTACATCTCTTTGAGTTTAATAAACCCGAATTCTCAGAGGAAAAGCCGCTTATTTTACAAATTATTTTAAATTTTCAAAAAATTTGAAAAGCCACTTTTTAAAGGACATTTAGGGCTTTCAATATCATATCGCCTTCCAAAATTGGTTGCTTCCTTGTTGAGATATAGCCAAAAGAATAGTCCCAGGTATTGAATTATCCTATTTCGTAGGGAAAAAATATGTAAAATGTACCGGATCCAAGGATGAATCAGAGCTGGCCGACACAAATGAGCAGGATGAGCCGCCGGAAATGGATGGAGAATGACTGTTGGCATCGCCTCCGGCATTTGGCCCAATATTGTTTCCTCCATTTTGTTGTATTTTATGCTGAATTTGGAGGCGATGCCGTCGATTTGAGGCCGCCATTGGCAATTCGCCATTTTGCATTGTTCCATTGATGGCTTCAATGGAGCCATTTTCGTCATGAGGTGGTGTGCCACTGCCAACAAATGTCAGCAAAACCACTTCGGGGCCTTTGAATTGAGAGAGACGAACGAGTTCACCTATGGGATGGGGTCAATTTAAAATGAGAAAATTGCGCATAGACTTGATGGAATTTCGTCCCCATTCTTTCGGAAAGAATCTTTTTTTTTGAGAGGCCATATAACTTGGCCAAATCACCCTTATAACATTCCTATGTTTCTAGGGCTAATAAGACCCTAATTTTAACTTTATTCTAACATAAGTCTGATCGAATTAATTTATAGAAAACTTTTTATGTTGAAAAATAATCCCTTTTAAGGCCATATAACTTGGCCAAATTAGAGAGGTTTCTTTAAAATTCCTATATTCGAAAGGTAAGCACTAATCTTTACCTAACATTAAATTATACCTACAGTAATAAGTCCCGACATTTTGTTATTGGACAAGTTAATTTGTTGATTTTTCTACACGAAAAGTTTTTATAATTTAATATTATTTTTTACATTTTGATACCCTCTTGGACATGAATTGAAATGATCTAAATTTTTGAACTCATTGGCACAAATGGGTATCAGAAAATTCAATTTTTTAAAGTAAAATCTCAAAATCTCTGTCGAAAATAAACATTAATTTTTATTTCTGTTTAACCCAATTTTGCAATAAATCTACCATCCGGTAATTGGAGTGCATCGAAGCCATGGCGTTGATGCAAAGTGAAATAAACGGAATTGAGATGGGCCACATGGTCACGCAATGAATGCTCCAATTCCTGAAATTTTTGAAGAATTTACTATGCTTATTTTCATAGTGAAAAAAGGCTAAATTATTTTAGGGAAAATTGTAAGAATTATTGCCGCGTTCCCCTTCCAATAATTAGTAAAAACTTGCCTCAATTCGATTGGCCAACTGCTGATTTTCGGCCATGAGGACGGCATTTGCCCGACTCAACTGGGAAATTGGTGAAGATTGGGCATATCCATTTGGGTCAAGTGGACCGGCCAAAAGGAGGGGAGGGGGCGATGGGAAATCGAACATTGATGAATTCGCGCGGCTGCCAAGTAAACTGGGACGACTGGCCAAAAATGAGGAAAGGAGGCGGCCAAATGAGGATGAAGTGGTGGGCGAGGATGTGGAGGATGGAGGAGGAGAATTTGGCTGAAAATTGAGGGGAGAAAAATTAGAAAAATTTAGAAAAAATTTTAGAAAAAAAAATTTCAAAATTAGGCATCAAATTTGGCAAATTGACTTTAAATAAAGTTTCAATTACCTAGGCCATTCTTTTTTTGGCCATAGCTCATCGAGGCGTTAACCAATTTTAGAAGGTAATATACCATTTGAAAGGCCAAAGTGATCTTTACATTTTGGCCATTTTTATGAAATCTTTACTTAAAAAAATTAATAGTATGTCATTGAATATAATAAACCCGATTTTATTGAGGAAAAGCCGTTTATTTTATAAATAATTTTAAATTTTCAAAAATTAGAAAAGCCACTTTTTAGAGGACATTTTGGGCTTTTAAATGGTATATCGCCTTCCCAAATTGGTTGTTTCCTTGTTGAGATATGGCAAAAGAAATGGCTTCAGAGGTATTGAATCGTCCAGTTTCTTATAGCAAATTGGTAAATTGGGGGAGTAAAATAAGAAAATATTTATACGTTGAAATGAAAATTGGTGGGCTAATGGGAAAATAAATATGAATGGCGCATAATTCAATTTGTCCAAACATTTTTTTTTATAATTTTTTTACATCATTTTCGAAGTAAATGGTTTCTCGAATTTTCCTCCACATTTAACTATTTTTGGAGAGTCCCAAATAATAGAAAATATTTTCGCGCATTCAACTTTTTCGACCAAAAATATGCAATTTGGCCGTAAATATCTTTATTTTTGTTTGTTTTGGGTATCACGCCATTTTCCTCCTTCCCAAAAATTTTTGCGCTGACATTTCCAACAAAAAGTGCCACAAAAAGCATTTTTCTCTGTTTTATTCTTCGCAAATGGAATAAACAATTTGTTCAATTTTTGTGAATTTTTGTAGCCTCCTTTTGAAAATCTATTTTCTCACCTTAAAAGGTATGTTTCGAGGAAATGGCACAAAAATTTGGTGAGATAAATGAGTCAGAAGAAGGTGTATAAAAATTGAAAGAAAATTTTGAATGAAAGCACAAAACACAATAGAAAAGAAAATTATGAGAATTAAATGATCAAATGAATGGGCTAAAATCCGCAAAAAATTTACTAATAAGCATTTTAGGCATTTTGCAATTACAAAAATGTGCCTCACAATCAGGGATTATTCATTCTCATTGGATTAATCATTGCAATAATTCCGAATTATCCCAGATTGTTTAGGACAGATAGAATTTAATACTTTTTTTTGTTCCAAGAATAGAATTTTTTTGATTCGGATCTAACTGCAAAAGAATAGTGAACCTTCATTTTATGGCCATTTTTTGTAGGGTATTTTTAGCTTAATGAAAAGAGGAATTGGAAAGAAGCCATTGGCGGGTTAATGAGCCGATTCTTTCGTTTGGGAAGGGGGGAAGCCGCCATTTAATCCGCACCAACCGATTTTATTGGGTAGTTTTGTGTTCATTTTTTAGTTTTTATTCGGAAGGAACATATATTTTTTTATGCCGTCATCATTTTTCATTCATTTATTTTTGTATTTTTTTGCAGAATTTTTAAGAAAAAATGGGAGAATTTTAACAAAAAATTCTATAGAAAAATCTTTTGATAAACCAATCAAATTTTCTTCCGTCTCTTTAAATTGGCCATAATAAATAACATTTTGGAAAGGGAATTTCAAGCGACTGTGCCATTTTATATTATTTAAAATGCTCCTATAGCTTTTTTCAATTCATTTTATGGTTTTAATGCAAACGTGAGTGTCGCCTATTTTTGCATTTTTTGTAGAATTTTTTAAGAAAATTTGGGAGAATTTTTGTGGCATTGAATGTCGCACAATTTATTTAATTCATTTTGTGGTGTTGCTGAATAGATAGATAGATACACGTGGGTGTTGCCTATTTTTTTTTGCAATTTTTTGTAAAAAATTTTTTGGAAAATTTTGGTCATTTGAATGTCTCAACCTTCCAGTCAGCCCAATTTAATAATCATTTCCACATTTTTTGGTTCAATTTGCAATTTTTGCTTCCATTCATTTAATATACCCCGCAATTCCCATTTTTGGAAATTGGCGCATAATTTTGTTTATAAAATTGGGGCGCCGGTTGGACGTTGGAGCAAAGGTTGCAAAACCGACCAACCCAATAATGTCCTTGGGGACAAATTTTTAATTTTAGTAAAAAATTGGGAGCAAAAATTAGCAAAAAATTGGTCATTTTGGTTGAATGAAAATGAGAAGGAACCAAAGATTGGATGTGGAAAATTTATTAAATTTTATTGGAATCAAAATAAAATTAATTTCGTGTTTTGAAGAAAAAGAGTGATGTGGCCTTAAAAATAAATTATATTATGAATAATTATTGGAAGGAATGGCACATTTATAGAAATCGTGAATTTGAAGGCATAATAAAATTGCTTTATATTATTTAATTAAATTTTAACAAAAATTGGAAAACTTTTTTGACGAATAATTAATTCTTTTCCCAAATAATTCATAAATTTTTGTTAATTAAATTATTTTTCTTAAATTAATATTTATCTTAACACTTTATAAACCTTATCTTATATATATCCAATCGATAGATCTCTTCAAGACGGATTATTTGATTATGTATTTGGTTTGGATTTAACCAATTCCAATTGTGGTTTTAAACCATTAAACAAAAATTGGTTTAAACCGTTTAATACCCTTTAATTGTTGACCAAACCAAAATTGGTTTAAACCATTTAATACCCTTTAATTGTTGACCAAACCAAAATAGGTTTAAACCGTTTAATACCCTTTAATTGTTGACCAATTCATGACAAATTATAAACCATTCAATGCGTCTTCTTGACTAGCTCTATCCGATAGTAAAAGATTATAGTGTCGAAGATCTAGCATTAAAAATGATTAAGCTTTCTCTAGAAGAATGCAATTTTTAGCAAACAAAATTCTCAGCCATAAAAATATATTTCAAAGAATAAATATTCATAAATATTCCTTGCTCTATGCATTGTGTATTAATCTATGATTAATTTCTTAAATTAAATTTGTACTTTAATGAGGAAAACCAATATGAAAATAAGCTCATTTTTGGTAGAGGAAAATAGGCTAATTTATTATGGGAAGGAGGGTTTATTCTGGCCCATCCAAACAATTTTTTGTCCATTAATTCAAATGAAAGGATGGGATGGGGTGAGGGGCGAAGATGGGCAAAAGAACAACAGGAAATGAAGCCATCGTCGACGGCGGGGAACAAAAAAAAAACAACAATGTGTGGTGGATGGGCCAATGGCGCAATGAATGGGGTGGCCAAGGGGAATAAAGGGAATGGGAAGGGGATGATTATATGGACTGGAAATTATAGGGGTGAATGAAGCGGACTGTAAGACACCTTCAAAAGGGAGGAAAAGGCGCACATTTCCCGAGGGAAATTGGGGTCTAGAAGGGAAAGGGGTTGAAGAAGCTGGGACTAATTAGCCGGTGGTCCAGACGATGAGGGCAAAAGGCGGCCCACTGCTGGGGTTCACGCGCGTGATGAGCCCTGGCCCCGGGCCAAGGGCAAATTCATTCCAATTCCAATGGGTTGTTTTTTTATTTTTTGAGGAGCCGAAAGGCCATAAAATTCCCTCGGCTTTCTGCATAAAATCCAACCACATTTTAAGGAGGAAAATGTGAAAATTCTTTGCCATTTTTGAGGGAAATATAAAAAAGCAAAATGGGTAATTATCGGTTATCCGGGTTATTAATATTTGATTGTAAACTATGAAAAAAAACTCTTTTAGGATTAGAATCTTATGATCAATTTTGAGATTCATATAGGGTGATTTTGTGGGTGAATAAATCTGGACCCGAATAACCGAAAAGTAGCGAAAAAGATTAGTCCTTGAATTTGTCCATCAAAGATGGGCAAAGCCCATTATTTAAAGGGTTTATTTCTATTTTAGGAGAATGAAAAAATGAATTTATTAAAAAGATTAATTTAGACGTGGATTGTTTTATAATTCATAAAAAGATTAATTTAGACGTGGATTGTTTTATAATTCATAAAAAGATTAATTTAGACGTGGATTGTTTTATTCAATTCAATGATTTTAAAGGGTTCTTTCTTATTTTTTGAAGAGTGAATCCTTGTGAAAGGAATAAAATGAATGGAATGGAAGGATGAAGTAAAGTAAATTTGATTTAAAAAAAAAACTTTTTATGGCTATTGGCCATTGCTTTAGGGTTGGAAAATGGAGCACATCAATCGGAAATGGAAACACATTTTTACTAGTGGCCTCTTGAATGGGGACAAAAATTCATTTTTCAATGAAAATGAATTAAAAAAAACCAAAAAATGGAATTCTCCTTGAAGAGAGTATGCTTCATTTTATTGGAGAGAGTAATTTTAATTTGAATTGAAAGAGTGGAAAATGAACAATGGCCAAGTGAATTGGTTGGCAATTTTTTTTCTGGCCGGATGCTTGTCAGACAACAAATAGAAAGGATATCAGATTGGATCCTTTTGGAATGGGAATGTATTGCATGAATAAAATGTACTCAAATGAAGCAAAAATGACCTAATAATTGTGCCGCGTCATTATGTAGCGGATGTATGTACACGTCTGTGGGTCTGGCCTTAAACAAAAGCCAAAGAGAAAAGATAATGAAAGCGATTAAAAAAAGACATCGGTCTATTGGCCTTTTTTAAAGTACTTGGAAAAATATTGTTAAATGACATTTTGTACGTATACCAATGCCAATGCTATTGGCTTATAATTTTCATAGAGTTTTAAGTAAATATTAAAATCAAATTAATTGAAAAGAATATTTGAAAAATAATTTAATTTCATTTAAGCCAAATTCAAATTAATCGTACAGAGTAATTGGGGCCAAAAGCTGTGATATTGAATCAGCAACTTGGCCAAATTTAATTATAAAATGGCAGTATATATTGGATTTACCGGAAAAGTAAATTATTTAATTTGTAGAAAATTTTTTTGTGTCGATAAATCCATTTTTGATGCCGAAAACTTGGGTCGAATTAGGCTTCTTTTGGATTCTTATGCTAAATTAGGTAACCTTTAATCCAAATCTAATATTAAGTCCCAGCATTTTTATGGCCAAATTAGATAGCCTTATTTTTGAACAAGAAATTAGTCAAAAAAAATTAATTTTTTTCTGGCAATTTAATAAAATGATTTCATGGCCCATAAATTAAATTTTAAAAAAATTGGCCAAAAATTGGAATTGTAAAATGGAATAATTGGGTAAATTTAATTATAAAATTAACACATAAAAAACTGATCAAATGATGTTTTAGATTCGCAAAAATATGTAAACTTTGTGGCTACAACAAATTTTGGTTTTTATGGCCATAAATTAAATTCTATGAAAATTGAAGAAAAATAATAGAAAAGAAGAAATGAAAAGAAGAAAAAATTGGCCAAAAAATGTGGAATTGGTAAAATATGAAAAAGCCCAAAAATTTGGTAAAAATCAAAGCTTGATCAAAAATTATAATGCCAAAATGAAAAGAAGGAAAGGGAAGCAAAAGTATGGCCACATTTATTTGTCATTTTTTCATATAAAATAAATATTTGGCACATGTGGGAAGTGGGAAAATTTGTTGTTTGGTAATTCTGATGACAGATTTGAAGGTAGAGGAAAAGTGCCAAAAGGCGAAAAAAAAAACAAAACATTGGAAGAACACAAAAAAATGTTCAAGAGAGAAGAACATTTTGAAGTTTGAAGGGAATATAGGCCAATATAGTGAGGTGGGCACTTGGCAACCAAAATTGAAGGGGGGCCTTAAATTTGTTCCATTCATTTAAATGTGGGGGAAGGGGTCACGGGGATCTTGGAAAATTGAATAATTCAGACAGATTTTGAAGGGGAAAAAGTCAGCCGACGGCCAAAATGTGCCCTTTGAAGTTTGAACTGAATTTTGTAGGGGTTTTCACAGAACTAAAATGGGCACCAATGTTTGCCGCCTACACCACAAATTGAACCAATTTTGGGTTCTGGGAACACTTTTTTGGTGGGGTTAAAAGTTAAATACAATTCGATAATTTTTGGAATTCTTGTAGGGGAATAATTCCCTTAATTCCGTTCTTTGCAGACTTTTAATATAAAACAACCAAATAGGCTTTATCCAAAAAAAAATTCTAGTCTCGGAACTAGAGGATGAGGATCCAAAAGTGCCAAATTTAATCTAAATATATAAAATGAATTGAGCTAAAAATATTGCTATTCTGAAGTCAGCAGGGTGATTGAATATCATTCATTAATTTTTGGCCAATATGTCCATGAGGCAATAATTGTGAAGGCGATATGCCAATAGAAAGCACAAAGTGTCCTCTACAATTTGGCCTTTTCTAAATTTTATAAAATTCTCGCTTTAGATATGTTAAATGTCTTTGAATGTAAATAAACCCGAATTTGTTGAGGAAAAGCTGCTAATTTTACTTTTTTTTTTTGTAAATTTTCAAAAAATTAGAAAAGCCACTTTTAAGAGGACATTTAAGACTTTCAAATGGAATATTGCCTTCCAAAATGGGATGCTTCCTTGTTGAGATATGGCCAAAAGAACGGAACAGGTACATATTGAAACTAGGGTTGCGCCCCCGCAGTGCGGGGGCGGGTTGTGCGGGGGTCGGGGTTTGCGGGGTTGGCACTTGCGGGGACGGGTTCGGGGGTGACCCCTTGCGGGGGCCCCCGCGGGGATCCCCGCGGGGGCGGGGGTAACGTAAATTTTTTAAAAAGCTACATTTTTCAAATAAAAAATTTTTTGAAGAAAAATTTCATCCAAAAATGGCCGCGCAGCGAAAAATTTTACCTAAAAATAGCCTCGCAGAGAAAAATTTTAATAAAAAATTTTAATATCCTACAAAAATTTGGTCAAAATTTCCCTATCGAACACCATTTTCCTTGGAGAATTCAATAATATGGGGTGCATGTTCACCCCCGCGGGGGTGCGGGGGCGCGGGGGTGGCTCTTGCGGGGATGCGGGGGCGCGGGGGTGGCTCTTGCGGGGATGCGGGGGCGCGGGGGTGGCATATGCGGGGGTAGGGTCGGGGGTGAAACCCAAAAAGTGCGGGGATCCCCGTCGGGGGTGGCCCCCGCGGGTGCGGGGGCGCAACCCTAATTGAAACAGCATGTTTGGGAAGATTTCATATTAAAATATCCGATAAAATATTATAAATTGTATAAAAAATATTGTGAATAAGGAAGTAAATATGTAGTAAATGGCCATAATGGACTTCGAAAAATGCCAAATGGCCACGTTTTGGAAGAACATCTGGCATTGGAAGATTAAAATTTTAGTGTCAAAAAAAAATAAAAAGGGGAAATATTTATGGAGAAAGGTGCGAATCAAAAAATTCATAAAAAAAGTGAACGAAAATGATTTTAGCCTTTTGGGCCATAAAATTCACCGAGGCCACCCATCCATTCCAATTCCAACCATCTTTGGGGGGGGGGGGGGGGGGGGGAAACACATCTGCTGGCCATTTATTAAAAGGCCCTCAATTTATAAGAGGAATTTAAGGCATTTTGCCCATTCCTTTAAAATAGGTGGGATGACGTCTTTTTGTGAAATGCAAAAAAAACGAAATGAAAATGATAGGTGGATGAATGGGATTTTGGGATGAATGAATGGCTTTGTTGGATGGAGGGGAAATGAATATGGATGAATTCACAAATGGAATGGATGGATGGCCTTGGCCAAGGCCCTATTTTGGAAGGGTATTTGAAGTGGCCTATAATTTGGGCATGAGAGCATTGGAATTTGGAGGTAATGTTCTAATATTTATTTGAGCCAAAATGAAAAATTCGGCTAGGGCATCTATAAACGAAATGAATAAAAAAAAGGAAAGCTCTGGTTTTGATGAGCGAATAGGTATTATGGCCAATTTTCTTTTTTGTAGGATATGAATGGCCTTGGCCAAATATTTGGCCCTATTTTTGAAGGGGATTTGAAGAGGTCTGCAATTTGTGGAATGGAAATTGATGGTGATAGTGGGATTTATGGGCATCGGACATGGACATTGGAATTTGGAAAAGAATGAATGGAGGTGCCAAAATGAAAAAAAAATGAAAATTTGGCTGGCTGGCCATCGAAAAACAAGAATTGAAGAAAGACAAATTATATGGATAATTTTCAATTTGATGGGATGATAATGGCCTAAATAACGAGAAGACCGAATATTTGGCATATTTAAAGGGAATTTGAAGACCCTTCCAACAGAATGAGGGAAAATTTTTGTGTGTTCCCTCGATTTGTTGAAGGATTGAAAGGAAGGAAACACTGTATTCTTTCTGCCTATCATTTATTGCTGTAGGCAGCGATGTTTGAGTGTTCCCTCTTTTACAGTAAGGCTGCAAAAAAGCGAAACTATAGTGGGGTGTACCAAAAGTTCTAGAACTCGGATTTTTATTAAAAATATTCGAAACAAATTTTCATATTGAGAACATGATGAATAAATGAATTCAAATTTTAGGCATTTTAGGCATATTAAGTTCTTCAAAAGACGCATTTTCGCATTTTAGGGTCATCAAAAGACGCATTTTCCGTCAAATAACATATGTTTGAAAAAAAATTATTCATCAACATGAGGGCGGAACCATTTCCTTCCTCCATTCTTCGGGTTCCTTATTTCCGATTATTTTGGCCCAATTTAAAATAAAAATGAAACATAGAAAATTGTCGGAACATTTCTTAAATTTGTGCGTTTATTTCCTTTCAATGTACCGAAATTGGATGTGAATAAAAAGATTGGGGAGTAACCGTTTAATTTTTTTTTGTCCAACAGAAAATTTGTGTTTGAAATTGTGCCGAAAAACGTTTAAAATTTTGTTCTATTCTGCGCTTATTTTTTGTTGGTTCATTTAGTGCTTCTAATGGATGGAAAAGTAAATGGAATTTTTATGAATTTACTAATAATATTAAATTTTGTATTGCTGAAAATTTTGTTAATAAGATTGCATTCTTTTTTCTAATATTTTTCTTAAGCTTTTATTGGAACAATGAATATTTGCTGATCGTATCTATTGACCAATATCTCATCAACAATCTTTTAACCTATTATTAGAAGTTTAATTCCATTTGATTAAAAGTTCGTCGATAGAGTATTTTCAATATAAAAAGATTGATAAATTTTAATTGGCCAAAAAATTTTGTCTAAAAAACGAAAATTGCCTAATATTGTTCTATTTGTCGTTTTTTTTTGTCATAACTTTTGCAATTTCCATTAAATTAAATTGATTATCTTTTTTTTCTCAAATCAATCCATCCCAAAATGGGCTATAATAAATTACCAAATTTGCTAAATTTAAAACTAGTCATTTGGAAAATTAGGAAAAATTTGGGATGCGCGAAATAACCCAACGAATGAAAATTCGGACCCAAAGGATTTGAAAAAAATTTTGAGAAAATTAAGAAATTTTGGCACTCACCTTTTTATTCTCCTCCGTTTTGTCCCCATGTTCATCTTCTTCCTCTTCTTGATCACTTCCATTCCCATCCTCAATCGTTTTGGCCATTCTTCTTCCATTGCTGCCATTTTGACCACCACTAATTCCGGCATTTCCAGCTTCCATTCGATCCAATTCTAGGCCAGAATCCGGCGATTCCCTCGTCAATACGGTTCGATATTGACCTCGATGCTGGGATTGGCCATTTCCACTGCATAATGCTGAAATTTGGGAGGTAAAAATGATATTATTTTGATGAAGCATTTAAACAAAGAGAGTCAAAACGGATATATTTTAATAAGCAACGACATTCTTTTGGCCATATCTCAACAAGGAAGCAACCAATTTTGGAAGGCGATATGCCATTTGAAAGCCCTAAATGTCCTCTAAAAATTGCCTTCCCAAATTTTTTGAAAATTTAAAATAATTTGTAAAATAATCGGCTTTTCCCTCAACAAATTCGGGTTTTTTATTCAAAGACGTGTAACTTTTTTAAAGCATGATTTCCCAAAATTTAAAATGACCTAATTTCAGAGGACACTTTAGTCTTTCAAATGGTAAAAGCCCTCTCGAATTGGTTATCGCCTCATTGAGCTATGGGCTAAAATCAGCAGGTAGCCAAATACTAGTATGGATTATGGACGCATTCGAAAATGAAGGAAAACAAGTAATATAGTCTAGTTTAGGCCTCCCTTCCTTTTTTTTGTCAATAGGAGATGGGTCATCACTCAATAGGATTATAGTAGGGTTACCGTAATTCAGCAGAGATCGGATGGAATAAAATCACCTCACGTATCCCTAAACCCTATCCCTAAACTTATTCGTAGAGGTGACCAGAGGGGAGTCTTCAATTTTCCTTCAAAATGAGGTTTTTAAACTAGACTATTAGGGCGGTTTAAATTAGATTATTACAAGAAAACTTGCCTCTTTGGAGCATTGCCATTAATCCACCTCCTCCGCCACTGCCTCCTCCATTTGTTGTGGTTGTCCACCAATTCAGTCGACTCGTTGATTGCCTGGAAATTTGCATGGAAGTTGCGGTTGTGGAACGTGGCCTCGATTTTGGCCGTAAAATTTTTGTGTGCGACGGTGATAAACTGTGGGCGCGGAGCAAAGAGGTGGATGGGCCTATGGATGAAGAAGAAGGGGCCTCCAATCGGTGGGAGGAATTATTGTTGGCTTCAATTAGTTTGGTCATTGGCGGCATGGACGCCATCGATGGAATTGAGCCGGCAGAAGGTGTCCTTGATGACATTTTATTTGGAATTTGAATGGACTTTTGGTATTGAATTAATGAAAAGTGCTAAAAATGAATAAAAATTGAGTTAAATTGAATCTTTAAATTATGAGAAAAATTATATCTTTCGACCTAAATAAGACGGTATTGGACATTTCATTACCACCAATTCAATAACTGAGCCATTCTTTTGTTTAGCTTAAAGCTCATCGAGGCAATAACCAATTTAGGAAGGCAATATGCAATTTGAAAGCTAAAAATGTCATCTAAGATTTTTGCCAATTTAAATTTGAAAAATCTAAACCTTAAAAATATTACCTATCTTTGAGTATAATAAACCCGAATTTGTTGAGGAAATGCCGCTTATTTTATAAAATGTTTTAAATTTTCAAAAAATTAGTAAAGCCTTAGAGGATATTTATGGCTTTCAAATGGCATATCGCCTTCTCAAATTGGTTGCTTCCTTGTTGAGATATGGCCAAAAGAACGGACCGAATACTCAATCGGCGATATAGAACGTTCTTTTTGGGAAAGGGGCAATGAATTTTTTAAGAGACTACAAAAAAGGGAATTTCATTTTTTCATTGACATTTGATGGCATACATAAAATAATTTAAATAAAAAAAAATTAAGAACGCTATATTAACTCAAAAGGAAAATTGCCAATTTTAGTAAGATTAAATAATAGCATGACAAAAATTGTAGGGAAATTGCTTTGTTGAATTTGAATGGATAAAAAAAGTGAGGGAGTAGGAACATTACAATGACAATGGTAGGGGAAACTGCTGGCGGGAGGTTTGGCATTTGGCAATTTGATAGGCCAAAACTTTAGCGGGAGGAGAGGGGAAAGAACAAAGTGCCAAAACATTTGGAAAAGCAGCAAAATTGGTCTCCATGTATGCCCCCAAATGCGACTTTGGCACATT
This sequence comes from Pratylenchus scribneri, assembly GCA_030063045.1. Lineage (NCBI taxonomy): Eukaryota > Metazoa > Nematoda > Chromadorea > Rhabditida > Pratylenchidae > Pratylenchus > Pratylenchus scribneri. The sequence continues at coordinate 25,545 of JAQSEB010000107.1, read as the reverse complement.
AATTGAAGGCCTACACACTCCGAATTTGGCTTTTCACTTTTGGCACACCACAAGGAAATTGTGAAAAATTGGCATTGAAAAAAGGGAAAGACATTGGCTCTAATTGGGGCCAGGACCGCAAAAAGAATTAACACTTTTTTCCTTTTATTGGGCTAAAATTTTGTGCCAAAAGCAATGAATGTTTCTGGTTGGGATATTTGGGTGGAAATTTAGGGAATTCTTTCAGCAATTTTCGAAAGGAATTCGTTTCCGGATTCAATGCTCCTTATTTATATTTTTTTTCAATGAAATAAACAAATTTCGATGTGTACCTATTTTTGGCCAATTCCCCTTTTTGCGTTATTTTTGGTTTTGCCGAATTTATTTTTTTTAGTTTTTTAATAGGAAAAATTTTGCCGAAAAGCATATATAATTTTCCGAAATATTATTTTACCCGTAAATTTTTTTTTGACAAATTATATACCATTCAATGCGTCTTGACCAGCTCTATCCAATTTTGGGTATATTTGGTTTGGGAATTTAGGACACAAACTTTTATCAATTATATTAGCGGGGCGAATTAATATCATAAAATTCCAAGATCCATAAAATCCCCAAATTTTTGAGGAATTCAGAGAGGGCATTGGCCAAGAATTATGGGTTGAAAAAATGAATTCCTGGAAGCAAAAATATGGGAGGATTGCGTGCCTTCCCAAAATGATCCTTCTTGCACAATAAAATATATAAATATATTTCCATTTTCCCATTTTTCTTTCAGCAACAGTAGTCGATGCCCATACAAATGTGAATGAATATGGGCCATAAATGTGAATTGGAAAGAAAGAATTCACAATTGTGAGATGAATATTGCATTTAAATGAATGGAATGCTAATTAAGATACAAAAAATTGAGCAAAAATGAGCAAGGATTTACTGAAATTTAATAGAAAATTGGGCAAAAATGTGAAGTGATTTATATTCGGATTCGAAATATTTGGAAGATTTGATGAAGAAGAATGTAAATGAGCTGGCCTAAAGCATGTTGATGAGACTGAAGAGGGATAAAATTTTACAGAAAATAATGAATTTTCGAATACTAATTTCACTACAACTGAATTAGAATGCTTGGAATGTGTATAAGCCTCACAAGCAGGATAGAAACATTTGAGATAATTTGGGACCGTTTTTTGGCCATATCTCAACAAGGAAAACAACCAATTTGAGAAGGCGATATGCCATTTGAAAGCCCTAAATGTCCTCTAAAAAGTAGCTTTTCTAATTTTTTGAAAAATTTAAACTATTTGTAAAATAAGCCGCTTTTCCTCCAAAAATTCGAGTTTATTACATTCAATGGCATTTACATTTTTTTAAAAACTGGATTTAATAAAATTAGAAAGGCTACTTTTTTGAGGACATTTAGGCTTTAAAATGGTATATCGCCTTCTTGAATTCATTGCATCCTTGTTTGGATATAGCCAAAAGAGTGGCCAAGACCACCCACTTCAAGAGATAAAATTATTCATCATTGGTTAATGGCTGCATTTTTGCATGAAAATGAAAATGACAAATATTGTTCAAAAATGAAAATGACAAGAAAAGACGGGGAGGGGGAATGTGGGAGAATATTTGGGTCTGGTTTTAGTAGGAAGTGGCACACATTAATCCAATGGGAATGTTTTTTTTTGTCTGATGAATAAATGAATTGGAATGGCCGTAAATGGAAGGGCCCCAAAACATATCCAGAAGTGGGTATTATTGGTGGGAAATATTCCTCCAAAATGATGGAATTTGGAATGGATTGAATGAATATTTGTCCAAATAAAGGGGCTGAAATTCCATCCTTTTCCCCATTTGCCACTGGGCCACAGATGGGTGCCCCCACCCCTGCCTTTGCTTGCAAAATGTCCACAGCAAACAAAGAGGAGGGGCTTGGCCTTATTATGGGGCCAAGGGAGGGGAGGGGAAGGAGCGCTTTGGCCAAAAGAGGATACACAGAGGGACAAAGTGCCACAATAATTTGTTGGCCTTCCCCCTCCGATCAAAAAAAAGGGGAGGATGAAAACAAGGAGGGGAAAGGGGGTATTTGGCCAATTTGCAAGAAAGCCGAAGAGAGCGCGAAAATGTCTTGGCCTTATTTAGGACCAAGGGAGGGGAGGGGAAGGGGACTTGACCAAAAATGTTCACTGGGTGCCACAATAATTTGTTGGCCGCCTTCCTTCTTATACACTGAGCCACCTTTTTTAATTAGCTTCCCGGAAAATTGGTCAGTGGGGAAAGCTGCGCTGGTCAGTGGAAAAGTGGTCAGTAAAAAAATAAGACTAAAAATGCTCTAACTTGTATATTTTCGAGCCATTATAGGAAACCAATATTTGATTCATTTTTAGCTCACCGAATTGCATCGATTAAAGTATAATATATTTAAGATTTGTTTAACTAAAAAGAAATTACCCACTGACCACTTTTCCACTGACCATTTTCCTCACTGACCAGCTTTCCACACTTACCATTTTTCTAAAAACGTTTAAAATCAGAGTCAACATGATAAAGTTAACAATAAGGGGTGAAGGAACAAGGGACCAAGGGAAAGGGGAAAGCGCCTTGGCCAAAGGGATTGTGAGGGTACACTCTACAATAGATGCCACCAATAATTTGTTAGCCTTCCCCTGTGTGGCGGCCACCTTCTTCATTTAGAGCCAAAAATTGATAAGGCTAACAACAATGGGGGAAGCAACAAAAAGGTAATAAGGGCTTTGGCCATAGTATATTGGACCAAAGAAGGCGAGGGGAAGGGACAAAGGACCTTGGCCAAAAGGATAACGGAGAGTGACACCTTTGGTTTAAGAGGGAGTTGCAGGCCACAATATTTGTTCGCCTTCCCCCTTTCTCCTTGGGCCATCTTCTTCATTTACCATCTGAAGAAATGAGGAACGTACAACAGGGGATGGAAAGGGGAAATTTGGCCAAATTAAATGGGCATACCCATAGTGTGCCAATTTTTGCCCAAGGGAAAGAGTAATGCTAATAAGGTGCCTATTTGTTTGTCCCTATTCGGCCATCTTCTTAGGGCCAGCAATGATAAGACAAACAATAAGGGTTCTGAATAAGATGTGATGGGTTTTGATTTTATATATATGGAAATAAGGGAAGGGATGGCCAAAGGAACACACGGACACATGATGGAGTGTATGTCACCTTGGCCCAATATAAGGATTGGAAGTTTGGAAGGCCACAATATTTGTTAGTTCTTCATTTACTGCCAGCAGAAATGAGGAGGGCACAGCAAGGAAATGGAAGGGGGAATGAAGCCAATTGAAAAAGAGACCAACAAGGAGCGCTCAATATTTACATTTGGACATATTTTTGCAGCATTCCATGCATTCCATTCATTTATTCTTCCGTAATAATTCATTTCACATTACTTCAGGGAATAAAAAATGAATAGAGGAAGTAAGATAATGGCACAATTTTGGTGTATTTGGTTAACGAAGAAAAAGTGCGAAATTTGCATTTTTAAAAATGGGAAAATGAAAATGAAGGAAATTGGCCAATATATTTAAACAGCAAATTCAGCGGTGTTTATTCAGTTTCAGTTTCCTTGTTTTTATATGAAAAAATAATTTGGTCGGTGCCAATGCCAACTTCATCCTCCCTCACCACATTTCCATTCAAGCATGCAAATTTGTTCAGCAGTGGGGGAATTTCCTTAAAAAAGTGTCAATGTCCAAATGTCAATGAAGGTGCCCCCACCGGGGAAATGTTCTGCGGCCGGCTGTGGACACAGACACAATGGGCAAACTTTGACTTTGAGTGAAAGATGTGGAGGAAGATGGGGAATTAGCATTTTGTGCCTTCCAAGGGCGGAGGAATTCTACTGCATAGAATGGCAAAATGGGAAGAAAAAGTGGCATAATTGATTAGCGCCTCTCACATGGATAATTCGTCGCCGGAGGGGTCAAATGTGCAAAAGAAAAATGGGAAGGAATGTGTATTTAGGTGGGGGCGATAAATGCCCCGCTGAAGGGGGGGGGGGGGGGGTAATAACCAATTCATGTGGAGGGGGTTGCCAATTTGAAATTGAAAATCACTGAAAAACAATTTAGAGTTCAGTGACTTTTTGCCAAGGATGGATCTGTGGTTTTAAAAGCATTCGTAGGATTTTGATTGTGACGTGATACGTGGAAAAATCCAACATGTCGAATCCGTCGACTTAGTAAAGTGGAAAAGGTTAAAATTGGTCGGAAAGACCAAAGTCCAAAGGATTGTGGATTTTTTGAATTGTTAACATTTACAGTTGATGAGGAATTCAACTGCCTTTTCTATTTGCTTTTTGGTCTAAAATAATGGCTCATTCCTTCCATCATTTTTGGTTATTAGCAAATTGGTCGTTTTATTGCCTTTATTTGATGAATTCACATTTTTTGCCCCCACAATTTGTTTCCATTTTTGTGCCTTTCCTCGATTTGTTCCCAAAATGACCCTTTCAACGAACATTTGAACTCACCAATTTAATATTGCTTGACCAATTTTGCCTTAAATTGAATAAAACAATCAACAAATGAATTTTCCCCAATTCCGAGTCTTTTCCTAGTCTTTGAATTGAAAAGCACTAGATTCCGAACACCACAGAAAAATTTTAATGGCTAAAAGAGGGAATAAAAAGTAGGCAAAACACTAGGCTAAAGGCCAATGTGAGGGTCAACAAAATTCTTTTCAAAGGTGACACGTCCCGGGGGAGAGTATTTGTTTTTTAGTTCACAATGAGAGTGTATAATAAAAAGGTTTGTTTTTCACAAAAAAGGGTTTTTTTAAAAGAAGATTCTTGGAACGTTTGATTTTGACGTGAAGAATCCTGGGATGGATGGGGTCATTTTAAAGGGTGAAAAAACATTTTAATGACTAAAAAAGGGGGAATTAAAAATGTACAAAATCCAAAAGTGGGTGGAAGTGGAAGGCTAACGGCTGCTGAGGATCTTTTCTTTTCAACTTTGACATCCCCTGAGGGAGAGGACTATATTTGCTTTTTAGTTCAATGAGTGTGTAAAAAAAAGTTTGTTTTTTATAAAAAAATGTTGAAGATTCTTGGAAAAAAATATTTTATGGTTTGAGGGCTAACCTTTTGATGTGGAAAATCCGGGATTGTGAGTTAATTTCAAAATGTGAAAAAAAAAAACATTTTTATGACTAAAAAAGAGGGAATTATTAAAAATGGGCAAAACAAAATTTGGAAAGCCAAAGGTCGAGTATTTTAAAGGTGATATGTCCACAAAGGCCAGAATTATATTTGTTTTTTTTAGTTTAATGCGCGTGGAAAAAGTTTGTTATTCCCACAAAAAAAGGTTTTAAGAAGATTCTCGGAAAATTTTAACCCGTTAGAAATACAAGAAAATAAATTCGTTGGGAATGTGGGAATCTCTTTCCATTTTTAAGACGAAGAATCCAGCAAAAATGACGGGAGTAAAATTAAGAAATTAAGAAACGATTCGATGCCACCAGCAGAGATTTTTTATCCCCTTAGTTTAAAGAGGAAATAATTTATCACGAAATGTTGGAAAACTCAAAGAGTCCATTATAAAAGTGGTCTTTTTAAATTTTAAGAAAACTTGTTTATAAATCTGAATTTTTTTTGAGGAAAAGCCGTTTATTTTACAAATAATTCTAAATATTCAAAAAATTAGAAAAGCCACTTTTTGAGGACATTTAGGGCTTTCAAATGGCATATCCCCTTCCAAAATTGGTTGCTAACTTGTTGAGATATGGCCAAAAGAACGGGGCAGATATTGAAAATGTGCGAATAAAAAGAGACGAAGGGAATATTTAATTCAATTAAAAATGGCCTATAAAATTGGTAGAGAAAATATTTTTTGCTTAAAATATGTTCAATTAGGAACCCAAAACTTAAAGTAATCAATAAAAAATGATTAATAACAAAATTTTATTGCCAAAAATTAGAAAAAATGCCAATAATTTTTGTTGAATCCGTGAATTTTATATTTTAACTCACTAATAAAAAAAAATATTCCTTGACACTCAAAATTGATGATGCGGAAGTTTTCTTTGAATATGGCCAAAAAGGAAATTTCCCTATCAAAGAGAAAAGGGGCGTCAAGCACACACTTTTCAATGGCCTTTTTGGTTGGTGGAAAGATCGATGTCATTTGAAAATGGCCCATTTATATGGCCCATTTTTGGCATGCACAAATTCCTCTCCCCACTCAATTTTTTGGTGGGCATTTGCCGGCTTGCTGAGGATTGGAAATGAGAAGGGAGGAGGAAACATTTGGGCCAAAAAGGGCGGCCATGAGGGACGCATAATTTTCCGCTGTCGGCCAAGCAGGCGGAGAGAAACAACTCCCTCGGGGCCAATGTTTTTGGGCCAACCAACCCCCCGCCGAAGGGCCAAACCAGCAATGATTTATGCGGGCATGAGACCACATTTTTGAGTGGGCGGTTATGGGGGAGGTATGAATGAGCCCTTTGTTGGCCTTCCTCCAAAAATATGTGTCTTCTGGCCTATGGCCTACCTTCCTTCTACTTTTTCAGTAGTTGGCCACCAAGTTTTCAAGGGAATAACTCTGAACTTTGAAATGTAGAAGAAGATGGCACAGAGAAAGATTGCAAAAAATTGAAGAAATTATAATAAATGAAAGATTTTTTATTAAATTTTATGAAAATAATTTTCATAAAATCTTGATGATGGAAATAATAAGATTGCAGATTGAATATCTGCTTTAATTTTTGAACCATAATTCAATGAGCAATAACCAATGTTGGAAGGCGTCATACAATTGGAAAGTCCTAATTCTCCCTTAAAATTATGCCCTTTTAAATTTTAAATTCAAATTTGAAAAATGTCTTTAAATTCCGTTTATTCTAATTTCTAATTGAATATCCAGAAATTTTAGGCTTCTATCATAATCATAAACGTCAATTATTCAGTCATTGAAGACAGAATTAACAATTGAGCGAACATTACCCCATCCTCTGCCCTGATTCCGACACCTTTTTTCCTTCCTGCTTTTCGATTGATAAAAAATTCTCGCGCATTCGTCAAAGAAGCGCCTCTCCATCTCCATCTCGATTCTCGTCGATGGCCGATCAATTTAATGTGTTTTTAAATGCACATTTTTCTAAACACCATCATTTTTATATTTTAATAATTTATTCTATTCTGCTGCTCTTCCTTTGACTTCCACATATTAATGTGCAATCGGGATAGGAAAGAGCGCATAAATATTTCAATTTAATATAATTTGAGGCCACTCGTTAAGATTATAGTTCGAAATATAGAAATTTTTCCCATTTTTTAAAGACAAATATTTGACAAACAAGTAAAAAAAAGCATTTAGGCCAAGTTTAAGGCCGTTTTTTAATCGCCCTTTTTGATTTCTTGAGAGTTTATTTATTTTCAGTTACATTTTTCCCCTCCTAACATTCTCATTCAGCTCCAAGCTCGCATCGTTCAGCCAGCCGCCTTCGCCTCCAAACATTCGCATTAATTTTTTTCCTTGTTGGCAGCCGTCTACGCCAAATAATAACAAAATAAATATTCGGCTGGTTGATGGATTGCGCGTCCCCTCTCGAACCCATCCACCCAATTCATTCCATCAGCAGTAGAGCCCATCAATTTCCCATCATTCAATTTCCTCGTTTCCCTTCTGCCATCTCCAACAAATATTATTTTTATTTATAAAAATAATCCGCCTAATCGTTTTGGGTGGAAATAAAACATTTATACAAAATTATCGACTTTTTCTAACGGAATTGACGTGAAAAAATGGGCGGTGGCACCGGCAAAAATGGCAACAATAATAATCAAATAGGTAAATGGGGAGCGACCAGCTATGTGCTTGGCTCAATCATCGGCTCCGGCATTTTCATTACGCCCACCACAATCTATGCAAATGTTCATTCGGTCGGTCAGAGTGTTGATTGAAATTATTTTTTGATGAATTGGCAACTAAAAGAGCTGCAAATTTTAATACTATTGTCTTATTAGGCAATGTCACTTATAAATTAAGAATTAAGTAACCCTGGCCAGTTCCTTTGCCATAGCTTAACAAGGAAACAACCAATTTGAGAAGGCGATATGTCCTTTTAAAGCCCTAAATGTCCTCTAAAATTTGGCCTTCTTAAATTTTATGGAACTAGGCTTCAAACGCTACATGCCTTCGAATCTAATTTGTTGAAAGCAAAGCCGCTTATTTTACAAATTGTTATAAATTTTCAAAAAATAGAAAAGTCACTTTTTAGAAGACATTTAGTGCTTTCAAATGGCATATTGCCTTCCAAAATTGGTTGATTCCTTGTTTGGCTATGGCCAAAATAACAGCCCAGCAGATACTGAAAATTCATATTTTGCCTTGGGGCATTCTTCATATTTTCCTCCCTAAAATATCATTTAAGGTGGGTGTTTCCCTGCTAATTTGGTTTCTCACGGCCATCCTCTCCCTGATTGGTGCATTTTGTTACATTGAGCTGGGCACCGGGATTCAACGTTCCGGCGCCGAATTCACCTATTTATGCCATGTGAATTGGCATTCACTGGCATTTGCCTCAATGCTTTGCTCTGTCCTTTTAATTGCGCCCGGCTCAATGGCCGTCAAAATGGACGCATTGGGTCAATATTTGTTCCAGGCACTTCATTTGGATTTGTGCGATGAACGTTGGAATTTTTGGGCGCCAAAATTGATTGGCATTTGCATTGCCAGTGAATTTCCCAATCAAATTAAAAATATTTTTTTATTTATTTTAGTGGCTCTTTTGTACATGAATTGTTTTTCGTTAGGCTCAATTGCGGCCCCTTTTCAAATGGCAATCAGTGGGGCAAAAGTTGGCACCGGAATTTTGATTATTCTCATCGGATTTTGGGTGCTTTTCATTAAAGGTAAAGAGAATGGGATAGGGAAGAGAAAAATCAGAGGAATACAAAATTAGGTCAACAGCTTTATAACTTATTAAATTAAGGTTTTATATTCAATCCAATAAACCTTAAATCCAATCGATAGATCTTATCAAGACTCATCATTTGATTATATTTTGATTTGTGTTTAAACCGTTTAATACCTTTTAATTGTTGACCAAACCAAAATTGGTTTAAACCATTTAATACCCTTTAATTTTTGACCAAACCAAAATAGGTTTAAACCGTTTAATACCCTTTAATTATTGACCAAACCAAAATTAGTTTAAACCGTTTAATGCCCTTTAATTGTTGACCAAACCAAAATTGGTTTAAACCGTTTAATACCCATTAATTGTTGACCAAACCATGACAAATTATATACCAATCAATGCGTCTTCTTGACCAGCTCTATCCAATTTTGGGTATATATGGTGCAAGAATTTAGGGTAAACCCTTCCTTAAACTATTATAATTATAATTATCTTGGCATTTTTGTACTCTTTAGGCTATTTTAATAATTCTTTTTGGCAAATTTAAGGCCAAACTCAATATGTGGCCCAGCCATTTGTTGGCACCTCAATGGATGGCAATAGTCTGGTGATCGCCGTTTTGGCCGGCATTTATTCCTACGGTGGATGGGATGCGCTGAATTATGGGACGGAGGATGTGAAGGAGAGGAGAAGGGCATTCCCATTTGCCGTTTTATTCGGAATGGCCATTGTGACTGCCCTCTATTTGGGCATGAATTTGGCCTATTTTGTTGTGCTTTCATCCAGTGAATTTGAACAATCCAAAGCGGTCGCAATTGTAAGTTAATTTATCAAATGGATATTAAAATTAATTTAGACAAATTTTCATATCATTTTGTAGTCTTCAATTAAAAATTCAATTTTTGAGGAAATATTGCGTTTAAATTTAGTGAATTTTGTTGCCATTTTGTAGCTCTGATTAGGATGAATCTAATAAGTAGAAGAATTAGTTGATGGAAAATGAAAAAGCAAAGAAAAAAAGCAAAATATAATCCAAAATTGGGGGCAGTTTTCTTTGTCTTCTGGTCATAACTTTCTGCTGGCCAATTATGTTTTCATCAATCATTTTGATATCAAAATTATCTAAAGAAAGAGTTTAATTAAATATAATAGAAATTTTATAAATAGCTTAATTAAATAATGAGAAATTGGCAAATTGCGCGAGTGATAAAAGTTGATATAAATGATCGGCCTAATTCGACTACCTAGTTTTTTTTTCAATCCGATGACCCCAAAATATGGCAAAATATATTTAAAAAAATTTAAGCTTAAAACTACTGTTATGCAAAGTTGGTTTCGATTTGAAATGATGAAATTAAAAATTGCAATTAGGAAACTTTTTTCTTTAAAATCAAAAACAGAGGTAACCGAAAACATACACTTTTTAAACCGACTCTTTTGTATAGCATACTTTTGATTATTCTAGTAATTATCTCTCAAAAATTTTCACGCCAAAAACATTCCAAATATATGCAAATTTTCAACAGTCATTCGCCCACAAAACAATGGGACCCCTCGCCTTTGTGATGCCCCTTCTGATTGCTATTGTTCTCATTGGTTCCATTAATGCCACCTATTTTGGGTCAAGTCGTTTTCTGTGGGCTGCCGCCCGTGAAGGCCATGTCCCCGCATTCATCAATTGCCTGAACACGGCACATGATTCTCCCAGGGCCGCACTTTGCATCCAGGCAAATTTTAGGGAGAAAAGAATGGGTGGATATTTAATTGGTTGAAAAAGTATTGAAATGCCAAAATAATTATATAATGGTTTAAGATAGGTTTGTCCAACATTCCCAAACCAATACCCAAATGGTTTGGTCAACAATTAAAGGGTATTAAACGGTTTAAACCAATTTTGGTTTGGTCACCAATTAAAGGGTATTAAACGGTTTAAACCAATTTTGGTTTGGTCAACAATTAAAGGGTATTAAACGGTTTAAACCTATTTTGGATTGGTCAACAATTAAAGGGTATTAAACGGTTTAAACCAATTTTGGTTTGGTCACCAATTAAAGGGTATTAAACGGTTTAAACCTATTTTAGTTTGGTCAACAATTAAAGGGTATTAAACGGTTTAAACCAATTTTGGTCTGGTCAACAATTAAAGGGTATTAAACGGTTTAAACCTATTTTGGTTTGGTCAACAATTAAAGGGTATTAAACGGTTTAAACCAATTTTGGTTTGGTCAACAATTAAAGGGTATTAAACGGTTTAAACCAATTTTAGTTTGGTCAACAATTAAAGGGTATTGAACAGTTTAAACCAATTTTGGTTTAATGGTTCAAAACAAAGTTAGAATTGGTTGAACCAAAATCAGAACATAATCAAATGATGCAACTTGACGATGTCTATCTATTGAATATAAGGATTATGAATTTGGGATACAATTTTGAACCGCGATAATCTTTTGGGCAATTTCAGTGTTTTTTCGACTAAATAGTCATAAAGAACATTGATTAGAATCTAAAATTAACCAAATATTAATGAAGGAATATTATGGAATTTTAATAGGGAATGCTCAAGTTCTTCGTAGCAATATTAAATTTTGAAGGGAAATAAAGAATATTCTTTAAATTCCTTATTTTTTCCATCTCTACAGTTTCTCCTTGCCATCATCCTTTCGTTTATGGGCAATTTAGACCAGTTGATCAGCTATGTCAGTTATGCCCATTTGCTTACACGGACATTCACAATTGCGGCATTGGTCAAAATGCGATTACAAAAGGCAAAATATTTTACATTTCATTGAATTTTTTTAAAAATGGTAATAATTGTCGATAGTTAGTAGAGAACCAATTGATTACCTCCATTAGTTTTTGGGGCCCATAGCTCATCGAGGCATTAGCCAATTAAGGAATGTGATATACCTTACGAAGGTCCAAAGTCTCCTTACAAATTGGCCTCTTTTAAATTTTATGAAATCTAATCTATAAAAAGTTAAATGTATTTGATTTTAATATAATAAACCCGATTTATTTGAGAGGAAAAGGCGCTAATTTTACAAATAGTTTAAATTTTCAAAAAAATCAAAAAAGCCACTATTTAGAGGACATTTTGGGCTTTCAAATAGCATATCGCCTTCGTTAATTGGTTGCTTCCTTCTAGAGATATGGCCAAAAGAGCTGTCCCAGGTACTGAATCGGCAGTATTGAATGGCCTTCTTTTGGCCTGTGGCTCTTTTCCCAAAAATTCAATTAAATTCTCATTCCTTTTTAAGAAACAACAAAATGTCCAACGAATTGATCCAAAAAATGGCAAAATGCCCCCACGTCAAATCCACGCGGATGTGATTGAATCGCCGTTGGCTGTGCCAATTTTCTTCCTCGCCATTTGCATTTTCATTTCCCTTTTCACGATGTATTCCTCTTTCCAAGTGGCCGCATCCTCTTTGATTAGTTTGTCCATTGGATTGGCACTGTATGCCATCTTTTTGTCCAAATATGGCATTCAACGCTCGGTGGTGTATCGGCGAATTGCACACCGCCTCAATGGTAAGTCCCTAAAAATTTTACCCTAATTTTAGGGCAAATATCTCAGAAATCTTTAAAACTATTTATTAAACTTTAATACTATTTTAGTTAAAAGCTTTTTCTCTAAAATATTTCGATATATAAATAATATTTAGTAATAAGTCTCTTTCTCTAGATCATTTTAATATAAAATAATTAATCAAAGCCTAAATTGGCCAGAATATTATGACCAAAAAACAAAGAAAATTGCCCTAAATTTGGTCTATTTTGTGATCTTTTTTTTCAAAACTTTTTGCTAATTTCAAATCAAATTAATTAATTTTCTAATTAATTCCAATTCAAAACTAAAAAACAATATTCTTTAGAAAAATTGAATTTATGGACAAAATTTGTATATAAAAATTTCCTTCCATTTTTAAATAATATTAAAATTTTTTGTAAAATTAAGAAAAAATAAATAAATAAATAAATAATATAATTTTTCAATTTTTTTTTCTAGATCGACTTTGCAAGATCTCACAAATTTTATTGGATGGTAAAATTGAGCTGGAATAATTGAATGATATGCCGAAAAAATATTCAATATTTCTGCCAAAACATTCCCATAAAATAAATAGAATTCTTATTATATAATTTTTTATTGTTTATTTTGAAGAAAACAATTTGAAAAAAAATAAAAAATATTCAAAAAAATAGAAAATATTAAAAAATTAAAATCGACAAAAAATTTGCTGCTGCACAAAAAATCGAAGGCCACCTTCAAATTCGAGGCGAGATCATCAAATTCATTTCATATATTTTTTGGCCAGCAGGAGGGAAAATTGCACGGGGATTAAATGGAAAAATTTAGTAATGGGAATTTTGGGTTCATTGAAGGACAATGAAAATGAATTGGCCAATGTAGGTGAGGAAAAGAAGCCAACAGCAAACCTAGAAAAATATTAAATTAAAAAATTCAATAAAATTTTATGGCTTTTTTGTCCAAAAATAGCTAATATTTCTATTACAAATTAGATTTGAAAATAATTTCCCGAAAAACACAATTGGAATACCACTGTTTCAAAATAAATATCCGGGGTCGCTCTTTTGGCCATTCTCAACAAGGAAGCACCCAATTTTGGAAGGCAATATGCCATTTTAAAGCCCTAAATGTCCTCTAAAAAGTGGCTTTTCTAATTTTTTGAAATCTTAAAACATTTTGTTAAATAAGCGGCTTTTCTTAAACAAATGTGGGTTTACTACATTCAAAGACATGTAAGGTTTTTTTAAAGCATGGAATTAATAAAATTTAAAAAAGTCAATTTATAGAGGACACTTTAGGCTATCAAATGGTATATTGCCTTCCAAAATTGTTTAATACCTCGCTGAGCTATGACCAAAAAACCAATACAAGTACCCACTCATCAGTGGTCTTCAATTATCGCTTATAAATTTTGCCAAATTTCTTTCTAATTTTTGTAATCAAAAATCAAATTAAAATGCTTAAATCATTTGATTGAACAGACCATAACGCAAATGAGTCGTGGAAAATAGTAATCAGACTCGCCAGCTTCCATATGAACATAATAGGATTCGAAGACGGCGGCCAACAAAATGGCCAGCCCATTGATGGCATGCAGGAAAAGGAGCTACAAAATTTACACAAAAATTCCGTAATTTTATTTACAAAAGAAAATTTTTCTATTTATTTCTAAAATTGATGGGAATTTTATCTTTGTTAAAGATAAGGGAAAATTTGTGTTCCCTTCATTTCAAAGAGAAGGAATACTGTATACCAAGTAAAGTATTCTCCCTCCTTTCTTCTTGATATTGCCTGAAGGCATTTCTTATTAGATTTTTCAAAGGAGGGAAAAAAGAAAGACACTTTTCTTTAGGTCAATTTATATTTATATCATATGGCTTCCAATTTTGAACACACATAACTTCCTTCAATTCAAACCATTTTTTTTATGATTTTGGATTTTTGGTATGATTTTGTAGAGTGGAAATTTCTCCATATTTTGAGATAAATAAAAATCCAATAATTTTTTAAATGGATATTTTAACATCCATAAGTTTCGATTGAGTGAACCCAAAAAAATTTTTTAATGCGGTTTCTTAATTCCATGAAGCTCCATAAAATCCACAATATTTTGTTAAAAAATGTCCACAAATTAATCAGATAGACCCAAAATTTTGCCCATTTTTGGACCGTTGAAAATTAATTCCCCGTGGGAATTAATAGGGGTAATACGATTAGTGCTCAAACCAACTTTTTTGAGGCCACTCTTTTTTCACGCAAGGAGTTTCTCTCAGCTCAACAAAATCAAATTTTTAAATCACATTTTGAAAAATATTTTTGGAGTCTATTTTTTTTGCAAGTCTTGTGTTTGTGTCTTGTCCACGGTCCACGCCCAATTCTCTGCACTCCAATTCCCCGCTTATTTATTCCTCCTGTTGGGGGAATTAACCCAAATTAATAATGAATTCATTGAATTATAAAATACAAAATTAATTTGCAGGCTCCCAAAAAAATCGAGAAAATCAATGCTCTGTGGAGTGCCGAAGACACATTAGTAGTGTTTTTGGCTGATGTGGACTTAACAAAATTAGAGGTTACGGAACGAGAAGCCGCGATTCTGCTCGCTATTGGTGGAGAACATCTTAGTACAGGTGAACATCAAACATGGGTGTTCTTTTCATGAATTATTGTTTTATCCCTTACAGCGCGCGGGAATAATCATTTGGCCAATGCTAAAATGGGGACAACAAAATATGTGGATGATCAGCAACTGCGACAGATGAGAACAAAAGCGGAATTGAAGGAGGATGCCGTCAAAGTTGGAGTACGAACACTCTACAAGGCGTACAAAAAATTTATGGGAGAGGTCAATACTAATAATGTGAGTGCCAATTCGTTGAACAAATTACAAAGAGAATTTATTCAATCAGAATATATTATCGATAGTTTCATAAAAATATTCAATAATTATCAAACGAATTTGTGGAAGAATAAATTACGATTTTGTTGTTTGAATCGTCCAACAACCCAACTTTGGGTAATATAAATTTCGCCCTTCACAAATGTCAAACATTCGTTTGTATGCATATTTTGCATGCAAAATGGCAAAGGAGTGTTTTCCCAGAGTTGTTCTGCACCCGGATCCAGAGAAATTCGAATGACAAATGAATGGTCCAATGGAGTGACAGCTGACAAAAAATTCTTAAATAAAAAAATTAATCATATTTCCATTTTAAAATCTTAGTTTTTTGGAATGTAAAGTTAAGAAAAGGAAAACAATTTTTTATCCTCGATTTTATTTTTACCCATTGAGGAGTTTTTAGCCTTTTTCGAAAAACAATTTTAGAAGATTTTATAAAATCTATTTAAATTTGTAAAGTTCGTCGAGACGCATCGTTTGATTTCTATATATTGCCTAGGTTTGATCGATTTTCTTGAACCAAGCTAAATTGCTTGAACTTGTTGTATTCGGTTGACTTATAAATAACACACCTATTTTAAATCTGAATAAATAAATTTAAATGTCAAACGACGCGTCTTGACGAGCTCTACAAATTGGTATAGGTATAAAATCAAAAACCTCGGACTTGGAGGGTAAGAAAATAATCGAGGGGAAATAACAAATATTTTATCTTAAGGAATATTTTCGATTTTGTCTAATTATTTGCATTTTACCTTTTTTAATTCAGCAAATAGTGCATTGATATGGGCACTTGCGGAAGAATAGTTTGCCTCTTTTTCAATGAAAATTGTAAGAATTTTTGGCCATTCAATTGGAGGGTAATTTCGATGAGGTCGACAATCTTTATGTAGCCAATTTAATAATTGCGCCACTGGAAATTGTGCTTAAATATGAATTATTTTTAGTAACTTGATTTTTTATAAAATTCTAATATTTTTTGGTATTTGTCTAGTTTAGGTCCGCTTTTTAAGTGTCTCGATGAGCCGTTGAGTTCGTTTCAATCTTTGTTTTGGATAAAAATTAAAAAAAAATATGACTTTTTCTTAATAATCTTAAGTTGGGCTAGGATTAATGCTTTGCTTAGTTTTACGTTCGGCAAATGCAACCTTTTTGAATTATGATTTTTATACTAAATTAAGGGAAAGTGTTTTTTTTTTGTACCAAATTTGGTACAAAAAAAACCCCAAATTTGGGACAAGGAAAAACCGCACGCCTAAATTAATAACAGATTATTTACTCAGCGCATCGAGACACGACGAATGGAAAAGGCAAAAACATTATACAAAACAGCCAACTTTATTTTTTACCCGGATTATTTCCATAAAGTGATAGAGAGTTGCAGTTAAGCTCAGGAATTGCTGACTGTTGGCAGTTGGGCAAAGTGGCAATAGAAAAATGAAGATATCCAACATTGTCAGCTCGACAATTATGTAAAATTTCGTCCATGGCCTGATAATTTTAAATTTTAACATTTTTAAACATTGCTATAACATTAAACGAATAACGACTTTTATTATACTTCAGAAACTAGAATCATTAAATTTTCTTTCTTTTACTTATACCCGTATTACCTTCTGTAAAAAGCCACACCTCTATTAACTCCCCATCCTCTATTAATTCCTCAGTCCCCACTCTCGACTTTGAAGCCTCATAGCTTTTGGATAGGGTGAAAATAAAAAATTTTTTTTAATTGCATTTTCTTAATTCCCTGAAGCTCATCAGTAAAATTCGACATATTTCTATAAATTAACTAAATAGACTCAAAATTTTGCCCATTTTTGGAGGATTGAACATAAATTCCCCTAATCCCCATGGAGAAATACAAGTGGTAATACGGTATTGCCTACTATTTACTTACTTTTTTTTTTAGCTTTTACTTATTTATTATAGAATATGGATCAATTGAGAAAATTTTGCATATTTGTAAATCCAGAAAATATAAGAAAGTCAATAAATTTAGCCCAATTTGACATTATAAATAAATAATATATATATGTGCTGCCTTCTCCACTAAAGATTGAAAAGGATGGCCGTTGGTCGATCTAAATCCCAATAGCGATATTAGGGTTGTACCACCGGGGACGAGATCTCCGAAAATTTGATTCCCGGAAATTCTTCCCCGAACCCATCACCGTCCCCGGGGTGCAACTGGCCATTATATAAAATTTGTTCGTACTCGTACTTCGTAGTATGATGGCCATTATAAAATTTGTTCTTACTCGTACTTCCTAGTACGAATGGCTGCTATCATCAATGGATGCAACCCTAATATCGATATGTGTCTTAAAAAGATCTCTTATCAATTTCGATCAAATGATTTCTATCGCTTACAGACCTGCACATAATTAGAGTATACTTGTAGCTTAGTTAATAGCTCGATAAATGTTTTCCTTTTTTCTTCTACAGTTTATAAAACATAAAATTTGATTCGGTGGCTAACCCAAGTTTATAATTAATTTTAGAAATAATTAATAATAACACCTGTGCATTTCGGCGGGAACCAGAAATTAAAATTAATGCACAAACATTGCTCCCATAAATGGCTGATTCGCGCAAGTTGTGATCTGCTGATTTTAAACATTTATATTCCTTAAATTCTCTAATAGAAGCCCCCCCCCCTCTAATATAAGCCTCCTCTAGGGCCTTTCTGCTGATGAAATACAAAAGCCCATTTATATCTTATATCGTAGTTCCTCTTTCTATTTTGGAAAATTTGTAAGTATAAAATGGCAAGCTAACCTGTTTAAATTCCCTTCTTCACCCAATTGAAGATAGGCCGCATTTGCTCGTAAATAAGTGGGTGCATCGGCCAAAAAGGCAATCATTTGATTTGTTGAAGTTTCCAATGTTCCATATCCATATTTATTCAACAACATTCCTGGCAAACATCTATTTTTGCCGATCGTCAAGCATCCCTAGGGGAGGAAATTATAAAATAATTGGTTTTTGTGGGAAAAAATATGTCCTACTAAATTTTAAAAATTTAGATAATGAATAAATATTCTTCATTCAATATGTACAAATTTATGCAGAAATTGAGCAATTTTTTGTAGCCTAACTTAGACTATGATACTTAATAAAGTTTAAAAAAACAAGCATCTCGCATTTTCCTGAAATTGGGCAAAGTTCGGTGGAACGTTTGCGCACCAGATAAAATTTTCAATTGAATATTGGCATTAGGCTTGGCAAATATGACAACATTTTATAGCCCTGATTCTGTTCTATTCACAATGAAAAAATTGGCAGATTTTATTTAATTCAGAAAAAGACATGACCGAAAATGCATTAAAATGGGCCAGAAACGGCCATTTTTGGCTTTATTGCCATAACTTTGTTGGCAATTAAGATTATTAAAAAAATTTAGATAAAAATGTACTCCAAAATCAGCTCTATAAAATGTAGTAAAAGTTTTTAAAATATCTTAGATAATAGTCGGGATATTGGCCAGTGCGCCAAACTCGAGTTCGCAAAAATCGGGTAGCCCAAAGTTCTTTAATTTTTTAGTCAGCGTCATTATAGCGAACTCATTTACTTCATAAACTTTTCGGCCTTAATGGCCGATTCAAATAATACCATATTTTTGCTTTCTCCCAAAAATAAGCAATCCAATAATATAAACGGAGGTTTTCTGCCGCCAAAATGCAATTCAATGAGTTGGTGCATTGCATGGCTTGTTTCTTCCAATGCACTCAATTTAGGACGATCAAAAAATCGAAAAACTTCCACACGAATTTCCACGGGAATCAAACAAATCCAATTATCAATAAAATTCATGAATAATCTAAATCTAAATTTTAAAATTTTAAATATGAGAAATATTATTTAATTTTCATGTTGACAAAAATATTTTTTGTAAAAAATAATAATTTTTTGAGGCCAAATAAATTGGCCATTTTGGACTTCTTTTCCATTTCTATCCCTTGGAACACTAAACCCAGCCTAACCCTAGCCCCATGTCAAATTCTAGCAAGGTTTAAACATTTTCTTTTTCGCCAAAATGAATAAACCAAAAATATTCAAATATTTCTGCCAATTCATTCCCATAAAAATTAGATTTTTTATTATTTAATTTTTATTGTTTATTTTGAAGGAAACAATTCGAATAAAAATATAAAATAAATTCATAAAAATAAAAATTAAATCAAAAAAATTTGCTGCTGCACAAAAAAGAAGGCCACCTTCAAATTTGAGGCGAGATCATCAAATTCATTTCATTCATTCATTTTTGTCCAGGAGGGAAAATTGCACGGGGATTAAATGGAAAATTTAGGTGGAAGGAATTTTTTTGGGGGTTCATTGAAGGACAATGAAAATGAATTGGCCAATGTAGGTGAGGAAAAGAAGCCAACAGCAAACCTGGAAAATATATTAAAATTAAAAAATTCAATAAAATTTTATGGCTTTTTAGTCCAAAAATAGCTAATATTTCCATAACAAATTAGATTTGAAAATAATTTCCCGAAAAAGCAAAATTGAAATACCACTGTTTCAACATAAATATCCGGGGTCATTCTTTTGGCCATAGCCAAACAAGGAAACCAATTTTGGAAGGCGATATGCCATTTCGAAGCCCTAAATGTCTTCTAAGAAGTGGCCATTCTAATTTTTTGAAAATTTAAAACATTTTGTTAAATAAGCGGCTTTTCTTAAACAAATGTGGGTTTACTACATTCAAAGACATGTAAGGTTTTTTAAAAGCATGGAATTAATAAAATTTAAAAAAGTCAATTTATAGAGGACACTTTAGGCTATCAAATGGTATATTGCCTTCCAAAATTGTTTAATACCTCGCTGAGCTATGACCAAAAAACCAATACAAGTACCCACTCATCAGTGGTCTTCAATTATCGCTTATAAATTTTGCCAAATTTCTTTCTAATTTTTGTAATCAAAAATCAAATTAAAATGCTTAAATCATTTGATTGAACTGACCATAACGCAAATGAGTCGTGGAAAATAATAATCAGACTCGCCAGCTTCCATATGAACATAATAGGATTCGAAGACGGCGGCCAACAAAATGGCCAGCCCATTGATGGCATGCAGGAAAAGGAGCTACAAAATTTACACAAAAATTTCGTATCATTTCCAAAAATAATTTTTCTAATTTTTTTTAAGATTAATGGGGCTATTTTGCTATAGATAAGGGAAAATTTGTGTTCCCTTCATTTCAAAGAGAAGGAATACTGTATTCAGTACAGTATTCTCCCTTTGATATTGCCTGAAGGCATTTCTTTTAGATTTTTCAAAAGAGGGAAAAAAGTTATTCTTCTCTTATAGGTCAATTTATCTTTGAACATTCATAACTCCTTTCAATCTTAAATATAATGATTTTGATATGGTTTTTTGACCAGAAAATTCTCCTTATTTTGATATAAATAATATTCAATAAATTTGGGATTTAAAAAGTCGTAAAATTCTGTATGCAAACTTTATCCAATGGGGCAAATATCTCAACTATCTTTCAAAATTAATAAAACTTTTATACCATTGGATTACTTACTTTATAGCATTTTAATATTATAAATAATTGATCAAAACATAATTGGGCCAGAATGTTATGGCCAAAAACAGAGAAAACTGTTTCAATTTTTGGTCATAGCATTTTGCAATTTTAATCAAATTCACCAATTCTTTCACTAATCAATTCATCTCAATCAGTGGACTATAATAGAGTTAACTAAACTTAAAAGCAATATTCACTTGAAAAATATGCAAAATTCCTATGGAAATGGCATTCAAAAATATCTCATCGAAAAGATGGAATAAGTATAACCATTTCTTTGTTGGCCCATATATATCTCACTTTAGTTTTTCCCATCTGTTCGAGTAAATCCTTCACAAAAATTTGTTGTGCCAACACCCAAAGGCCAATCAGCCAACTGCAAACCAAAATGGCCAAAACCACAGTGAGCCACGGTCGCTTGCCCATGAAAAACAGCCAAAACAGCTCGTGGTCGTGATTATCCGGATTCCAGAGCAAATAGCCGGCAAAAAGTGCTGCTAAGCCCAGAATCTTAAATTTTGGTAAATTTTATTTTGAGAATATTTTTTTGCCATTTTTCCTTTAAAATTAATATGGCTAAATAACGGGACAATGTTGGGGCCATTGGCTCGACTAATTCGAAATGTCCGAAATGTTTTGTTGAATTTAATTTAAGAGATAAAGCCAATAAATTAAATATAAATGGCAATTAATTTTAGTACGAATTTAGTTTATTACATAATGGCCGCTGGGCTCTTATTTTATTTTTATGAAACCCTCCAAAAAAATGGGGGCAAAAATCAAATTTTTGACTCAAAAAGGGGACTGGCTATTAATGGAAGGGGAAATAATAGAGAAAATATAATTGAGGAAATAATGTGATCTAATTTTGAGAATATTTTTTTTTATTTTTCCTCCAAATTAATAAAATTGCTAATGGAATTATTGGCCATAATTTTGGTGAATTTTCTCTCACCGCTTAATTTTAGAGTGCTACCCATTTTTGGGCCCTATTAAAGTTGGGGCCTTGGCTTGACTAATTCGAAATGCCCTATCTGGCTCCGGTCAAAATATTATAAAGTTGTACCCAAATGAATTAAATTAATCGCCTTTTTTAGATTCCAAACTGACCAATTGAACGATGCTGAACACACCATGGACGGATTTTAGATAGGCAAAGCCCATTTTTCCGTTGAACTTTTATTTTAATTTGTTCGACTTTTATAAAAATGCAAAGTTGTTAGAAAATCTGAGGAATGCTTTTGTGAAATGATTATTATGAAATTTTGGCTATTTTTTATCATATTTTTATGGCCGAAAATAAAAATGGGAGTGGGTGGATGGGCATAAAAGGAAAATAAAAATTTCAAAAAATGCATTGAAAGCCTTTTCCCATGCTATTCAAATGGGATGAGGCCATTTTACATTCTATGTATTACCTATTAATCGATTGATTTGTCCAAAAGGGAAAAAATGATTAGAAAAAATATTAATATATTATTGAGTGTAATAAATCCTACAAGTTGTTGAGGAAAAGCCACTTATTTTACTAATTATTTTAAATTTTCAAAAAATTAGAAAAGCCACTTTTTAGAGGAGATTTAGAGCTTTTAAATGGCATATTGCCTTCCAAAATAGAAATGTATAGGAATGGGAAAAATTATTCAAAAAAGTGGAAATGGGCAAAATGAGGCCATTTTTGGACGGATCGATTCTTTGGGCAATATAAAAAAAAGAGAAATAATATTATCAGCAGGAAAGAATTGGGGGAAGGGCAATGGTTTTAGGGATTTTGGACTTGGGAAATATGGAAAAATGGGGACTCAAAAGACGGGCCCCAACCCAATTCATTGTTTATTTGTTATAAGCCGTACTCTCCTTCTTGTCATTTTATCAGAGGAGAGCTCAATTTTGTTATCAATATTTTCTGGTTTAGTAAGGGTTTGTTAGGAAATTTGCTTTCATAAATGAATAAAAATGGCGTCATGAACAATTCAAACTCCAACAAAATGAATGAATAATCTATATTCTATACTAGTATATATGCGTTGACATTTTATTGTGGAGAAATTTGAATTTGGTTAATCGAAATTTGCCGCCCCAAATTTTGCAGTTATTTTCAAATAGAAAATTTTAATCCGCCGAGTTCAGAAACCTAGCCTAAATCCTATAATTCATCCTCCGGATCCTTTTAAAATTTTAATATTGACCCTAAATTTGACTCTATTTAGCCATATTTGTTATTGTTTTGGTCGCAAATTTAGGGCTGAAAATTTCATTTTTGGTAATGGTCGAAAAATTGGGGACACAAATTTGGCCACACAAAGGGATTTTTTGGTTTTTTTGACCGGCTATCACCATTATTCATCGCAGAAGAAAAATTGATTAAAATGGAAATCATCTGCTGACGGAATTTTCAAGTGTAGCGATTTTGCCTTTCCTCAAGAGTTGAGAAATGAGGTGAATGGAATGAATCACAATCACAAATGAATGAATGGAGGAAAGGCATATTTTTCCCTTCAATTTTGCTTTCTCTCTCGCCATTCTCGACCCCCTATAAATTTTGGGGAAAGGAATCCATTCATTGAGGCAAAAGTCAACCAAAACCAACCAGCCGGTCTTCTATTTCCACACCGCTGGGCCCCCCTCTTCTCATTCTACGGCCTCACGCCTCTTTTTTTTATTTTTATTTTTTTGTTGTCATGGGACGGAAAAAATAGTGAAGAAATGGGGAAAATCGATCGAGAATGGGAACCCCTTTTTGGCCCATTGAATAAAGATGGAAAATATTTTTATTTATTTTTAGTGACAAATTGGGTTTAGTCGATCAAAAATTGGAGATGGATTATAATTAAGAACTCTGCATTAATTTTTGCCTATTGCCAAACGCAAACCAATTTTGCGAAAGGGATATGGGATATACCTTTTTGAAAGCCAAAAGTGTCCTCTAAAAAGTGGCCATTTAAACTGAAATAAATCTAAAGTTATCTTTAAGTCTAATAAATCCGGATTTTTGAAGTAAAAGTAACTTATTTTACAAAATATTTTAAATTTTCATGTAATTAGGAAAACGATTTTTAGAGGACATTTAGAGCTTTAAAATGGCATATCGCCTTCTCAAATTGGTTGTTTTCCTTGTTGAGATATGGCCAAAAGAATGAGGCCGGGTACTGGAAAGTTGGTCAGAAACACGATATTTCTTTAAAAAAAATATAAAAAGAATATTTTTAAGCCATTTATTGTCAGAAAATTCCAAAAAGTTTGAACATTTTGCCCTTTCCTTTTTGCCATTCTTCTGGGCCATTTAGCCAAACACCCCCAAAATTATCCCACCGAAAAATTTCCTCTCAATTCCATTTTTTTGTGCCAAAATTTCCCGCATTTTTCCACCCCTCATTTTCCGCCACACTTCAATTGGGCCATTTACACATTTTATTCCTTGGATTTGTTCCCATGGCATCCTGAAAAGAAGGCGGCAATTTCAACAACAAAAAGAAATACAAAAAAAGAAAAGAAAAACACTTAAAATGTCCCGGCTCTGAAGAATGACGAATAAAGGAGGCCTAATGCCGTGAATTGTGAAAATGGTCCCTCGTCGGCATTGGATAAAGAAAAAGATGGCCAAAAGGGGAGGATAATCCACCATTCAAGAGAGAGGGGAGTCCATTGAAAGCAAAGAGGGAAGAAATTTGCATGAAAATGTGTTGAAAACCACCAATTCACATTCATTTGCGCATTTCATTTTCAAAGATGAAGGATGGCATCGGAATCGGAGGAGTTTGATTAGCCCAATTTATCAGAGGGAATTGGAACATTGTGGCACCCAAGCATTAATTTTATCGATTTGGCATCCATACACTAATTTTTTTGATTATTCTTTTGGCTAAATCGAAAATTCATCATATTTTAGTTTAGACATGACTTTTATTTTCAACTATTTTTTTTTCCTCAACAATTTCGGCATTAAGCAATTTAATTAATTAATAAAATGTAGACAAATCTGGATACTAATTAGCTCAATATTTTACTAATTTAACCTCTTACCTCTCGTAAACATATAGTTAATCCAGGGTTCTCAGATGTACTTTATTTAAAGATTTATACTTTATTTGGGTCATCGTGTACTTTATGTACTTTTTTCATGAAATTATAAAAAAAAGATAAAATTTTTCGCTGCGCGGCTATTTTTGGTCTAAATTTTATGCTGCACGTCAATTTTTGGCCAAAATTTTTCGCCTTCGGCTTGAAATATTGTAAAAATTTCTTCTCAAAAAGCATGTAATCTTAGTCCTGCTTGATAACCTCTTGCTCATTTATAATAAAAAAATTTTTTATCAATTTATATAGCTTAAAATGAAAATCTTTATTTTGATCCCTAAATCTTTATTTTCAAGGCCAGTGTACTTTATTTTGAAAAAAAAATCTGAGAACCCTGAGTTAATCCCTAGTCTAATTCTTCATTATGGCCAAAATATTTGTCATTAAACTTTTTCTAACATTATTCTTATTAGGTTTTTGGCAAATTATTGCCATCAATTCAGTGTTCTATCTAAAAGTGAAACGAAAATTTAATCAATAAAAATTGTAACAATTTTTTCCATTGAAAATTTGATCATAAAATAACATCGATCGCTCAAAAAATTCTCCCCTAAATTTGTTCATATTTTTCCTTGGATGACTCAAAAAGTTTTTGTTGTCCTCGTAGCAGAGCATTGG